>JAWQEG010002174.1:0-55000 GCA_033782935.1 Petrolisthes cinctipes | reverse complement strand
CTTAGGTCCTGGTGGCATGCCCTTTGAGTCCGGCTGTAACACCACCAGGAGGATCAACATCACCACCAACCCCAGCAGCACCATCGTAACCCATGTCAGTTCCATCCTTGAAGCCTGAAGGGGGTGTAAAAATATAGTTGGTATACTTTTTGGTACAGTTGCCGGCACTTATAACTGGTACAGTCTTCGTTGTGAGTCCTCTTCTCCTGTACCAGTTATAAGTGCTGGCAATTGTACATAGATATTATACAGTCACGAGAAACTAATAAGTATCCAGGTGTGCTTCGAATACCCAGAGACAGTAAATAAATACACAATAAGATCTCCATTGGAATTACTTCATTGGTGAATTTGGACTGATCAAAGCTTCAACCAAAACTGTATACTTATTAGTGCTCTTGACTGTACATTGGAGTGTCTTGATTCCTGTAAAATTTGCCAGGAAACAGGACCAGGTAAAAACAACATGGAATTTTTTTGTTTTTTAATATTTTGTGACAATAAAAATATCTGCATTTGCTCTTGTATAAAATTAATGTATAATAATGTGAAGAGGAATGCAATATCTCTCTCTCCTTTACATGTATATAAAGTCAGTAACTCAAAGGGTAGGTATAAGTTTACTGAAAAAGAAATAAGGAAGAACGCAAGAAAGTTTTGTCGGTAGCTGTGTACCGGAAATGTAAGTTGGTGGTGAAAGTGGCAATGTTACAGTCACAGCCAAAAGTTACTTAGGTCGTATTCATAGCAGAGAAGAACACTTACACAACACACACACACACACACACACACACACAGAGAGAGAGAGAGAGAGAGAGAGAGAGAGAGAGAGAGAGAGAGAGAGAGAGAGAGAGAGAGAGAGAGAGAGAGAGAGAGAGAGAGAGAGAGAGAGAGAGAGAGAGAGAGAGAGAGAAAGAGAGAGAGAGGAATATTGGTAGGCCTGCAGCAGGTGAGAAAGTAGTCTATAGTTGAGAAAGGTCATTCAACTTCTGGCTATAACTTTATATAGCCTATGGATTGACTCGTGGTTACAGTTTTTATCTTGTTGTGATACATGTGTTGCCTTTCCCTTCCCTCTCACCGTCACTTTCCTTACTCCACACTCACTATCCCGCCCTACTCACTGTCCCCACCCCACACTCACTATCTCTTCCCTCTCACTGTCACTTTCCTTACTCCACACTCACTATCCATTGCCTAACTCTTACTGTCACTGTCCTCACTCCACACTCACTATCCCTTCCCTCTCACTGTTACTTTCCTCACTCCACACTCACTATCCCTTGCCTCTCACTGTCACTGTCATCACCCTTCACTCATTATCCCTTCCCTCTCACTGTCCCCAGTCTACACTCATTATCCCTTTCCTAACTCTCACTGTCACTGTCCCCACTCCACACTCACTATCCCTTTCCTAGCCCTCACTGTCCCCACCCCACACTCGTATTATCATTGGCACACACACACACACACACACACCACATACTGTACACATATCGCTTCATCATGAGACCCTTAACACGTGTGCCGAGTTGGGAGTGTGTTGGGGTTATAAAAGACAGACAGATAGACAGATATTCACGCCCCTCGAATGACTGTGGTTTCTCATTCATTCATTAAGGGGGAGATTCTCTTGTTGGTGAAGTGAAAAGTCCGTGAGTTCTTCAAACAATATATGCCAGGAAGTAACCAGGAAATAACCATGAAGTTGTGGGGAAACTGGAGCCTACGTAGCCCTCCTAACTCTACAAAACAACACATCCCTATACAGTCTAATACGGAGGGATTCTGTTGCCTGATATAGTTTGTAGGAATCAGTAAGCTCCTAATTTCTCACAATAAGTTACTTCCCTTAAGGTGGCAATTCTTTTTTGATACATTGGAGTGCCTTGATTCCTCCAAAGTATGCTAGGAAACAGCAGGACCAGAAGAGCAAAAATAATGGTGTTCTGTTGCTTGGAATAGTTTGGAGGATTCAGTTGCTCCAGATTTACCAACACAAAACTTCCCCCCTTAATGTTACTTGAGTGAGAGATGTTTCGTGGTATAGTTGGGAGGAATCAACAGTAGACCAGCAATTATATATTTACCCTCAAAAGAATCTCCCGTTAAGGACGCTGTGATGTATAGTCAGGATATTGGAGGTTAGCGAGCCCTCCAAACATTGCCACGAAACACCACCTACATGGAAGGAGCTTGTTTCGTGGCATAGTTAGAAGGAATCAGCAGAAGCCTCCAATTCTCATACACAATAACAAGGTCCTTAAATAAAATCGGACTGAATGTGATACTGTTAAATATAGTCCACTGTGTCTGAACGTGTTGTCTGGTATGTGTGTGTGTGTGTGTGTGTGTGTTTTGCTACGCAGTTCTTTATGTTTTGTCACATAGAGTAATACCTACCTAAACGAAGAAAATGTAAACAACAACAACCACAACAACAACAACAACTGACCCCCTAATGTACGGACGGAGGGACAACAACAACAACAACAACAACTGACCCCCTATAATGTATGTACAGCAGGAGCCAAGCGGTGTGTTGTGACGGTGACTCCAACACGAATGACTGACTGACTGGCTGGGAGGAGATACTTACTAGTGTGTGATGCCAAGGAGTTAGATGAGTAGTGAGTGTGTCATATGTGTGTGTGTTCTCTTGGTGTGTGTGTGTGGTGGTCTACCTCTGCTCCATCGTGAATCCCCCCTCCTCCTCCACCCTACCCCCTCCTCCTCCTCCTCCTCCACTGTGCCCCCCCCCCATCCCCACTCCACCCCCTATTCCACTCCTCCTCCTCCTCCACCGTGTCCCCCAATCCCCCCTCCACTCCTCCTTCTCTGGGCCCTCCCCCAATCCCCACTCCACTCCCTATTCCACTCCTCCTCCTTCTCTGTGCCCCCACCTTCCCCACTCTTCCCCCTATTCCACTCCTCCTCCTCTGTACTCCCCCCAATCCCCACTCCACTCCCTATTCCACTCATCCTCCTCCTCCTTCTCTGTGCCCCCCCCCCTTCCCCACTCTTCCCCCTATTCCACTCCTTCTCTGTGCCCCCCACCCCGCCCCATCCCCACTCCACCCCCGAATTCCCTCCCCTTCCCACGCTAATAAAAACACTATTTTTCTCCTTCCTCTGGTCAGACTCAGACTTGGGGATCCTCCGTCCTTTAACCTGTTAGTATAGAGACAGCAAACACGACACGAAGAAAAAGGAAGGAAAGTGGAGACAGCTGAAAACTAAGAAAGGAAAGTTATTGGTTTGGATCTGAAACGGCTCTAGTACTCTTCATTAATTGAAATGAATGCCTTCCACATTTTTTGCAGGCAATAGGCTACCGCACTACGAGGTAACCTACAATAGAGCTTGGACTGGCTGGCCTATACTGAGGTACAAGTCGGCGGCAAAAGTCCTGTCGCCTCACTTGCTTCACCGAGGCACGCGATGTTCATAGACTCGAGATTATTAGGTGTAGAAAACATGTGTATTTCTCGAGTCCATGAACACTGTGCGTCTCGGTGAAGCAGGTGAGGCGACAGCTAGACTTCTGCCGCCGACTGTACTATATAGTCTGTGTCCTGAAATGGTTTGGAGGAATCAGTGCTCATCCAAATCTCCGACAACAGATAGATTAGTAACCCCAGCAAGCACACTTACTACCTCCTTGCCTCTTCCCTGCCTCATTATGACATTCGCCAAGGCCTCGGGTTAAGGTTATCTTCTTTGAATTCTTGCTAGCCTTGTACAGCATCATTGAATTGGCAAAAAATGGATCTGTGGAATTCTTGGAAGGCGTGAGAGGTATGATACTGCACTAAACATTGACACATGAATGAGGAGAATATTTTTCTTACTTTTGGATAGTTTTTGATAATTTAGTAAAAAAAAAAAAAAAAAAGTAGCCTGTTGACGGTAAATGCTTCCTAAAGAACAATTCTCTGTTCTGTTTTGATCGGACAATGGATTTCCGAAGCCATGACATAAACATATAAACAATCCCAATCAAGACAAGGGTCAAGTCTATGTAATAACTAGTTTACTTCAAGTGTGTATGTGTGTGTGTGTGTATATATATATTTGTCCAACATGTACAGTACGTGCATGTACAGTCGGCGGCAGAAGTCCTGTCGCTCCACCAGCTTCACCGAGACAGGCAGTGTTCATGGAGTCGAGAAATACACACGTTTTCTACACCTAACAATCTCCAGTCTATGAACATCGCGTGTCTCGGTGAAGCAAGTGAGGCGACACAACTTTTGCCGCCGACTGTACAGTATGTGTGTGTGACCCAGTGATAGAAGTACTCAAGTAGTTCCAGAAGCATATGAGAGAGAGAGGCAGGCTGCTCGACTTGTTCTTGTACTACGTGGTAACATTGAGCAAAAGCAAGCTATAAAAAACAGTCTATTCCACACCTATGATTGTATTGTGAAAATTATAAGGGGCACCGGAGAAGTCTAAAACAATACTTCTATAATATTCCATTTACAATTAATAACATCTTAGCAGACGATAAAACAATAATAAATAAATTGCTAAAATTTCTTAATGAGACAAAACTTTATGACCTGATATAGACTGACAAAATAAAATGGAACCATTGGCTTAATGACCTTTGGATGTATGCCATTGGTTGATAACCAATAAATCCAAGAAGTAACAAGTAAGTAAGCTAGACAGACTGCGTTCCTGGAAGCACGGAATGTAGGCTATATGAACCAAAGTCTAAATATTAGACTTTGATATGAAGGAGTAGACGCACGAGAATCTCTAGAGATTCGTAAAGTGAAGGTTTAGTGAAAGTAATATATTGTAGTAGGAGAGTCCAATACCAAGAACAATAGAGTAGGTATATAGAGAGATTCGAGATGTAGAGGGAGTATACTGGAGTAGGGTGGCCTGCATCGGTAGGCCTATACTGTAGTAAGTTAAGTTTGGGTTTGAAGGTGAGTGGGTTTAGTACATGAAGTATACGTAGGCTACGAGAGAGAGAGAGAGAGAGAACGGTGCCATGTAGCCTAAGCATGAGAAAGAGAGAGAGAGAGAGCGAGAAAAGAGTGAATATCATGAAGGGTACACAGGTGTGAGTAGGGAAGCGAACAGGATATTGAGGAATTATAGGAATAGTAGAATCCTGTTTGTTGTTTCGAATCAAGAACATCGTAAAAGTGAAGAAAAATTAATTACCATGCACAATAAAACCAGCTCCACTCCAGGGAGTATAATATATAGTTTACTTTGGGCACATTGGAGCATGTTGATTCCTCCAAAGTTTAAAATATGCCAGGAAACAGAACCAGCCTAACAATAATAATGGTGATTTGTTGCTTAGAAGAGTTTGGAGGAATCAGTTGCACCAGATTTACCAGCAGCACTGTATCATCCCCTTAATAGACCTGTTTACTCTAACCAAAAACAAGGAATATTATGACTGGGTCCAACAAGTAGCCGATATATTTGTGGTTCAGCATAATTTGCACCCTGACTCAGAGGATATTAATAATTATACATTGGCTACCCAAACGTGCCTGCCGTCCGCATCAGCAGGATTAATGACTTATCAATTTTAACTATTTATTCAACTGAGACTTGGTGAGGGGTTTGCAATGCTCTAATTCAAAATAAATAATCAAGGCGTCATTCCCGGGACGAATCATATGATCGTGACTTGTGAGAAATAAACTCATGACTCACGCGTATTTTGGACAAAGACAGTTAATTCGTATCTCGTCCAAAATTATATTATCAGATGTGAATTAGTCAAAAGGAGTTCAGCAACCATACACAGATTAACGTTTCCCCTTCTCTAAACACCTCGCTTGAAGAGATCACATATTATTGTACTTCAATAGCAAAACTGACAGTGATAATTATTATCCCAACCCTACGGCCCAAGCAGCATGTAATCTGTATTCTGTACCAAGGGTATGGAGTATGACTCTTCGAATTTTTTTTAGATCCTTTCAAGGACTATCAGTGGTATTTCAATAATCCACACGTTTTGTTCCTTCTCAGTGGCAATAAACAGTACATTATTTATATACCTCTTTCTATATAATAACATCAGTCTCATCTGCATTGAATATTTGGTAATATTTGTCTTCTATTTTATGACGAGTAACTCGAAATATTTTAGAAATGCGTCCAAATTTATTCATGTTTGTAAAATCTTCAGAGGTAAAAGTCTACTGTACACTTACATAGGATTATGTATACAGGTTAGAAATAAAAATTTGTGCCGATTGTGCTTGTGTTTTAATATAAATGTGGAAAGTTGAAGAACAGTTTATTCAGTGTAATACATTCTGATTAATCTTCAATTAATGACATTACTGATTTACTGTACAATTTACTGTACCACAACTCCAACCAATCATTTTCATCACTTATGTTTTAAAATCAAACGTCCTTGAGTCATCGTACTTAACCTGATGAATCCAAGGTCAATATTAATAGTTTAATCACATAATAATATAATTATACTGTATTGTCATACAGTCAGTCTGACTATTACACACATTCTCATATAGAATTATTCCAGTGTGCCGGGATCTATTGGTGTTGTGAGAGTAAAGATGATTGACAATAACATAACATAAAGGTGACAGCAATGGCAGAGCTGAGGGACAATGGACTGTTATAAAAGGAATAATCAAGGATTAGATAAGAGACAGCCAGGGGAATGCTGCAATATGGGTAAGTATATTGTTATAAACTATAATCTTAAGGCAATTGAACGTCTTTTGAAAGGAGAGTAAACTTGTCTGAAATTTACCTAAATTATAAGAAAGCAGTTACAGTAGTAGTTTTTTATAGGTTAAACATTTGGCTGTGTATCTTACCAGTGATTATAAGTGGAAATGCTGGTTGTGGAGCAGATGGTACAGCTGAAAAACAATGCATCTGCACATTATCTGGAAGCCAAGATACAACTCCTCAATAATAAGTAGGCTATATATATATATATGATATTAACATTTAATAATGGATGAAAGTGATTCCTGTACTAATGGTTGTGACCCTCTGATACTACTTTCATAAAAATCAATAAGATACACAAACTAGTAAACATTTTGTTGGCATCCTATGCCTTTTGAGAAACTCTTGGAGTCACTTTTGATCAGAAACTGCAAAATTTTGAAGGACAGTTGGGTTCATATTACCCCATATCTTTGAAGGGCTGCCTCTATTATAATATATATTAATTATATTTGTTACAGCTGCCAAATCCGTGGGCAGTCAAGTACAAAAATTACATATACATTTTTGTCATACATCTCAACCAATGTTTTGATAAGTAGTGTGACTGCTGACATCACCCAATTATTATCTTTTATATATAGCACCAACAGTAAAGTGTTGTCAATTTATTACTATTCTTATGACTGAGGAGTAGCTATAAGCTGGCTTGGGTTCTAATTAAGTGTGCTGATTCAATGTTTCTTAACTGTACAGCATGTACTGATATTCACTGAAACACTCAACATTACATATGATTATGGAATATGATAAACATGTAAAATCCATAACAAGCTGTAAGGTAATATTATT
The DNA here is from genome assembly GCA_033782935.1 of Petrolisthes cinctipes. Classification (NCBI taxonomy): domain Eukaryota; kingdom Metazoa; phylum Arthropoda; class Malacostraca; order Decapoda; family Porcellanidae; genus Petrolisthes; species Petrolisthes cinctipes. Next base: position 47,452 of record JAWQEG010002174.1, on the reverse strand, counting down.
TTACAATTGTAGCTTAAATATCTGTCACTGATAAAATCTATAATCCCTTCTAACATCCACATATGTTTTGGTCCGAGGATTGCATATATTAAACTTAAGTCTTACTTTGCCGTTCCTCACATGCCTACAACATGCAACATTCAACATCAGTACACCAATGTAAATGCAGCTTCATATAATTCTGAAACATAATAAACTTCACGTTTGATTTTTGGTAATGACGGAGATCTTGTACAAATCAAACCCTAATAATTATAAACTTTGTCTTGAACAGGTATATCAATTACAAGAAAGGTACTTATGTATATATCAAGATTTACAAGGCAAGAGAAACTGTAAGCTAACATTACAAATAACTCTTACCAGAAGTTAAAATAATACACAGATTGAAAGTACAGTAGAGGAAATCAATATAGAAAGAAGATGTCTTTAAATATAACTACCCTTATTGATGAGGAAGCTTTGTCATTTCTTCCAATATTCAAGCAAATATGATGGCAAATTAAACCTTACAGTACAGGCTGTATACAAAAAAACTATTCATCCCAATAAGCAAAGAAACCCTTAGAATGATAACAAATGTAAGATTGGCTACCTTCCTTGAAGTGTCATTCAACATTACCAGAATGTGAACCCTAAAACACAAAGAGATGAGAGCTACATATACATATACATGCCAAGATCACAATTTGTTTGAGTCACAGAGTGTGTAAAGGGTGCACACATTTATGGTGATAATAATGAGTGGAGTCAACCTGTACCTTTGTTCACTGAGTTCTCTAATTACTTCCCAATTCTGTACAGTACATAGTTAAGTGAACAGAAAGGTTAGCCGACTGAATCTGGAATAAAACATATTTGTTTATTCCATTTGGGTAGATTTATGAAACACTGTGTCTATCCACAAGGTAAAGATCAATATCAGCATTCCTGTATTATGTGTGTGTATAATGAATACAGTACTGTATATACATACAGAAAGAAATTAATGTAGAGAAGTAAATAATGATACTGAACATATCATTTTCCTTTTATAAAATTCAGGATGAAAAATTACCTATAAAAAGAAGTTAATCATGAAGGCACGATAATGACAAATTAGGGGCTTACAATTCCTCCTGTCTGGAGAAATCAGTAGCTTCCAAATTGTAAACATCTTACCCTCTTAATAAGATGACTAAACAGCTTTCAAATTCCTGAAAGGAGATGGAACACTTAATGACTTTTAACTTTGCTTTTCTTTCTTTTCTAAGGGAATTAGTGACAACCAATCCCCCTCCACTATTAAAAAAATAATAATAATAAAACAAAAATAAAATGAAGCACCAATAGAGTGAATCTTTTCCGAGTCTCAGTTTGGATGAATTAGTGCCTTCCAAATCACTGACAGCCTAATATAGTACAGTAAAGTACCTCTTAAATAACCTTCTGCAATAACAAGTTGTTGCATATGGAAAAAACAAACAAAAAAATCTTCATCCCATGACCAAGATAAAAATATTAAATTACACAAACTACAGAAAGACATGGAACACAAATTATAAACACTCTTTTCCGACCAACACAATTTGTCTACAGTGAACACAAATGCACATAGAAATATAATCACCTTATTGGGCCCCAACACAAAATCATGTCTTTTATATTTACATCAAATCCTCTCGTGCACATTCGGCTGGCATTTACTTTATTCCGTGTTTTGCCCAATGGTTTCTCAGTCCTCTGATGTGTTGTACGTGTTTGATTATTTTGGAGCTCAGTGATTATTGATGTTAATCTGGTCCTGTTTTCTGTCATACTGTGGAGAAATCAAGGCACTCTAATATACCAAAAGTTTATCTTCCCTAAATTAAGGAAGCTAATAATGAAGCATAAATGGCCATCTGTGCACGAGTGAATTAATACACCATTATGTACTCACAGGCTTAGAAACTACAAACACCTAAAACAAGAATAAGAGTCAAAAAGACCACATTGTACTAAGTACGCTCAAAATACACAGAGCCAGTCAGGAGAAGCTTGTAGTTTTCATCTACAGCAAAACTTTGGTATGGGAAACATAAGATCAAGAAGTACAGTACAGTACACTGTACCCAGACACGTGAGAAAAGTTTCATCTACTACTAAATGAAGTGCTTGGTGAGAGCAAAAATAAAGCAATGACTACATGCAACCCCTACTGCTACTAATACCATAATCCTACTACTGTATTACTTTTTCTATGACTACCTCTATCACAACACCTACTTATCTTGGTAGCCTACAACTACTACTACTACCTAAAGCACATAATAATGAAACTTTGGACACTGCTAGTATTCCATCAGGCAAGTACCGGTACTGTAGCACAACCAATTCAACATAATCAAAGCTTGTAACTCACCAATTTCAGTAATAGTAAAATAAGAAAAAGCAATAATAATTTAATCCAAACCTTGGAGGCAAATGATGGATAATGGCAAAAATATTAATAACTACTGTACTTCTATTTACTTCGTACAGTGCACAACTTTCTAGATATTTCTATTACACTTTTATCTCCTACAAGTCTTTTTCTGCCTCATTCACTGATTTTACTTCGGTGGTCCATCTCCCTGACTCCCTTTTGGGGGTCAGAGCATCTGCGCGGCTTCGGTCAACCAGACTCAGGACTGCTCAGACAGACAGTCTGGGAACTATAACAACTTCGGTGGTCCCACAAGATTACAAGAACTTTTAAGGTGGTAAAATGTTGCTTGTGAAATGAAGGCTACAGAGTCCTACAAACTACATGCATGCTGAAAAACAGACTAAGTACCATATGAGTGGTCTGTTGTGGGCTTCCATTTCATTGACATTTTACCTCCTTTATTTATTGCACTTTAAGCTAGTAGTATATATCATAGTTCTTAGCTTAGCATAATTTTGCCAACTAGGTGTACCTACAAGGAGTGAGAATCTTGATGCAAGGACAGAGTTCCTCAAAACTTACTATAATCTGATAACATCAGGGGCCTGTGATATAACAAACAAATTTGACAGTCCCAATTCCTCCATACAATAACCTCATATTTGCCAACATCACAAGTCCCCCAAAAGCTTTGAGAATTGCTATTATTTTTTTATCATCTATAAAACATTGGTACCAATATGTACTTTCTTAAAAAATTTCACACTATTTCTAACTTATAAACCACTACAGTATTGCAACCATAATTGCATACTTGAGAATTAGGGCGCGACATATACACTACAGTACAGTTCCTATATACACCTTCATGTGTCACAGGTAGGTTTGTGAAAACACTCTTCCCAATTAAGGAACTATGAAGTTGTCTACAAAATGGACATTATCACTTCCTCCAAACTATGTCATGAAATTTATTCCCTATACTGCATAAAACTTTCAGGCAAGGGAAAAGTTCTGAAGAATGCACGTAATTATATAAGAAAAGGAAAACAACTGACAGCATGGACATGGAGAATGGAATACAGGGGATACAAAAACAATAAGAGTGAACACAGTCAAGAGTGCTAAGCCAAAGGAGGCACAGAACAGGAAAAGTGAGACATACAGTAGGTGGAGGGATGTAATATTGGGAGAGAATACTGACAACACTAGCTGTAACACCTACAAGTGTACTGGACTTATAGTAAGGTACTGGTAATTATAATTTCAGAGATCACAAAATTAAGTACAAAAATACTTAAATATAGTACTGTACATCTTATACCGGCACTATTTATGTAATTAACAATGAGTAAAATTATTTTATTGTAAAGCACTGTACTTTGTTATACTGTATTCATAAATGGGGAAAAAATGTATTAAATATAAATCATGATGGCAGAAATCAGGCCATGATTTAGTTTTACACAAAAATTATCACGGTTTTCTGTATCTTTTATCTGGTAACATGATGTGCAGGCATCCACAGTACTTCCTTCTGTTAGCAGGGAAAAAATAACAAAAATATACAGCATATTGCAAACCCTATAAATGCCCTTCCTAAGATACTAATTCTGACATAGTTGTCATAAGCAGCCAACATGCAAGGCCACAGTATAAAATTTAGTGCCCTTTATTTTCACAATTCATTTTGACTCCTCAAATGCTATTTGTTCTTATAAAATAGTGAGGGTGAGTGCTTCAATTGTTTGAATCCATAATAACTTAAACATACCCATGCATAAGAGTACTACATGCGCAGCACCAGACCTACGATTGCTACTTGCAAGTATTAAAGGTAAGTTAAACATGAATACCAAGTACATATAAAGAACACTAATACATATAATAAGAAAAAAAAAAAAAGCAGAATAACACATACACATATATAATTAACAAACTGGAGTGAGCATTAGGAAGCTGCCGTGACTAAAGGTAGGATTGTACGAATTTGTAATGTTATGTGAGGAAGGAAGAAAAAAACTATGAGGTAAAATGGCAGGAGGAAGAGATAGAAAACACAATACAAGGAATGCAAGAGTAAGTGAGGAATGTGAAAGAAAAGAAACAGAGGAGAAAGAAATTACTTGAGGGAGGTAAGAAAAACTAAATTGTACCAGCAAATACCATTAACTTAAATGAGTAGTAATAGCTGGTGAAATGTCCTAGTGGTTCAACCCAGCATCTCTTATACAGTGTCTACTTGTACTCGTATGTCTTTAAAAAAAACTGTGGTGCCATCCGCTGAACAATATCACCTGTGATGGTCATTACATATCATATACACATGGATGTAAGTTTGCATAATATTAATGAGCAAAAATTGTCCACCATCCAGTGAAGACCCCTCATTTATTTTCCACTCACCCAGGTAGGGAAAAAAATTATAGATCATGGCTATACCTTTTTTCTTTTCTTTTTCTGTTCCGACACTGGACATAGGCTTCATCAAGCCCATTACCGTGGCCTAGGTCTACTGCTACTCACACGCACACACACGTCATGACTTCCGAACTGGTACCCAGCTACAGAGGGAGAAAAGTAAGGGTAATTCCCAAATACTGCAGCTGTTATGGTACCAGCAAGGGTGTTTTATGACGTTCGGTGGCCTTATAGTTAGTGCCTGTAACTCGATTTTGATAATAATAATCTGTTGGTTTGCATAAGAAAATATTTGAGAGAACATTACAGACGTTCCAAAAAACCTCTCCCAAACCATAAACATCTTCATGATGCACAAGGTAATAATATTTTAAGGACCAAATATATTTTACTTGGTACTTCCTTAAATTCATCAGAGACTATGAAGGTCTTTTGACAGCCAGTATAATCATTTAATGCTAATTAGATGAAGCGTAAAAATTGAGCATTGTTGGGGTTGTGTCTTGGAATGCCTCATCAGATTGTCTTTTATATAGTTGTTTGTTTCAGTATTTGGCTCATATTAAATTAAGGAAGGCTAGTCATGAAATCCTCCTACACACTGGCTTTTGGTAAGTGGGAAAGGTGTGTAGAAAGAGGTGGATATTTGTTACAAAATGGAGTATATAAATAGGTGGCGAGTGTTAGGATTACAGTTCTAGGTACAGTATTGCACAAGTTTCTTAACAGACAGACAATCACACACACACACACAAATAACCAGTAAGCTTATCACTGTTATGTTCCACAACTGAAAGGTGGCTTAGTAATTTTCACAACTATCAACAACCAACAATAATTTTCACAAATAGTTCACAACTTCTTTAACATTGATGGCAATATCTATAAGGTATTAAGTATTACCGACACATAAAAATGCTTAAATACATGTTTCAGTGTATGTAAAATTACACTGATTTAAAACTCTTCGTACATTGCAACAATGAAATGAAGGATATCTCAACTTCTGTGTGAAGGTAATATGGTACCGGTAGCAAACATAGAGTATACATAATCTGATTCACTAATATAAACATAGCCCCCTTAAATTGGAAAAGGGGTTGAGAGTCATCAACATCAATATAAATCTGTTAGGTAAAAGTTATCTGGAGACAACTCCCATTGTTTGGGAGTTTGTAGAAGAGAGCAAGGCATTAGAACGGTTGAATCATAATTTAATAACAGCACAATTAGATGTATGAATTAGATGTATGAATGCTAAATTTCAGACAGCAATATAATGAGTGACTGAGTGTTTTAAACTAAAAGTGAAAGTGTCATTTTAAAAGCTTCATGTCAATACTTGGACAATGTACTGTACTTACATAATGATCATTTAAAGAGACCTCAAATCTTCAAGTCTGAGTCTACTTGATTCAACACTGTCCCTTAAAGAAAGCCTGGTTGACACCCAAATGACAACTGTGGTCACAGCCCACACATTTCACCAGCTACAAGAAGGGTGGGGTTATGAGTCAACACAGTAAGTAAAGGATACTTACAGTATAATGACAAAATCATGATTAATCAAGAGTGACAGCAAATATTACCTGTGCCTGTAATTTTCAATAACAAATAACTAAAGTTACTTTCTCAAATTATCGTCCATCCTAATCAAAGAGACCAATTTTACACATCAGTAACTGAACTACAGCACTTACCATACATATAACTATCTACACTTAAGAGAAGTGTGATGTTGTCGGCAACTGGAGGCTACAAATTTACCAACAGTACACCATGAAACAGATTCACACATAAAGGGTAGCATCCAAGTTACCAACTACATCACAGGTGACTTACCACAGCACATATAAAGAGCACTCAATACATCATGCTGCCTTTTTTCAGGGTGAAGCTTTAATCTGGAACCCCCCTTTATTTAATAAGACCCAGTGTCCAATAAACATATTATACCTGTTTCTATGTAGGTACAATGCACCAGCTTCTATACAAAAACTTACATCTGCCTCCAAGTACAGTAGAGAAATTGAAACCCCTAAAAGCAACATGAATCACAGTGATGCACATGATCATTGACTGGCAGAACAAATTCCAAGGAATACAAACAGTTTAAACATTATATGTAAAATGTCTATATGGTACACTGGTATTCAATATATTTGGGCACTTTTCCAATTAATAATTCCTTTTTTATCACTGGGCAAGTCATGGGCTAGGTAATGGAAATGACCAATAAGTTGGCTTCATGTTAGTATAGTAAGAGTACAATTACTGTACTGTGAATTATTATACTCCAAATCATGTGCAACACTAAGTGCTGAGCTCATCATTATTGATCATTCCTAACCCACTGCAGGACAAAGGCCTGCTTCTATCAATTATTTAAGTACTGAATTATAAAATATAGATCAGAGATCACAAAATTTTCAAAAAGTAAGACATTTTCAATGAACTGAAGACAAGTAACTGATTTCTCCAAACTCTACCATAAAACATACCCCCTACACTGATATAGTATTTCTTGGAATAGTTTGAAAGAATCCCTGGGTTCAAATTTACCAAACCCTCTCAATAATGTTTGGCATGAGCAGAATGAGTCTTGATGAAAAATTTAATTACTGACATGTATTCCTAGCATTTGCTCTGCCATATCAAACATCTTGAAGTAAACTACTTGAATATGAGATCCATCTTAAATACATCTAGGGAGTATATAACAGAGGTAGGGGAGCAGGGGGAGAAAGGGAGAGGGTCACAGCATTTCCCCGTCCATAAACTGGTCTTCATCATGAGGAGAATACTTGCGTAGGTGAGTTTGCAGCTTCTGTAGCACGGTCTTCACGTTGCGCTTGCAGTAAGCCTCGGCATCTGCAACAAGTACATACTCAGCTCATATACAGTACATGGGAGATATGAAAGTAAAAATTATATATGTCATACTGTTCATAAACATACTGGGATAATAACAAGAAGCTGTGGTGCAATATAACGCCACTGGTACGGAAATAAAATTGAAGGCAAGTCAAGTAATTACTGCTGCAAATAATATTGTGGACTTTCCATCCTTATACATCCAGGGACATCCTCAAAACATTATGAAATTGTGTCCACTTGATCAAGATATTTTTTTATGTACAGGTGAATTTAATTATGTGACCCTTTGCTTACTGAATGGTACAGTCGGCAAAAAAAGTTTCGTTACCACCCCTACGTTAATTTTAACATTTGTAAGCCCGGTAGGGTTGGTACTCCCTCCAGTGGGCAGCTGTGATTCGTGTCATCCGGGACATGCTGGACGGGAATCGTCATTGCCCCGGCAGTGTCAACTTTTTAATATCAAAAGTTTAGCTGATTTTAAATTAAATTTTGAGTGTTGAAGAACTCTTACTATTTAACACTTCATTATTAAACATAAGGAAATGCGTTTGAGTATTTTAGAACAAGAATAACCGTGAAATACCCAGAAAAAATTGCATTGGCTGAAAGAACGTTATTCCTACTTGGCTGGCCATGACACACTGAGCCCGCAGTGGCCTGGGGCACGGACTTATGGTGGCTGGAGGGTGGCGGAGGTACGACACTTACCAGTCAGGCGTACCAACATTACATCACACTGTTTTAGGGATGGTAACGAAACTTTTTTTGCCGACTGTACATCAGGTAAATATTATAGCTATATCTTAGTCAGGATGCTATACATGCACAGAAAGAATAAAAAGAAAAATAATTTTAGTTTCAGGCAGCAGAGGTCTTACAGCACAAATGAATACTAAATTACATGCACTGACCTTTAATAATGAAACCTGAGTCTTTGATAGTCTTACACTCGGTTTTCCAAATCCAGAAGATATGGAAGAGGGTGGCAGTGAAGAATTGGTTGAGGACGTGACGAACATTCCCTCTGCTGTTACACTCTCTGTTGATATCAGTGACAAATAACACAATTTAGTAAGCCACAGAAACATATAGCAATCATTCATTGCTTAAAGATTAATTATGAGCAGAGAAGTGGAATCCTTAGTGATCCTTTGTCTGCAGAACATAGCTATGAATCACGGTTCCAGAATTACTGAATAACTGAAGAACACTATAGTCCCAAATTATGTAACAGCTATAGTCTGAATGACATATTATCAGCTCAACTGTCTTACTTGTTGAGGTGACCTTCTCGGAGAGCCTGGAGGGAGATGCCTGTGACATTGATAGAGAGAACCATGAGGGGAAATTGACATGTTGGATGGTGGCTCAGTTGGTACACCTCCCGGGCCAAGGGAAGGAGGGGGTCATGGGTCAAGAGGTAAAGGGCTTGAACCAAACCCAATAAGCCAGCTCCTCGCAGGTCTGTTGCTGGGTCTGTGCCCTATAGGTAAGGAAAACGCAAAATTATAAACTTTAACATAAATAAACACAAAATATTTTACAAATATTTAATAACAGAGGTTCAATACTCAGGGAGTGTTACTGCATATTCTAGGCAGATCCAAATGCAGTCCTCCTATGTATTGAATTCATTAAGTCAAGAAAAAAAATTCAAAAGAAATTCACCAAAGGATAATCACTTCCTGAATGGCAGTCGAGTATTCTCTTGCTCTTTATTCTTCATAAATGGTTTTAAAGCACAAGATCTCCTAGTGTTCCAATAACAGCCATCTGTGGGTAGTGAAAAACAAACAAATACAGCAAAGATACAAGCGTGAATACCAAGTAATAGTAACTAAAAAATATTTTAACCTGGAATCCGATGAGGTCCCAATGAGAGCCGTAGCGAGGACAGTCAATGGCAGTGGCGGTGAGCACCTTGTATACTGTCTGTAGCATCTGCAGGTGTAGTGGCTCATTGTTGTCAAACTGACCTGCAACACACATTGACACCATTACCCTGCAAGGCCTTGTGATTATAATGGCATAAGAGCCTAATAATTCCTTGAAACCATGCCAACATAAATATGATCTAAACTGTACTGGAGCAATAGATTTCTTGCCACAGTTTGGAGGACTCAGTAGCTTTCTACTTAAAGTTATTTCAATAGTTTCCTTGCATGACATGGTTTCCTGCAACTTATAATTGCTTGGTGTTCATTCAAAGTAAGTATACAGACCATCTGATGGTACTAAAATAGAATGAAATGATGTTAAACCTTTGGATGGGTGAACAAGGTGGAGTACAGTACATGAAAGAGATAAATGTAAATGAAAAGAGAGAGCTCGAGCAAACAAGAAAGTAGTATCAGAAGAGGGAAAGATGAAGACTTTTTTCCTCACGATGTCAGATCTGTACCTCCATACTGCAGGTCAAGTGAGTCAGAATAAACCAAAATATATTACAAAAAACATAACAGTAACCATCTTACACTGTGCAATGCAGAAAAGTAAGTTCCTCTCTGGCACCAGCTCAGCTTTCAGCTTCTTGGGACCAAAGATGGAACGGAAGAGTCCATTGAGACCACGAGGCTCCACTGTTGGCTTGATCAAAGTCTGTAAGGAATAAGGACATGAATCCATCAAGCTCAACCAATAATGATCTTTGATCATTACTGAGTTACAAGATGATGAGCATTGTCACGGCAACAACCCCTGAACCTGCTTGCAAGGAAGCTATGAGTTTACAGTATGATTATAAGCATTTCTTCTGCTTACCTGGATTTTACTCTGATTAAAATGTTCACTTCACTTTATTTTATGTTCTGTATGGACTCCCTCTAAAACTATCTCTCTATATGTATATATTTTATCTCTACATTAAGTGAGGTAGAAATCAACATCTTTTAGGTTTACTGTAGTAGTCAAGTAACACATTAATATTTCATGCAGTGAACACTACAAAAGACAGAAAATGGTGAACAAAAGGGAAATAAATACTCTTGACTAACCATGACATCACTCATGTCCTGGCGAGTGAAGAAATCCCACACTTCATCAAAGTCAGTGTGTGGAGTGATCCGTACACCTGGTGGGACAGACAGGGAGGGCAGGTGGGTTTTGGGCTGAGGAGGCTGTTTGATAGAGGGGGACTTGGCTGGAGATGAGGAGGAGCTATTGTTGAGGTGCTTCTTTGGACTGAGGCATGGGTCATCCTTGAGAGGGGAACGGTAACACAGCTCCTCCTTGAGTGGGGAGCGAAGAGGGGAAGGCAAGATGGGCTCAACACATTGCACTGATGCCCAGGCCTCACGGGCAGCCGCCAACTCTTCTTCATGGCTGTTTTTGACAATACGAGTACAGAATATAAGAATCTAAAATAGTTAGCAACCAATCTGGTGATTCTGAAATTACATCATATTCTGTTGCTTTGGATTCATGAGGAGATCTTCTATATGAAAATGACAAATGTATGGTAAGAAAAGATCTATAATACTATAACCAGTCATATACATTATACAATAAGAAAATAAAGTACCGTACAGTAACTACAAATTTTTCTTTCTTTAGATAGTTTAGCTTACTTGAAAAATAAGTTGACAAGCATCGATAAATTGTTTCATCCTGATTTAGTTCATACTGGTGTCAATAACATACAGTGTTGCATAGAGTATGGTTACCTCAGTCTCCTCAAGCCATGCGTCTGGTTCTTGCGGTTTCTCTCTGCCACGTCCACAAATTCCGAGGGTGGCTCCTTCTGCTGTACACTCTCCAGCATCTGTACATCCATATCACCAGTAAATCCATAAATAGCTGACATCATTTACACTATTGTCCATGGAAAATGTCAATAAAAAATCCTTTATCATTCACTCTCTTAATGCAAAATGGATCTGGAAGTTTAAAAATCTTCCCCCACCGTATCAAATGATACAGCAGTACATTCAATTTTGAAATAGGTTATACCATAGCTACTAATTTATTCATTTTTTGTCTATATTAAAATCATATAAAAGTGTGCGAGCCTATTCATCTGGAAACCACGTCACACGATTGCCACTCGCTGTACTGTATGAATAACACGTGTATTACCAATATGTGTCTAGTATGATACAAGACAGCTGCCAAAAACTATTCGTACCCATATGATGAGAAATTCAAGAGAAGATAGGCAAACCAATAATCAGAACCTTTCCTACCATAACTTAGATCAGGGCAAACAAGAAAATAATATGAAGGACTTGTTCAGAAATACCAATACAGTGTACATACATTCAAGTAACTAATAATGTAACCCAACTCAAACTTTTTTAGGTAAATATTGAATGAATTACCGTTATTGCGTACGTTTTTTCTACCTTCATTACCCACTTATATAGACCATTCTAAGACTATTTTCTTCTATGGCATTTCCTCTGCAAATGCCCCATTTCCAAAATAGGGCATATTCAAATGGGGCATTTTGAAATTAGCCTGACCTGACCTAACCTAACCTAGACCGCATCAGACTACCGGGACCTAACCTGAGCAAACTACCGGGACCTAACCTGGGCAAACTACCGGGAAATAATCGTGATAAAGTACAATAAATGACAGGGGTAAAATACTGGGACCCAGCCGGATCTGGCAACACTGCTGCAAAACGGTAATTCTTTCAATAAATACCCTTTTCTATAAACAGGAGAGCATAGATGATAAAATAACAGGTAATGAGGAAATAATAAGAGTAATCAAAATAAATAAGGTACTGTACGTAGTCCCAACACACACACACACACTAATAAATGAGGTACTGTACATAGTTTACACACACACAAATAAATGAGGTACTATACGTAGACATCTATACACACACACACACACTAATATACACAAACATACACACAAATAATAATTGAGGTACTATACGTAGAAATCTATACACACACACACACACAAATATACACACAAATAAATGAGGTACTATACGTAGAAATCTATACACAAACACACACAAATATACACAAACATACACACAAATAATTAAGGTACTATACGTAATAATCTATACACATACACACAAATATACACAAACATACACACAAATAATTGAGGTACTATACGTAATAATCTATACACACACACACACAAATAATAATTGAGGTACTATACGTAATAATCTATACACACACACACACACACAAATATACACAAACATACACACAAATAATAATTGAGGTACTATAGTATAAGTAAGTTAGTAGTAGTACACACAAACACTTTATATAACCCATTTTTTCCTTTTCCTCACCATAATTCCACTCTAGACCAGTGACAGTTCCATCCTCAGCACTGAACTGCCTGCTGGTCTGTATGGTGTGTGTGTGTAGAGGAGGAAGAAGAGGATGAAGGGTGAAGACATTAAATAACAACCTCACTCGTCGTCTTCAAACCACAGAAACGCTACTACCACCCAGAGAGTTAACTGAACCCTAAGGCAAATGTCCTCTGCTATAATTCAGTCCTAAGAGTGTGTTTTTCTCAGTCTGAAAGCATGTTTAGAGTTAACGCAATTCAGTTTATTGTTGTGCTATTTATGTTTGTCAGTTTGGTGTACTAGTTAAGTGTCGGAGTGGTCATGCAACGATCGGATTGGTAAAAGATAATATGCTGATAATAATGCAGGTTATGCAGGTGGCAACTGAGCATTGTTTTGGTAATAGTCTATAGTCAAGTTGAGATCTTATACACAAATCTTTTACTCATTTATATTATACACGGTATTAGACATTTTTATATAATTCAGGGAAGTAAGATACAAAATGTAAGTACCAGCTGATCCCAGATAAGTTTTATTACAAATCATGATTATTATAATATGATAGGTATTATTAATTTTCTTCTTTTAGAAATATAAGACATATTCATGTACCAGATATCTTTAATTGCTGCATTAAAATTATAAATAATAAATTAGCATACGTATATTCGACATACCTGTATTAAAAATATTGATTAAATCATGTAAATAAACAATTCGTGGCCGTGTCCGAAACCGGTGAACTTATTAGGTGAAGTCAACAGCCAGGCACAATGTTGCCAAGGATGGAGATTTTTCCCTAGACATGGAGAATTAAAGGTACCAATGGAAAAATCATGAAAGGATTGTTCAAGAGTAAATGGAGAAATTTCTACCAGACGAAAATTCTGATGTTGAAGTTGGGGAAATTTCGTGAAGCAGACCTACTGGTAACACTACTACGGCCAGGCATGATGGCTTCAACACTAATAAGCAGACGAATTTTCTCCCAGGTGAAAAATATCCGTGTGAGACAACATGTGACTCCAATGCAATGTGTTGTGATGCGTGAGTATGTCATTAGTTAATAAATATAATGTTATGTCATGAAATAAGTCCACACCAGGGTAATTATCTATTCTATTGCCGTTTTCTATTACGATGTTTTTACTATCTTTACTCACTAATTTATAACATTCTAAGACACTTTTCTTCTATGGCATTTTCTTCGGACATGCCCCATTTCAAAGATAGGGCACATTCAAATGGGGCATTTTGAAATTAGCCTGACCTTACCTAACCTAACCTAGACCGCTGCAGACTACCGGGACCTAACCTGGGTAAACTACCAGAACTTAACTGTGGTCAAGTACCGAATCATGACCGTGGTAAAGTACCCGGATCTGGCAACACTGCTACAAAACGGCAATATACTAGATAAATACTGAAAAATGTACTGATATTCTCACTGCATGGGTTACCTTACTTAATGTTATAATTGTGTAGACCTGATAAGTAACTTGCTGGGGAATAATACCTTATGTGTTATCTTACTGTCCACATTACCTCTGTCAACTTCCATCTAAAAGAAGAGAATGTAATATATTTAACGTTAGAAAGTATGATATAATTATATATTTATGATGTTTGTGTGATGTTAACCATGTCTGTGTCTAGTGTGATGTTATAGTGTTTGACATGCTATCTATTTATGATGTTAGTGTAATCATACAATATTTGACATATTATCCATTTATGATATTAATATGATGTTAACCATACTTGCCATTGACAGGGGTGAGTATAGCTGGGTGTCATTCAGGAGGCACCACCACTACCACTACCACTATTCCCCCACCAACAACAGATGTAACTAAATCAGAACAGAAAGTAGACGGATGGGATCTGGCCCAGGTGGAGAATTTGTTACAAGAAGCGTCACTAAGTGATATGGTCAGTTCACATCATTACAATTCCATAATCTCACATAATAAAAGTGGCGTGTTTAGATGAGAAAAATGGTTATATTTTTTTAACTAGCTGATCTGGCCCATTGTCTGAGCCTAGTCAGCTAGACACAAATGTCTGCAGGTACAAATATATCCATGAACTAGCCAGAGTAAAGCCTCCTAAGCAGTTGAACTTCATATACAATATGTCAGGATAGAAAGAAAAGTGATGCC
The DNA here is from genome assembly GCA_033782935.1 of Petrolisthes cinctipes. Classification (NCBI taxonomy): domain Eukaryota; kingdom Metazoa; phylum Arthropoda; class Malacostraca; order Decapoda; family Porcellanidae; genus Petrolisthes; species Petrolisthes cinctipes. Next base: position 32,319 of record JAWQEG010002174.1, on the reverse strand, counting down.
ATATTATAACAACCCTCCAGACAATAGTTCTCTCAGGCACACTTATGAATAGAGAGAAGTCGCGGTCAGTGCAGGGCATTGGAATGGGGTGTGGCATTACATAGAAAGCCGAGGATGAGAGAGGATGGACAATAGTCATTTTACTGCACTGTATAACCTTACTTATTCTCTCCTCAGCCTGTGGCAATGAAGAACCCATATGAGCAAGCGCCAGTACAGTGCCTCTTGTGTAAATACCAGGTGCCGGTAGATTACAAGAATGTACGGCTCTTATCACAGTTTGTGTCACCCTTCACTGGCAGGGTGTATGGACGCAACATCACCCGCCTGTGTAAGAAGCAGCAGGAGCGACTTGAAAATGCCATAAAAAAAAGTCAAAATGCTGGTGAGTTGTTCTAGCCAAAAATTACTGCCTTTTGACACTGTGAATGCCACATGTTAAACATTAATTGGACTTTCAAGGGAGTGAACATTATAATTATCATTGTTGTTCCGGGGCAGAATGGCCTCCAATCATTGTTTAAGACAGTGCTCTTTACTATCTACTGTATTACAATATTGCACATAGAATTAATTCCTATGGTTCAGAACTATATATCCTGCATATAATAAAGTACAATGTATGTACCAGGAAGTAATGTATGCATAAAAATACCAAAATAACAAGTCTAACCTTTACTTCCTCATCAGGTTTCATGACTGTGATGCTCAAGAGTGTGGAGTTTTTAAAGGATCCCAAACTCTTTGACCCCAACAATCCAATCAAGCCACACAACTACTAGCAAGCTCACCATCTGCAGGGATCCTAGAAAGAGGAATATTTAAGCCCCTCCCATTTCAGCATCAAGCCACCATTTTATGTGGATCCTTGGAAGCCATTATCATTGTCCAAACATTCAATATCACTACCCATACTTAGCTCCCAAAATTAACTATGGACTCTTGGAATCAGATTAGTATTCCACTAACAGTCAAATGGTTAATTAACCTAACCTTTGGTGGCAACAAACACTACTATAATAATCTGGTTACCTGAATAACAGTGATAAATTAATGAAGTCCTATTCTCAAGAAACAGTACCATGTGGAATTGTGTTTTAATGTGTGTAGGAGCAATACTGTGGATGCCACACACAACTGGATCATTTACCGACTAGTACTGCAATACAATTCTAATCCATTGAGGTGAGATAGGTTGTGTAGTCCTCCAGTGATGATGTTAGTGTAACAGCTACTCTAGAATGCAAGGCAAGACTGAATAAAATTGGTACACCTGACTGGTATTGAAAGGAATAGCTTAAATCTGTCTTGAAGGATATACAATTTGAGTAAGGGTTTATTAATTGTGTAATTATATTTTAGCTTGTGTTGTACAGTATAAATTTGTAAAATAAACAATAAAGAAGTTTTATCATTTATATGGTCTTAGTCCCTTTGATAAGAATGTCTCTTAACCTCCATCGTTGTTGATGTGGAAGTCAAGAGTGACTTAGGCATTCAACACATGGTGCTGTAAAATTCTAGAGAAAACAAAAGGGTCTGGGTTCACCAAACTTGAGATATGGCAATGTATGTCTGTAAACTTGGCAACAAACGGTTATCTGCTCTGTATAACTGAGGCTGAAACATGCAATCAAACAAACTTCTTATTTGTTAATCATATTTTATCTCGGTCTTTTTGGATTAATCTCCGAGTCTGTACAGGGATCTAGTACTGTACTGTACTAGGTTTGTATTTCCTGTAATTTCACTTTGATCAGTTTTTACTCTATTCCTCGCATCCACTTGAGGAGAGGTCTGAGGCCTTTGGGGGGCAAAGCACTGACTTCGAAGGTAAGGAGTTTAGGCCGAGCATGTTGCTTGAGGTCTTCCAGACGCATCACGTTTAACACCTCGTTTGCACTCCGGCTCAAGGGAAGCTCACACTTGTTCAGTACAATGGCCACCTGAAGTGACATGGAGGTAATATTTATGCAATTCACAATGGATACAATTCAGATAGAATCTTTAAAGAAAACAGATAAAAGATTCAAATGGATAAAACATGACTAGAATCAGCTGACAAGAAACATATGTGATGATCAAATGATAAAGTACTGTACAGTATTATAAAAATATATGATAAACTATAATGGGCATGAGAATTAAAATGAGTTAAATTTACAAATACAGTAAGGTCTCAATACAAATGTGATATAACTAAACAACCACTAGTTTGTTTATTATAGGTCCTACTGTTATACTTTAATGTCTCAAAGCAGCTACTCATCAAAAACAATACTACTGTAAGTGACATAACAGGATAAAGAAATGTGTCTGGGACAAAATAAAAAATTCATGCAATATTACTTACCTTAAGCTGTTGCAAAGACATATAGTGACAAAATATTACTCAACAGACAAAATATCATAGCCTTGAGTTCACAACCAATATTTATTTCAGAAACTGAAAAATAACAGTCTATGAAATATGGAGGGATAAGTTGTGTTGACACTTCAGACATCAGTGTGTAGTTGTATTCATTATTCCCTGGGTACATCTGGCACCTCTAATCAGTTTCTATACATTATCCTGTACCTAAAGATCTGATGATGTCAGGATACATGTGTCGATCACAAAATCCTTCTTTCATTCAAGGATAGTTACAGATGATTTCATATGGTACAGAAACAGTTCAGGGTTGCAAAATAATGTACCTGTACTCCATTTCTAAATAGTTATATTCAGGCAATAATGACTGCAACTGCACTAGGATAAAAAATTTACTCACAAAAATGTCCAGAATTTGAGGTAATACTATGTAATTATAATTAGTTGATAACAATGCACAGTAACATAAATAATTGTATGCACGCTCCTATATATACATGGTATACAGTGCACAGCAGATTTTGTGCAAAATAAATATACATACTATAGGCCAATTGCAGTGCTGTATATTATATTATCTCTCCGGATGCTTTAATAATAGACAATGTACATGTACAGTTGCCCAAGAAAAGACTGCAACCAAATTTGCTGGTGTGTGGCAATATCTGGCAGCTGCTCCAAAGTAAACACTCGTGTTTTATCAATGGATCACTCAGAACCTATAACCGTTGTAAGGATGAATGTACTTAGCTGAAGCCAATAACATCCATCCATACAAAGGTTGTATTGTTCTGAGTGATCCATTGATAAAATACGAGTGTTTACTTTGGAGCAGCTACCAGATATTACCACACCAGCAAATTTGGTTGCAGTCTTTTCTTGGACAACTGTACCTAGTACAGCATAGTTATTGAAAATTATATATTTTACTGTAAATAAGTACTGTACATTAGTGTACTTACTTGGCAGATATACTTCAATATCTTTCTATATATTATAAAAACAATTAGAGCTAAGTACACACTTTTATCATATTAACAACAACTCCTTTAAGTCAGAATCATGTCAGTAAGTCAGGAATATTTTCTTTAGATGGCATAAACTGCAAGTAACACGACACAATACATTACTATACAAGCCCCCCTCTTGGGGTACTCCTTAAGACAAGGAGTGAATGGCACCTTTGGAGTGGACAGACAGGCCTACAATAAACATTACCAAATGAGGTAAAGTTGTTGTTATTCTACTTTGGCCAGCCCTTGACGGGAGTTTTCATGAAGAAACAAGGTGTCAATCCACATTAATGGATATGAGAACTCAATATTATTTACAGGTTGGGCAGATACATAACAAAAGGCTGGACAGATACATGGACACATGGACTCAAATGAATAGGTCTAAACAAGGAGCTGCCAAAAACTGGGCCACAATGCCTTTGCAGTTTCCAAAATTCTTTTGTTCTTATGTAGACTAAAACTGCCCATCATTCAGGCTAGTGTAGCTCTTTTTCCTGGAGTTGGCTGGCCAAAGCTTCCCTCCCTTGACTGTTTGAAAGTGGCATATAGTCGCTCGTACCTCAGTCTATCTTCTGCAGACACAGATGGACGCACCTCTTTTAGGGCTGCATCAATGTGCCGCCGATATACTTTGAAATCAGGCTCTTGTGTTGGAAGCTGGTTGGGGCTGTCTTGAAATGTAGTGTTGCTTTTGTTTTCCTTGTGCATCCCATTACTAGTACTACCTCTTGTAATGATTGCTGGTGGTGATGAGTGTCGATATACATCAACAATGGTATCTTCTGTGTATTGTTCATTTGTATCTTCAGGTAATTCTTGTATAGTACTCCATCTGTCTTCATCTAGCACTGTCACATTTTCCTCCAGTACATTAACTCTAACAGGGCTGTACTTAACTTTATTTTTCTCCTTTTCAATAACTACCTGTTCCTGTACTACACTCCTTGTCTTTGGTCTTGATCCAGTTCTCTCACTATTGACACTACTGGCAGTGGACACAATATTTCCATGCTTCAAACTTCTTTCTTTTTTACTACCACTATTCCTATCACTATTATTATCCCTGACATCATTTGGACTACTATCACTTGTGGGTGCATGGGGATAGTTGGTTTGGTTAAGGTGTAAATGTTGCATACTTATTTTCTGTTTAATCATTGCATCTTCACTGTGACCAACTGCCAAAGGGTTACTTCCTTGAGAGTCGATGAGAGTATCCTTGATATCTGTGTGCAGTTTACTATCATAATGACTGATTCCACTTTGATCCTTTTCAAGCTGATTAATTTTTTTATCTTTGTCATGCTGGCTGATTTTTTCTTGATCCTCTACTCCTTGACTAATACAATCCTCACTTTCTTGTACATATTCGATCACAATGTCCTTGCAGTCCTGCTGGTTGGATATCACCCCCTGGTACAACTCTGCTCCAAGTGTTTCCTGGGCCACTATGACTTGTGCAGTGGCCAGGAGACTTTGCAGGTCGGCTCCAGAAAAGTTGGGAGTCAGCTGGGCCACTTGCATCCAGTCAATCGCTTCCCCAAGTGGCACCCCTTTGACCAGCACTTGGAGGATCTCACACCGGTCACTTTCACAAGGTAGCGGACACAACACACACTTGTCCAAACGACCTGGTCAGAGAAAATGGTAAAAAAAAACTTTCTAAGATTTGTGCCATCTCATTTTCTTCATAACCTCTTAACTATATTACAGTACTTGTACTGAATACTGTATCTCAGTTTGAACTAGGATGCAGAAATGTGGATAGCAATCTCGTTACAGACACTCTTTAATATGCGCTATTTTCATGGGATACTTTTGGGGAAAACTACAGTACATGCATATTATTATGATTATGTTTACTCATGGAAATGCAGCTGCTTACTTTGCCACACTCCTGGGTCCAGCAGTACTCACCTGGACGAAGGAGGGCAGGGTCTATGAGGTCTGGACGTGAGGTAGCAGCCAGGACACACACCCCAGCCACCTCCTCTGCTCCATCTAACTGCGTCAGCAACTGGTTGACCACTCGGTCTGTTACACCAGTGCTATCCTTTCCTCTCACTCCACCCACTGATTCGAACTCATCAAAGAAAAGAACACATGGCCGTGCCTGGCTGGCCCTGGGGAGGAGACACTGGCTTTAGGACAAGTATGGTATGTGGTGAGATGAGTTTACTATCTTCACTAAATGATCCACGTTGATATATTTTGAAGTCATCATGTAAATTTGAACTAAAGTTGATTACACTGGAAAGGATGTGTTTTCTAATAATAGTACTGTACCGTATAAAGCTTTAAATATAATTATACATTGCATATTTGCATTTATAAATTTTTAAATGTTCATCAAGTTCTTTATTCTTCATACCAAGTGCCACAAATTTTCTTATGGATTGTTAGGCCTACATAAGTGTCAGTAATTCAAGCAAAGTAGGAAGAGGGATTATGGTGATGTGTTTGGGAGACATTTGGCCTCACCTCTCAAAGGCATCTCTCACTGCAGCTTCACTTGCTCCGATGTACTTGGACAGAAGTTCTGGGCCCTGAGGAAAGAGAATTCCAGAGAATCTGATTTTATCTCACTCAAGACGTTTTTTGTTTAATTCAGTGTAAATGAATACATATATACAGAATATAAAAGTAAACTATCTGTCCAATATCTTCATATGCATACCTTGACAGTAATGAAATTGAGTTTACAAGTTGCAGCAACAGTGTGAGCAAGGAGAGTTTTGCCAGAGCCAGGTGGACCATACAGCAACACTCCAGACCTCAGGCGCATCTTGACTTGCCCCAGCAGCTGTGGGTAGCGGGCAGGCCACGCCAGGGTTTCCTCCAGGGTGCGCTGAGCCTCCTTCAGTCCGCCCACCTCAAGAAGAGTATTCTTGGAGTCCTCAGATAATGTTACACCTGTTCAGGGCAAGTATACTGTATGTTTCTACCCTGTTGAGTCTGGGACAAGGCTAAGCTGGTCTCAATCATCTAACTAGTATCAAATGGTACTCTAAAAATATAATTGCTTTGTAACTCAGAGCATAATTATTCTTAATGTTATTTTCTTCTTGAGTGATTGTTTTAATTCTTAAGAAAAAAATCAGCTCAGGTATGACTATAGTAGGTTAGGACTTGGGTGCACTCCTCATCTTTAATCTTAACATTCTCATTATCATATTTTAATGACTTGTAATCCTTCTTTTTCCTCTTCATACCCTTGCAAATGCTCATCATATAAGTGGAAAAATAATTGCTGGTGAATTTAAGCCTAATAAGTTTTCTGTACAGAGCTAGGAAAACACTCATATCTAGTGGTCATCATTTGGAGAAATCAGCAGCCCAACAATATGTCAACATTATCTACTATGGATCCTTCAAATGTGATTATAAATTATTGTAACAATTACACACCTCTGAGTGCCAGGGGTGTGTATCCCTCCAATGCCGCCTCCACATCCTGAGTGGTAATGGCTGCTCCTGTCTTTGAACATCCTGAGGACAACACACACACTTTGTCCATCACAGTATCAGCTGATGCCACAGAGGAAGTGATCTTGGGTTTCCATTTATCATGTCCTGGAATTGGTTCCTTCTCCTGCCACCGTCTCTTGGCATGTAGGAGAGTTCTGAGTGCTACATGGCTCAGGTCAGGTAAAACAAAGTTCTCCATGCGTTGTGACACAGCCCGACCATCAATTTGTATCTGAGGCAACTGGAGCTCCTCTTTTCCATTCTCTTTGTTACCATGTAGTGCAGTCTGTAGTAGTGGCTTGTGAAATTCCTTGTAACCTCCTATTTGAGACTGTAACATTGATTTTAGAGCTGAGAGGCGACCATCTGAATCCAGAGGTGGGATGGGGAAAGTAAATGGAAAGTAGTGACAGCCTTGAGGATTGACCAAGAGTGGATGGACATTGGTTCTGGCAGTACATGTGGCCACCACCACCACCTGGCTATTGTGTCCAGGGTTGGTGGAGCAGTACACTGGATCCCTGTCTGAGATAACCTCTGCCAACTGATCCAGTAACCCTTGTAGTAAAGTCACCAGTTGCAGTGTGTATTCATGAAAAGGTCCAGATTCTTGTTCTTGTACTCCCACCAAGAAATCCAGATCTTCTAAGACAATCAATGACGGAGAGTGGAATATTGCCTCACGGAAGACTTGTTGCAGCTTCTTTTCCACAGTCTCTGCTTTCTTTCCTCTCAACTGCTTGAACCGGACCAGATCACAGTGGAGATGATGAGGGGAAGATGAGAGACATTCCACCAATGACTCAACCAGACTTGTTTTGCCTGAGCCTCTGCTGCCTTGTACTAATGCATTCCACCCACTGCAGACATCACTAAGGCTAAGAGTGATGTGATTCTGCAACTTCTCCAGCACACATTTGTCACCAAGAAAGGAATGCTTGGCATGAAAACTCTCATTTAGTTCATCAATTGAGCCATGAATATATGGTAAATTAGATGGATTCTCCTTCAAATATGTGACATCCAGTAAAGCCACAGATATATTTGTCAACAAAAGTGGAACATCACCTCTAGTCCTGATGAGGATATCAATAGTACTAGTATTGCCATTTTCACTAAGTTCAAATAAAGAGTTTGGATTAATAACTACTGGTACATAACAATTATTTACAAGGTTCTTCAGTTTCTCCCTGACCTGTTCACACACACCTTTTGCCTGACTCTCATTCAAAGAGGACAGAGGCAATACATCAACACTAACTGGCATGGACTTTGTGCTGGTATCCCCAGTTTCTAACTCAATCACATTTAAAATGCTCAGTTTCAAAAGCCTCCTCACACAATTTGGCACCACACAGTTATTTCCCTTTAACACTTTGCTTATTCTACTTATAAAAGTTTTGCTTAGGGGTCTTGTTGCAATGTAATTTTCCCAAACAATCACAGTACAAGTCATTTGAAGATTATTACCATGTTTATTGCTTGACTTGTTCTCTTCACTTATTTTACTTTCCTCTGCAGCATGATTAGCACTTTCAGTATTTTCTTTGGATGAACATATTTTTTTTATTTTACCCAAAAATAATGTTTCATCCTTCCTTGCAGTGGCTGAGAGGCAGACCCGACTAATTATTATTAATGATGGATGATTGAGCAGCAGCTCTTCACAGGCCAGTGATTCTGAGTCCTGACTTTTAGGCATTGGTATTATTCTGAAGCCGAACTTCACATCCTTTCTTGTATGTATTTTGGCCTTGGTTTTCTGTTCTCTCAATTTATTAAGCATGTAGCTGAAAACTGATGTGTAAAAATTATCATGTCTGTCTTTAGCTTCTAGTATTGAGAGTGAATTTTCCTCATGGTTTGAACTATTGGTTAGGTTTGGGTTCTGGTTGTCTTCCTCACAATCTGTGTCTTGAGGAGTGAAGGTGATACTGGCTGAAGTTTGTTCCTGCTTATTGTCAGGTGGTGGAAGTACCTCAACCTTTGTCATGGGTTGCAGGATACCATGTGGTAGATCAGGAGTAAGAACCAGGACTCTAAGTGTAACACAAGCACCCCCAGCCAGCCAGAGTGGTACTCCCTGACCTATCCCAACCACTCGCACCTGAGACAGGATGGCAGACTGGGCTGCCTCAGCATTAAGTGCAAGATCCTGCCACTGTGCTAATGCATCCACTGTAACAGTCAAGCAAGATACTGGTGGTGGAGATGGCACTTGTGTCAGCACCCCCACCTCACCCTCAGCCACACCACAACCCCTCAACACCACTCCACTGATGTGTACTTCACCCTTTCCATCCTCTTCACTTGCATTGTGTGTGTCTCCAGCCCAAGACAGAGCAACAGTCCGTCCTTCAGATACCTCCAGGATGAATGTTGGGGTTCTGGTGGGTAAGATAAAGGATGCCCAGACACGGGGTAGAGAGAGGAAGCAGTGACGGGCTGGGCTGGAGTGCACCACCACCGCCCTTGTTAAACCACCTCCATGCATGGTGCTTCACTTGTCACAATTTCACTTAAACTCTTAGATCATCTCATTTTCTTTATTACACAACCCAGTTTACCTTCTCATCTCTTCACCTTACATCATTTTTCCATTTCCATTTTCATTCAAGTTTCTTTTCCAATCATGCTATACTCTTTTTCTTTCTTTTCTTTTTTCACCCTTCATCTCTCCATTTCATTTATTAAAAAAACTTAATAATGCTATTCTCTTTCTCTGCCTCTTTGAGGTATATCAGTATTTTATTTAAACATTAAGTTTTATAGAATCACAATTCTGTTATTGTCATATATTGCCATTATCATCATTTTATCACAGGTAACTTTACTAGTAATCAATGATTATTTTATAGCATTTTCAAAAACTTCAATAATGCAAGTTATTAAGTTTCCATGTGCAATTGTTTTAACAGTGAAACATCTGACAAAAATTTTACTTCAACATCAAATAGATACATTCACCACCAGTTTTGCAGAAACTTGATAAAAATATAAAAATACATTCACCACTTTCGTTTTCATTACTGTTTCATGTTACCTTAGCTATATCACTATAATTTTTAAAATTAAAAGTAAGCTCATTTTAACACTATAAATAAAGCTTTCCCAAATATTGCTTAATTGAGTGAGGTCTGCAGTAAAATTCTACATACACAACATCAGGCTAAATAGTCAAAATTCTTTGCTGTTTTCTGCATTTCAGGAAGTACCATAATGTTAAACTTTTTCATAAGCAAATATTTATCTTCATTTCCAATTTTTCACTTTTTTACCACTATTTCCATTCTAATACTTTATTTTTTAAGGCACCTTTAAAAGCAAAAGAAAAAACTGGTTTGCTTAAATGAAAAATATTACAGTACAGTACAGTTAATAAACCTAAAGTACATATTCTGCTTATACAGTGGATTCATAGGCAACTTCCTAATTTCACTCACTCAGCTGAGAAACACTCACACGTAGTGCACTGGAAAACAAGAGAGAAAAGTGCGTTACAGAAGCAAATTAAAGCAAAATAGTCAACAGCACTCGTGCCTGGTGACGTCAGCATGCAGTCACAAAATACAAAGCTGAAGGGAGTACAGCAAAGTGTGAGGCAAAATTGTAAATATAATGAAAGGATAACAGGATTACAAATGATGTCATGAACAGTTATTTATGAATAATATATTTCTGCCAAATATGATGACATACATTCTGAGGAGTCAAGAGGTAGTACTGTATTATAATAGGAAATGTAATCTTTTGCATTTTGGTGCTAGTGCCCTTTTACTTCTGGATGTGTTATATTTATCTGGCTGGAATAATTAGCTCATATGATGACTATATTCACGACATCTCTTATTATCGTGTTCATCCTGTGGTTTCTTTTTCTACAGAATGTCCCATTTTCAGCTACAAATACAAAAATATATACTGTAAAGTGTAATACAAAAATACAGGTGATAAATAACCTTACAGACCATCACAATTAGTATACTGTCCTATACTGTATATTAAATGACTTAGAGATATTCTCCCCAAGGCTATAACAGTACTTACTTTGAATTAATATCACTGGAAATTTAATTCACTCATCTCATATACTTGAACACTTTTAAAGAAAACTATTTTAACAATTCTCTCTGCATGGCACTGGACTATCACTTAATTTATAATCAGTCAACTACAGTACAGTACTATCATACTAAAATCTGAAGTAGCAGCAGTTTTGTAGTAAAGTACAGTACTGTTCTGTCACCAATTAATCTCCACGACTACAGGCCTCATGTGAATACACACACATATTAAGAAATCCACACTCACCTGTTGAGCTCTCATGTTGGGATGAGCAAGGAGGTGTAGTAGTAGCAGTGTGGCCTCCCCCAGCTGAGTCAAGTTGGCCAAGTCCACCACATACATGATCCTCCGAGCACCTCCATAATAACTGGGCCAAATGGGTGCCATGCTGCCTCCTGTATAGAGTGTTATTCTTATACCAGCATCTTAACATTTTATCCTTGATGATGAAAGATGTTTTCTTGTGTCATTTTAAGTCATCTTGTGTTAATCCATGAAATATTCATGATGCAGGCAGTAATGGAAGACAGTTCCATCCAGGAGGTAAGACTAGTACAAGGATACTTTCAACATGGCATATCAGAACAGTGCAAAGTCTGTCTATCAATATTTATACTATTTTCTATGTTATATGACATAATCACAAAATCATTGTATTTTTTTCTTTGAACTTACACCCTATCCTTCAAGGATATGGCATTTCTGCATTATTTACATACAGGCACTTTAATAATAACTCACTAATAAATGAAGGGTACACCACAATTATTATGAAAGAGGAAATGCAAGCAAATTTGAGTTTTCTTAATACAGTAGTCTACTATTACCTCTCTGCAGTTTACAATTTGCTAGTATCAGACAGTCAGTTATCTAATCTAATGCCTGATAAGAAAGATGTCATTGTATACTGTATATACGTGAATATGACACCACTATATTATTCACTCAAAAACATTGCAACAATTACTATTCCCAAATAAAGACCCTACAAAAAATTGGTTACCAGTACTGTACCAATCTCAATGAAACACAAGTAAGCTACTTAAAAAAAAAAAAAAAAAAAAAAATCCCTGACATTAAGGTTACCAGAACAATACTAAGAGCCATACCAAGCTCCCTGACATGGACTGGAAGAATCTCTGGCTCATCAAGAGGAGCAGGGATTGTGACAATGTTGAGGCCAACTGTGGGCACGGTGGTGAGGGAGAGGTTTGGTTTGGTGAGATGGGCCAGGCGACGCAGTAGAAGGGTCTTCCCTGTCCCCTCCGGTCCAATGCACAAAACCATCACTCTTTTGTACTTTCTGCAATGTGCGAAAGAGATACGATGTGTTACATATTGATACTGACTGACCTGTATTGTACTTTTTTTTGGAAGTATTGTACCTTATCAAGCCCTCTGAGCATGACCAATTATTTCAGGAGGTAGCTTAGCCTCTCACCATTATTTCATAGTCTAATCCTCTGTGAGGTTTGTTCAGACACTCATTAATCTTGAGGCCTCGCAAAAGTCACAGGCTACTGACAGCCTACAGTCCCGAGGTTGAGGTATTAATAAACAAGAAAAAAAAAAGCCGTACTTCCAGAATAATGACCTCTCTTTCCAAATAGCCTGTGTAAGAATTCCTGTGGCCAACTGTACATAATTATGATGGGTTGTATTGAGCCTAACTCTCATGTCACCCTTTCTCTATGTTCTTTATAATGTATGTCTTTCAAGCGTAAATGAGGTCAGCAATAATATTTCAACAAGTTAGATTCCAAGGGACACTTAAATTCTGTGTGTCCCGAAGATACCATAATGTAGCCACGATCCAGGTTAGGTTAGGTTAGGTTAGGTCAAGTCAAACTGCTGCTAAAACATATATATATTACGGTAACTATTTCATGCAATAATTACTTGTTTTACCTCTCAATCCCGGCCCTTGGGAGCAGCAAACAAGTCAAAATGCACTGTCACCATTATATTACAACATATAAACACAGGAAAATTGAGGGAATGATGTATTAAGGAAAAAACAAAGTTAGGAAAAATTGTGTTTACCATTTGTGTCTCTTATTAAACTTTACCAAGATTTTTTTTTAAGAATTAACCAAGAGATCATTTCAAATAACCGTATTTTGTCTTTGGGCCATATGCAAGAACATTCGGTATTTATTGAAAGAATTACCGTTTTGTAGCAGTGTTGCCAGATCCGGCTAGGTCCCAGTATTATGCCCCGGTCAATTCCTGTACTTTACCACGGTTATTTCCCGGTAGTTTGCCCAGGTTAGGTCCCGGTAGTATGATACGGCCTAGGTTAGGTTAGGTAAGGTCAGGTAAGGTCAGGCTAATTTCAAAATGCCCCATTTAAATATGACCTATTTGTGGAGGAAATGCCATAGAAGGAAATAGGGTATTTATTGAAAGAATTACCATTTTGTAGCAGTGTTGCCAGATCCAACTAGGTCCCAGTATATTGCCCCGGTCATTTACTGTACTTTACCACGGTTATTTCCCGGTAGTTTGCCCAGGTTAGGTCCTGGTAGTCTACCCAGGTTAGGTCCCGGTAGTCTGATGCGGTCTAGGTTAGGTTAGGTAAGGTCAGGTAAGGTCAGGCTAATTTCAAAATGCCCCATTTGAATATGCTCTATCTTGGAAATGGGGCATTTGCGGAAGAAATGCCATAGAAGAAAATAGTCTTAGAATGGTCTAAATAAGTGGGTAATGAAGGTAGAAAAAACGTACACAATAACGGTAATTCTTTCAATATTTTTTAACGAACATTCGTGGTGTATACAATGGTGTAGTACCGGTACGATGGCTCTATTGTTTGTACATGGAGTCATCGTACTGGTACCATGCCATCGTATCCACCATGGATGTTCTTGCATATTACTTATTTGTCTTATTAACACCACCCTATTAATTTGTATTTAATAGTATTACCTTTTTAAATAGTCCTTATGTGTCCTTATATATTTTAACTAGGTAACAATATACTCATAATAACAATAAATACATATATATATAATAACAACGACAACCAATACAACTCAATGTGTCTCCTTGTTGTTGTTGTTGTTGCTGTTGCTATGGCGACTAACATGTAAACAACTCGTCCATTTTTGTACGGGACCCTGTGATGTAGTATAGCCTATTATCCAATATATTGCCATTTTCTATTACGATGTTTTTACCTTCTTTACCCACTGATTTATACCATTCTAAGACTATTTTCTTCTATGGCATTTTCTTCGGAAATGCCACATTTCCAAGATAGGGCATATTCAAATGGGGCATTTTGGAATTAGACTGACCCTACCTGACCTTACCTAACCCAACCTAACCTAGACCACAGCAGACTACCGGGACCTAACCTGGGCAAACTACCAAGACCTAACCTGGGTAAACTACCGGTACTTAACCGTGGTAAATTACCGGGACCTGACCGGGGCAAATAACTGGGACCTAGCCAGATGTAGCAACACTGCTACAAAACAGCAATACAGGTATACTACTATACGTTTCAGCGCCGGACAGACGGTGTTTTTCGTAAATATCTCTTAAACGAATCGTTGTATCAATATAATATTTCAGCACACTGTCTTTAACATCCGGGCGTAATTTATGGCTGACATACCATATTACTATATGTGTTATGTTAGGAGTTTACTGAGTGATATTAAGCCTAATCCAGTCATCATATCTAAGGCGTTATAGAGAATCGGACGAGTGTGGGGTACTCGTGTAACCCCTCTACCAACACCCCGAAATCCCCCCACACCATTCCTTCCTTCCCTACCCCAATATCACATTATCCCCCTCCCCGTTTCACTCTTCACCCCCCTATTTACACCATCCACCTTCCATTTTTTATTTTTTTTATGACAGTATGTATATACGTATCGTTCATTAGTAATATTGTTTAATACAGTTACCGTTGTGTGTGGACATGAAAACCAGGGGGGGTCAAATGACCATTAAAGCAATAGCTAATGCCGTTGTTAATGGCCGTATAGCCGGATAATAACCCACGTGTCTAAGGCGACCAGAAAAATGATTAATTTTGGTTTTGGGCAACCAAATATAATCGTTCATGGTTGCTTCATGTGTTCTTTACCTTTTTAAATAACCAATTTATGCCTTAATTGAATATTCACAGTCTCCCGTATCCCCTCCCCTTCTCTCTGAGGTATGAGGTACCCTCCAGTCCGAGGCTATGACTCAAGTAGTGACAGGGTAGAAATCATTGACTGCCGAGGCGCACCTATTAGCAACAATGTTGTCCATTTGCCCCCGTGGATGCAGGGCAGCGTTTGTTCTTCGTCTTGCCACATTGTACAAACGTGAAAGCCAGTGATGATGAAGACGATGACGTTTTCCTTGACAGTGATTGTGAATAAATTTTTTGTTATCATGTTTGCATCATTAAATCCTACACTATTATATATATATATATATATATATATATATATATATATATATATATATATATATATATATATATATAATTTGGTGATAATATAAATATAAAAGGGACAAGTCAACAAAATAACATTATATTAACTGGACCAAGTTGACATTTTATAATGAATAGGTACACAGTATCTAATAACTTTTCCTAGAAGGTCCAGACCACAGGTAATGCCAGTACATCGTGTTCACTTGCATGGTTGACCATAAGGACTGCAAACATGGACCTTCTACATACTACATGTATGTAAACATGCTGTTGTACAGTAATTATCAAAGTGATATACGTCTTGCCTCTATAGAATTGTACTGCACCATACTCTTAGTTAATAATCATATCTATACATATACATCTACATAACATTCTAATATATAATACAGTGATGGAAGAAATAGGGATACAACCTCCTTGGGTTTGGGAGGGAGTTGGGGGGCCACACTTTCCTTCGAATGCGTCAATATAACTGGCCAGCTTTGTGCTATTTTTCACGAGTAAACTCCTCGCATAACACATATAGGAATATGGTATGTCAGCCATAAATTACGCCCGGGTGTTAAAGATAGTGTGTTGAAATATTATCTTGATACAACGATTCGTTTAGGAGATATTTGCGAAAAACAGCGTCTGTCCGGCGCTGAAACGGATAGTAGATAAATACCTTTTATTTTAGAAGGGGAAACTGTAGTATATAATATGAGTTAAACCCATGTTATCTGGGAAGTGACAAGTTATTGGAGATACATGATGCTTTCCACTCAGCATTCCTTCTCCTTAAATATTTAACCAGAACCAAGCCACGCTGCACTATCCCACTATAATCCAAAGTGGCCCAATCTATTCTTGAGTAGCCTATGGACTATGTATGAATGCCTGGAATATCCTCAGTTTTTCAGCTGAATGATAGACTATCTTTGTTATCCTGGGGGCTGGCAATTCAATTAATTAATGCAAAACTATTTTTGTAGTATCAGGCCATAAAAGACACTTGGTTCTGTAGGTTACAGGCAACTTCACCCAAGAAAAGATTATTGATTGAGTTCAGAGAGTCTGTATATTAGTAATAGTACAGGCATCTCCACCCAAGAAAAGACTATCGAGTACAGGGAGTCTTGTGTTGCTAAAATACAAACAGAATAAAGCTTAAGGCTATATTCAAGAACATACATGGTGTATGCGATGGTGTAGTACCAATACGAAGGCTCCATGGACAAACAACAAAGCCATCGTACCGGTACCACACTATCGTCAACACCACGGATGTTTTTGCATACGGCCCTTACTTTCATCTTGTTTTGGTGATGGAGGTTATCCCATACTGAAACACAGGCTTTGATAAAACTTCAGTTTATTGGTAAAGGAAGTAACCAAAGGAGCCACCATCTTGCTGTCAGAGAGGAGAATATTATCTGGAACATATTTAGTGATTGGTGCAGTAATAAGACGAACTGAGCCAACACAGTCAATCCCTCAATGTTAGAAACTCCTGTACAGGTTGGAATCCAAACATCCACTCCTGCTATGTCCAAGTTGGAGCTCTCAATTAGTATGCTCAATGGAGACACCATCAAAAGTTTAGCACTATCCACACACCCACCTCCAATGGGTCTATTATTTATTATTGCCAGCACCAACACACATTCTCTACACACCTGTCACTAACATACCCATTCACCAATAAATCTTTTTCTACACACCTGTCCAGGGCCAGATTTAGACCTTGAGGGAGCCAGGGGCACTTCAGGTATGGTGGACCCCTCATACACAGGAACTATAATACAGTACACAACAAATCACCAAATTTACACATCAGAATCAGCTAATTGTATGTACAGTAACTAGAACTAACAAGCCATTCTCTTCTGAGCCTTAGACAGCTGCATTTTCCGTGGCTTACTGCATCTTCTGTGTGAGACTGTATTCTGAAAAGAAAAAAATAAAATAAAATACAGTAGTGCAAAAGTAAGGGCAACTAGTTTATAAAAAAACTGAAATAATTATTAGTTTAATTTTGTGTATTTTAATAAGACAAATTAGTTTTTTTGCTACGGTAGTTATGTATAGTTCTGGAAAGAGGACACAGACCCATTTGCCCCTCTATAAATCCGGCCCTGTACCTATCACAAACCCATTCATCACTAACAAATCTATTATTCACACACTTTATGTTTAATATAGAAACCACTAAAATGAGACACAAAATTGTACAGTACAGTCAGCTCCAGGTACAGTAATACCCCAGATTCTAACTCAGCTGGTACAGTATGCCACAACTTCAAAGCACCTAGTACTGTCCCAGATACAGCAGCAGCAGAGGAGAATTCCAAACTGTTTGACATTACCAGATCATCAGCTGAGTTAGAATCTGGGGTAATACTATACATGGAGCTAACTGTACATGTTAATATGGAATAGAGAATTGGAAAATGATATAAGTTTCACTGCTCTTGTTTCTTCTTTAATCAACAGCTTCATAAAAAGTACAAAAATTTAGCCAACAGAGCTTCTGCTCTCAAAAGAATAATAAATGCATAAACAGCTTGACATATAATAATTTAAGTTCACTATTACATCTTAAAAATTTCTCAACACAATACAGTAATAGCTTCAAAAAGAACTAAAAAAAAGTTCCATCTCCAAAGTGTGTGGTTAGAAAATGATTGCATATTTTTGAAGATGAGACGAACATATTAGGAACTGGGGAGAAGAATGAAAGAGAATTTCAATGAAAACTGAAAGATGTTATGGACAAAGGTCAAGAAATGAAACAATGAAATGAGGAAAAGAGATGAAAATGTATGTCTATCTATCTATCAATCTATCTATAGCTCCGACGCCTCGTTCCCTCTGCAAACTTCCCCCAAGGGTGTGGCCACGGCAGAAGTGTCCCCAGCTTTCCCTGTTCCAACACTCCCTTCTTACTTGGTCAAGCCCTCCTCTGCCCTTCACATACTCTTCCACTCTGTTCTGCCATTTAACCGGAGGTCTTCCTCTCACACCAGGTGCCACAACTACACTTCCATACACCTTCTTTACAAACTCCTCACCTTGCATGCTTTCCACATGTCCAAACCACGTTCTCCTTCCATACTTCCATGTTTACACAGAACTGTACCCAGGTATGTAAACTCCTTCATTGCCTCCATCCTCTTACCCCCCAGAATTATCTCGCATTTAGTCCTAGTTGCTACTCCCACTCTGTAGGGTGTAGCAAAGTCAATCACTTCAGTTTCTGCTCTCTCAAAAACCATCACCTTACTTTTACCAGCATTCACCTTCAGTTTCCTTCATTTACATACAAACTGAAACTCATCCACCACCCTCTGTAACTCCCTTTCACTTTCAGCCATTAACACAGTGTCATCTGCAAATAAGCTTGTCACCAAAAACCAATTTACTCCATTTAACGTCAGCTTCGCCCCCAGGTCATTCACTTTAGCCCTCATCTCTCTCATACAACCATCCATATATACATATTGAACAGCCATGGTGACAGGACACACCCCTTGTCTCAGCCCTAAACTAATATTAAAATTCTTGCTGAGAACATCCTCTACCCTCACACATGCTGTTGCCTCTGCATAAAAGGCCTCAATGGCTTTCAGCAAAGACCCTTCAACACCGTAAATCCTCAACACTTCTGTCATAGCTCTCCTATCAACTCTATCATATGCCTTCTCCAAGTCCATGAAGGCAGCATACAACTTCCAACCCTTCCCAATATATTTCTCCACTGTTGATTTTGATGCAAATATCTGGTTCACACATCCTCTACCCTTTCTGAACCCTCCCTGCTCCTCACTAACTTTATTCTCCGTTACTTCAATCAGTCTCTCAGTAAGAACCTTCCCATACACCTTTCCCGGTACACTAAGAAGGCTTATTCCCCTATAACTACCACATTCATCCTTACTCCCCTTCCCCTTATACGAAAGCACAATTATGGCTCTCCTCCAATCCTCTGGCACCTCTCCTTGCCTCCAAGCCAATGTGCAAATAAGCAACATCCACTCCACCGCTACCTCTCCTACACTTTAACATTTCAGCAGTTATCCCATCTACCCCCGGGGCCTTTCCCATTTTCAACTTTCCTATTGCTTTCCTAATCTCTTCCCTTCCAAATTCTCCCGGTACGCCCTGTCGTCTACCACTGCCTCCATCCCCATGCATGTCACCACTGCCTAACCTTCCGTCCCCTCATTCATCAAACGATCAAAATGCCTCTTCCATACTTCTTTCACTTCCTCTCACAGTGACTCCATTCTCTCCCTTCATTCTCATGCTACCAGACTTTTCTTCTCCTCTTTCTCTTTTAACCTGTGAAGGACAGAAATCACAATACAATATACAGTATATTCGGGGATGAAAATAAAAATAAAAATAGAGGAAATTTTTGAGGAATTAATGAATGATCATGGAGGGAATGTGTCAAACTATTGGTTTTGTAGGGAGGCCAGAAAACAAGACCACAATTCTGATTTTGTAACACCACGGTAGGGAAAACAGGGCCTCCAAGATTGTTTGACTTCCATAAAAAAAATCTATGGTGCCAACATATTAGTCATTATCATCCTTGATTCTGTAACTTTTCTAGCTGATGATCACAAAAGCTTTTTTTTAGTGAGATTAGAATATTATTAGTTATTACTATATACATCAATATGGCTGACAGAACTGAAGTAGTAGGGGACCCTATTTTTCCTTCTCCTACCATAAATAAGATCTGGCTAATCATATTTTACTGAACAAATGATCAGTAAGTAACAAAAATAATGTAAAGTACCGTAATGTAAAATATATAAATAAAGAATTCATATTGCTTCTGAGCACCTGAGTGTTTCATCACACTCATCACCAAACTTCCAGAACAAACTGAAAAAAAATCTTTCCTAACCAGTCATTCCTTTATTAATGCAATCTCTCATAATGCATAATAACTGTCTAAATGGAGCATATTATCTACAAGACAGCCGGGCAGTCTCTAAAAGGAATCCTACGTCCAAGGTGCAGTAAACAGTTGTCCTATAAACATGTAGTTATATGTCTGCATTGGAGTGATTCTCTAGCCAGTTAGCAACCCCTCAGACTGATATGACTGCATTAATGGAGGAATGATTTCATAAGCTGAAAGTAAAACATCTTAGGCACTATAAATACTTCTTCTAAGGCCTATATGAAAATAGAAGCTACATATAAACCAAAATATGTTGATCACAGTATTGGACAGTTGTTTACATAGCACTACTAATATGCATGTGCAATAATGAAAAGTTCATAAGCAAACCTTTTAAGGTCTCAAGACAGTTTGAAAAAAATGGAACAATACAAAACTTCATTCATATACAATACAGTTCAGTATTAGAGAATGACAGCTGAATTTGTGCTCATCAGAATTCACTGCTAATAGCAAAAAACCAAGAAAGTACATGACACAGAAAATAAGCTTGTAACATCATTTGATGCTATCTGTGAATCGCAACTCAACAGATAATTAACACTTTATCATATATTCCTTTCTTCATCATGATATCCCACTCCCTTCTGATATGCAACTCATTATAGACTTTGCTATGACAGGATTAAAATTTGGTGAGAATAATTTCCATATGAGTCACTGTTTCACTGCTAAGAGATTTCACTACCTGCCCCAGGCAGCTTTGAGTATGGATGATCATAAGGTTAAGAGTACACCCTGTACTATAAACTGAAATTTTGAACAAAATTAGCCAAGGGAATGGCTAAGTGCAATCACAAACAAAAGCCCAGATCTCCCCCTTTTGATAGCAAGTCATAACATTCATACCTTTAAAATAATAAAAAGGTACATCAGCATACCTATGGTGCAAGGCTACACAGGGTCAAAGTCTTCATTTAAAAACAGAAAAATATATAAACTTTGATACACCCATGAATCACTACTAATACAACTTTTTCCTTTGGTTGTACTGTACTAACAGCTTTTATAAATCAAATTACTGTATAGTAAAGTGGAAAGCCAACCTAACACCTATCACCTGCCAAAGTCCCTCCACTAATGGTCTGCTCAAGCGGGATGGAAAAATACAGTATTAGTTTACAGTATTGTACGAAAATGCTAAATATTATTACAATATTAAAAGACTATCACACAGTATTTAAATACTATTGTAATAAATATATTTAAAGTCTACAAGTTATCATCTGATGCCAGGTGGCAGGAGCAAGATGCATTATAATTCTTATGTAAATAAATGTGAGCAAGTTACCCTAGCAAGGATTCAACCCTACACCAGCAACTGTCCAAAGTTCTATGAATGGTATTGTGTGATTAATTGGATTTTAAAACATTACTAATCAGGATGAGAATTAAACTACAATCTACTCCTACCACCAAAAGTCAGATGTAAAATCACCAGCAGATGAGTGGAACTCATTCAAGTGTACCTTTGGTATTTAAAGCCTATGATCTTTGCATTATATTCACACATTGATTATAGTATGGCATGTTATTGTTTATGATTTCATTCTGGACATAGGCTTGAAGCCTTCAAACAATGTTTAGGTAACTAATACATAAACTCATATAAAGTACCATACAGGTACATGTACTGTATAGTATGGCATATATTATTGAGACTAGCAACCTTTTTGTACATTTGCATTACTGTATAGAATAATTTTCAATATATCTTTCTTCCTCTAAGGTAAGGCAGCACCTCTCTGACCTTTACCTCATATTCTTTCATCCAGTTGGAATTTAACTACAGCTAATCCATAAATGTGGGGAGGAGGTTCGGTTAACATACTGGGAACCAAAACAAAAGACACCATGACAATTTGCTTCTACGTAACTTATGGTTGGATGGGAATGATTTACATAAAAGTGTTTGTCCTCAATCTCTTAGCATAAACTTTTTATAATACTATACTGTATCTGGTAACCAAAACAAAAGACACCATGACAATTTCCTTCTATGTAACTTATGGTTGGATGGGAATGATTAACATAAAAGTGTGTGTGCTCAATCTCTTATCATAAACTTTTATAATACTATACTGTATCTGGAACCTAACACTGTATATAAATTGCAATACAGTACTGTACTTTCTAGGAAATTTGTGAGCAAAGTCATGATAAAATAATACAACCACTACCAGTATAATAAAATGTTGATATGGACCAGTATAGTAAACTAATGTATCAAAATATCTAAAATCATGGAGTAACTTTCAGTTGCTTAAGTTCTTCTGTAGCATCTTCAACATCTACAATATTCTTCAGCTTCTCACTCAATATTTTTTTGTGATGTGACCCCTCCCAGTAGCACTTGCCACAGTGAGCACACACATAAAACTCCTCTGTGTATTTCAGTACTGCACTGGGAACCATCCCAGCCAACAAAGCAACTCCACTATCAGTCCGTCCAGTGAGGAGGTTGACCCGTCCACCCTCACAATCCACCCATCCATCCATCCTACCCTTATATTCTTTATGATGGCACTCCACCATGCTCTCCTTCTTTTCCTTCCCATTTTCTTGGCCCTTCAAGCATGTGTCATGCAGAGCAGCAAAGACAGATGAAGGGAGGAAAATGTATTCATTTGAGTTACATTTACTACAACGAGCAAACACATCATTTGGTGTTACCTTGATTTTGAATATCTCTATAACCTCAGCCAGCTGTTCCTTCCCAGTCTGAAAATGAAATTAACCATAAATGAACCATAGTAACAAATAGTACCTTGAAACATACTGTAATATGAACAATAATGTAAAAATAACTTCAGTATAATTACCATATGTATTACAGGAGTTACTAAGTGGAATTAATGAACCATTCTGGCTTCCCAGATGATTTGCATGTAAGATAATAAAAACTTCAACTAATGTGGATGTATAGGAAAAAAAGGTTGTGAACTGAGTCATCAATTGAGGAATAAGATCAATGACTCCTACCTCACTCTGGATTTTGTAGAGGTATTGTGGAGGGATATGCTTAGTCAGGGCATTGTATGGTTTGCCCTTCGTCAAAACTATTCGCTGCTCCTTCTGATAGTGTTCTATGCAGTGTTCAGTACCTTCACCAGTGGCCAAGGCAACGGCATCAACACCACATGACCTCAACTCCTTGGCAAGACCCTGGCAACATAAATAATCTCATAATCTGCTTGATATTTACTACTGTTTTATGGAGACGGAATCAAATTGAATACTGTATTTAGATTTCTATTTTTTAGTGGCAAATATTTTTGTGATCAAATTGGTGGGCTATTGACTCCTCCAAACTATACTTAAAAATAGATTCCCCTATTTGGTTTCCATGGTAGACTATTTCCTGCCATAATTTGGAGGAGCCAGTAGCCTTACAATTTGGCCATAATAAAAGGCCCCCTAAGGGAAGATTTTGTAAAGGAACAAGGCGTCAGTCTATATGAATGAATGCATAAATATTGGTACAGTAATGTGTAACTGTATGACATAGACATAAATGCAAACTAAAATATCCAAAGTAACAAATACTGTAGCACTGTATGGTAGATACCAACCTGAACCATGGTGTCACACACAAAACGCAAATCACTTGCTTTCACAGGCTCCCTCTGTTGTGCAGACTTGCCTTTTCCACTTGCCTTTTCCAGTAACACAACTGGACTCTGGGGCTTGGGTTTCTTAGCTGGCTGGGTTGGTCTCCGTTTGACAGTTTTCCAGTCAGGGAGGTGGAGTTCTGCTGCTCTTTGGTTCATATAATTGTACACATTTATAAGGCACCTTACATCTAATGCAGCATAGGTTACTTGCGATCGTGTGAGAGGTCGTGCTGACCAGTTAGAGAAGCAGTGGCTTTTGTTTAGTGGGAGACCGAAGCACCGATACACAAGATTACTCAGCCCTTTGTGATCATCTTTATCATGGGAGAAAATATTGGGGTGCTCCTCTAGAAGTATTCCCTTTGTAATATCAAAGTCAATAACATTCTCAGCAGCAACAATACCTTCCTTCATCTTAGGATGTAAACTACTAAGAATCTTATAGTCACTTCTAATTCCATATCCAAGTTTGGTGATATTTACATCAGAAAATAGCTGACTAATGTTATTCCAGTGAGAGTCTTGTAAAACATTTTGAAGTGTTAGAAGATCCAATATATAAACATTATTGGTAGTTGCAAACTGCAAGAGAGCTGCTTGTTCTGTTGACCCAACTCCAAAGTTTGGTTTCCACTCAGCATCAATGGCTAACAATGGACTTCCTGCTAAGTCATCAAAATTTTCTTCAAATTTGTTCACTGTATCAATGATAACTACTTCCTCTTGGGGTACATCAAGTGAAAAATACTGACAGTTATCAATTTCACTATCCCAGTCTTCTTGTTCAATGTGTGTTGCCTCTTCTAAGAGATGTGGATGTTTTATCACTGCCTCTCTGATCTGTCTTGGGAGGTCTGTTTGTTGGAGTTTAAGTTTTGTCACAAAGGGTAAAGCTCCCTGGGGATCACAATAGTCTACAAAAAGATTCATGAGGTCTATAGCAATATAGGGACTCTCTTGTAAACTTTCATCAATCAGACTATAGAAATTTGATATTTGAAGGCTCTTTTCTATGTAATATTTATAAAATAGATAACGTAAACCCCCGGTGGCTCGGAATTTCTGGAAGTGAGGACAGAGTACAGGGTTTAGACCAAACCTTTTCAACAATTTTGCCAGCATACCACTGAGAATTTTGTTTGATCGTATTCTCTTTGGATCCTTAATTTTGTATCTCTGAAAGTCAGTCATAGTGATTTTCTTGCCAATGATATTATCTATGAAGATCACCAGTTCTTTCTGATGAGTTGGACTCGAGTAGAGGAAGTCATCGGCACAACTCAGCTGATCCTCCAGGAAGAGTGGCACCAGCAACTCCGAGGTGGTGAAGTGTGACTGGAGATTCAGGAGTACAGCTAACGTACACACTTCCCTGTACTTCCCTTGCTGAAGTTGGTACCTCAAAGGCAACAAGAAATGTTCACCATTTTGACTGAGATGGAATGTCCTCACCAGGAGTTTCAACATTCCAGCATTCTTCTGTCTGATAACCACATCATACACATCTTTCTGTAGTTTTGCACTCACGCACGATTTATATTTCTCAGCATTATTGTCTTGATTCAGGAATGCCTGTAACTCTACTAACATGTTTGCTGCAAGTGAATCTTGTTTACTCTTGAGTAAATCTGGACACAATTTAACATTTATAAAGGCCATTGTATAAGGATCTGCTGATGCTGAAAGATTTTCTCTCATCTGTTGTTTGAATTCTTCTATGTTCTTTTCTTTCCACAAATAGTGAAGTGTAATGAAGCAGCTTGAGTATTCTCTCACCGATGCCATCATTATCTGGTGCATATTGGTACCCCTGAAAATATACAAGTACCTATTAATGGGAATAGTGAGAGGATTGTATTAATTAAGGCCTCATCAGATATTGGGCAATAGTTAAAAAGAACCCACAAAAGGAAGTTAACAACCAATTTCCTTCAATGTTTGGTGTTTATTATTTTTTTTTTTTTTCTTTCTTTCGCTTTATGAAGTAATTTCCTAGTGTAACAGTGCATTTTGACCATGTTGGATTTTCCCCCATGTTTGCCTTGGTTAGGTCCCAGTAGTGTAATCTGCTCTGATCCAGGTTAGGTTAGGATAGGTCAGGTTAGGTCACTTCAGGTCAGGTAAAGTCAGACTAACTCTAAAACATATAAATAAAAATCTATTACTTTAATTTGCTTGGCTTTTTTTACCCCTCAATCCAGCCTCTGGGGGGGGGGGATTAAAACAAGGTCAAAATGCAGTTGCCATTATACTTCAACATAGAGAAATAGGAAATGATGAATTATCTAAAAAGAACTTGGGAAAAAAATTGTATTATCAATTTTCTGTGGTTCTCTTGTATTTTTTTTGTTTTTTGGTATTCATTGAAAGAATTGCCGTTTTGCAGCAGTGTTGCCAGATCCAACTGGGTCCCAGTATTTTACCCCTGTCATTTATTGTACTTTATCACGATTATTTCCCGGTAGTTTGCCCAAGTTAGGTCCCGGTAGTTTGCCAAGGTTAGGTCCCGGTAGTCTGATGCGGTCTAGGTTAGGTTAGGTAAGGTCAGGTAAGGTCAGGCTAATTTCAAAATGCCCCATTTAAATATGCTCTATCTTGGAAATAGGGCATTTGCGGGGGAAATGCCATAGAAGAAAATAGTCTTAGAATGGTCTAAATAAGTGGGTAATGAAGGTAGAAAAAACGTACGCAATAACGGTAATTCTTTCAATATTTACCTGTTTTTTTTTTAACTTTACCAAATTGTGTATTATATTATATTTCTGTTACTCATTGTTCTGTTAATTGTACTCAGTGTCTGTAATTGTACTCATTGTCTGTTAATTTGTACAGGCAGGTTAATTAGATCATTGCCACCCATCAACCCCGTAAAAAAAAAAAAAAAAAAATTGGATTAGGCCTACTTTTCAACCATATAATAATTAAACTATACATACCAAAATACGAAACTTTCAGCTAATTAAACTTACTAAGGGCCGTATGCAAGAACATTCATGGTGTATACGATGGCCAAAAAAAATAAAATGAATAATATACCAAAAATACGAGGCTTTGTGGTAAATAAACCTACTAAGGGCCTTATGCAAGAATATTCGTGGCATATACGATGGTGTGGTATGAATACGATGGCTCTATGGTTCTTCTAAGTTAGGCAGTCATCGTACCGGTACCACACCATCGTATACACCACCAATGTTCTAGCATACGGCATAAATTTAAATACATACATGGATGCTGTTGGTCCCCGAGTATAATATTACTATTATTATTACTACTATTACTATTATTATTATTACTATTAGGTGTTGTAAGCTGTATAATCCGATAGTCGTCTCCTTTACACACACACTGACACAACACACACACATACACAGTCACAGTAGTAGTAGTAGTAGTAGTTGTAATGTAATGTTGTGAAATAGTATGGTTGGGTGCCAGTGGGTGGGCGTATTGATACTTTCTATAATAGTAGTAGTCTGGGTATTGAAGGCATCCATACAAATTGTGTAGTATCGAGTATTACGAGTACTTTATGAGGAAACTATTAAATTTGACTCTATACGTTATTTTCTGCCAACCTTGTCATGGTATAATTAATGTTTTTTTTCCTACGTCTGACAACTTATCATTGGAATCTACTAGTTAGAGTTGCCAAGGTAGCGTTTTTTCCTACTATTTTGGCTATTTTCCAGTTGATTAAGAAATTATTATACGATATATATGAAGCCTGGGCAAAATTTAATACATAGTCTTTACTTTTCGCATTGAATTGGGTGTGAACAATCCCCCTCTGACCAGAAGTTACAACGGGTAATGTGTGAAAGAGATAAATTTTCCTACAGCTGGCAACATGAAGGTATGTACACATCACTACACTACACGTATATTATATCCCGTCTTGGACACGGTAAATATGGTGTGTCATCATGTATATTCCCTAAACCACAAGCTTCTCACTTTTTTTTTTGTGGGTAAGTATTTAAGGTTGCCTATTTGGGCGGTATAAGTAAGGCCTAAATCAATACATTTTGACCGCACGTGCAAAGAATATATATTAATAACTTGAGATAAGATAATGTCAACTGGACTACTCAGCCACAGTTTCTTGCTTTATATTATCAGTAATAAATTCATGCCAGCAGCTGGTCAGTAGTAATGTCAGAACTGTATTATCATTATGATATTAATGCATTTATAAGAAAAGAACAGATATTAATCTTATCAGAGTTTGATAAGCTCTGTATATCTCACCCCGCCCAATGCGGATTGACGTCTATAGTACAATGGTAAAAATATTTCTGTAATAATTATATTTTCCTTTATAGTTTTTACCAGAGTTATTAAGATAGGTTCCTGAGGAGGTCGTAACCCAACCTTACCATACAGAGTGAACCCACAGTTCATAATTATGACGCCAAAGTAGTAGAAGCTATATAGATGTGAACATATTACTGTGACAACTTCCAATAATGACAGTGGATGCTTTAATTGGGTGATTGTCTTAGGGAATCATATCCTGGGTAAACTGGAAGGCTACTGATACCTCCAAACTATATCCTCCAAACTATACCATGGAAAAGCAGACCCCTTGAGAAAACGAACAAGAAATTTTATTGTATTGTTAATGTGATGATCCACCGTAACTTCCCATAAATACAGGGGCAAAATCTCTCATGATACAGAATCGATTGTTCTTATTTTTTTGCCAGAAGAGAACAACAGCGTTTGTTTGATCGGGATAAATGAAGTTCAGGCCAGGATCATTCAAAACACACTGGGGCAAAATGAGAGAGACCTTGGTGTGCTCGTTTCTTTAGGTCTTCAATAGATAATAATCCTGCCGGGACGATAAGGACAACAGAGTGTGAAAGACTTTAAGTTGAGAATTATGTTGCCAGCCCTAGAATGACACACACACACTCTCTCTCTCTCTCTCTGTATTGCCACAACTCCACACAAACCCTAGCTAGCTTTTCCTTCTCCTTTTCCTATACACAACTATAATAAAAAAACATGAAGCTTGTTCAACCTACGTACGTCAATAGCATTATCATCGTTTCGTGGTAGTTAGAAAAAAAAAAAAAATATATATATATATATATATAGTAGCTTAAGTTAAAGGATACCGTAGTACAGTGTTGGTAAACCTGGAACAACTGATTCCTCCAAACTATGCCAAGCAACAGGCCACCATTATTTTTATTAATCTGGTCCTGTTTCCTGGCATACTTTTGAGGAATCTGTTGCTCCTGATTTACCATTATTGTACATACTACCCTCTTCTTCGTCAGCCAGACATGATTTTTTTTTTCTAGTACGATCGAGGCGTGTAAAAGAATAGGTAATGTATTTCCTGGGTTGTGACCCTGGCATTATCGTTATTGCCATAAACCCGAGTCGAGGTGGCGTGCTATAACAAAAAGAAAATCAGAAAAACAAGACCCCAAAATCATGGTCTCTATATCTGTCAATCTGTCAGTCTGTTCGTCCGTCAACGTCTCTCTCTCTCTCTCTCTCTCTCTCTCTGTGTGTGTGTGTGTCTGTCTCTCTCTCTCTCTCTCTCTCTCTCTCTCTCTCTCTCTCTCTCTCTCTCTCTCTCTCTCTCTCTCTCTGTGTGTGTGTGTGTGTGTGTGTGTCTCTCTCTCTCTCTCTCTCTCTCTCTCTCTCTCTCTCTCTCTCTCTCTCTGTGTGTGTGCTCTCTCTCTCTCTCTCTCTCTCTCTCTCTCTCTCTGCTCTGTGTGTGTGTCTCTCTTCTCTCTCTCCTCTCTCTCCTCTCTCTCTCTCTCTCTCTCTCTCTCTCTCTCGGTGTGTGTGTGCTCTCTCTCTCTTCTCTCTCTGTTGTGTGTGTGTGTGTGTGTGGTCTCTCTCTCTCTCTCTCTCTCTCTCTCACTCATCTCCTCCCATCTCTCTCCTCTCTCTCTGTGTGTGTGTGTGTGTGTGTGTGTGTGTGTGTGTATGGAATATATATAAGTAATATATGCTAACTGTACAGTATCGCCCTTGTTCCCTGTATGTATGTATGTTTGCATATTATGATTCATCTTTCTACTCATCACCTCCGATCGATCTATCTATTCATCAACAATGTATCTATCTATTAAGTGTGTATCTATCTCTCTTTTGGCACACCATCTCGATCACTTCCCTCACAAAAACGAGTCTTAATCCAATCCACATTAGATAGATAGATAGATAAATAGACAAATAAATAGAGGCTCACACGCTAGCCCTTCTGATCTAAGTATTGTTTTATTTAGTAATGCAATGACCACAAACATAACTTTCTGTGTGTGTGTTTCTTTTTTCGCTTTGTTATATTCTTTCACGACACTTATAAATAAATCCACAAATGACCTTTTATTTCGTAACTAACACGAAGATCGATCGACCCCCCCCAAAAAAAAAAAAAAATAATAGGAAGAATAGAAATAAAAAGAAAAAACCTCTCTCTTACTCAAAGTGTTCACAGGCCCACGATTCATTGTTTACATCTCTTCTCTTCTCTCGGGGTGACGTGGAAACAAAAGGTGGTAGTGGTGGTGGTGTGGTGTGTATATTAGAATTATCACTCCGTCCTTCACCCTGCCCAGTATATCGTGCATTTACTTCCTTCCGCCTTACCTTCAACCAGAGAGAGAGAGAGAGGAGAGAGAGAGAGAGAGAGAGAGAGAGAGAGAGAGAGAGAGTGTGTGTGTGTGTGTGTTATGATGCGGTGTTATTTCCTTGAGAGAGAGAGAGTATGATACGGCGTTATTTCCTTGAGAGAGAGGAGAGAGAAGAGAGAGAGAGAGAGAGAGAGAGACGAGTGTGTGTGTGTGTATGATGCGGTGTTATCTCCTTGAGAGAGAGAGAGAGAGAGAGAGGAGAGAGAGAGAGAGAGAGAGAGAGAGAGAGAGAGAGAGTTTGTGAATATGTGTGATTACAGTATGTCATTTATTTCCTTGAGAGAGAGAGAGAGAGAGAGAGAGAGAGAGAGAGAGAGAGAGAGAGAGAGAGAGAGAGCTTGTGAGTATGTGTGATAATGTCATTTATTTCCTTGAGAGAGAGAGAGAGAGAGAGAGAGGAGAGAGAGAGAGAGAGAGAAGAGAGAGAGAGAGAGAGAGAGAGAGAGAGAGAGAGAGGGGAAGGAAAACAAAATAGTGAAAGTTTACAATAAGTATGGTTGACACAAGGCCAATGTAATTAAACATGTATGGGGCCTTGGGTTGCCAGGGTAGAAAGAGGGGGGGGGGGGATAGTAGGTAAAAAAAAAACGTGACCTTAGAAACACTGCATCATGGCTCTCTTGAAGGGAAGGGGAGAAGGAGGGAGGGAGGGGAAGGAGGAGAATGAAGGAGAGGAGGAGGAAGGGAGGGGAGTGAGGGAGAGAAGGAGTGAGAGAAGAGGGAGGGGGAGTGAGGGAGAGAAGAGGAGGAGAGAAGGAGGGAGAGAGGAGAGGATTTAGGAGGGAAAGAGGAAGGAGGGAGGAGAAGGAGTGGAAGAAGGAGGGAAAGGAGGAAGGATTGGAGTAAGGAGGGGAGGGGAAGGAGGGATGCCTTCAACTAACTAAGAATATACAGAGGGAGAGACGAGAGACAAGAGACGAGGAACGAGACACGAAACAGTCAACCTTCACTTCGATCGATCACACTAACAATACCATGGAAACCAAACTACACCAAAACATTGTGTATAATATTCAACACCTTAGGAAATTAAACCTTAGTGATTGTCTATGAGTCCTCGATGCATGGCTTCTTCTAGTGATTCCCCCCCAACCATGCCAACAAACAATTAAAGGGGGTGCAGGAGTAGGGGGGACAGGCTTGGGGGTGGGGTTTGGGGGGGGTGACTGGGGGTGTACGGGAATTATAGGGGGACAGGCTTGGGGGTGGGTAGAAAGCTGTGTGTAACCTATTCCCGCACCCCCTAACCCCCCCCCCACCCTAAGCCTGTTCCCCTACTCCCGCACCCCCCCCAAAAAAAAACCCCGCACCCCCCCTAAACCCCCCCCCCAAAAAAAAAAAAAAACTCCCGCACCCCCCCTAAACACCCCCAAGCCTGTCCCCCTATTCCCGCACCCCCCTTAAGCTCCTTCAAAATAGGTGTGTGTGTTTCGTGGCAATGTTTGAAGGACTAGCTAACCTCCAAATTCAGACTTAACTTTTTTATTTTTTTTATTTATATTTTTTTATCTTGTGGAGGATAAATATATTGGTCACCTGACACTGCACTTATACCTTGGATTAATGTGATATGTGTGTGTGTGTGTGTGTGTGTGTTCTCTCTCTCCCTGTCTGTCCTGTCTGTCTGTCTCTCTCTCTCTCTCTCTCTCTCTCTCTCTCTCTTGTGTGTGTGTGTGTGTGCTCTCTCTCTCTCTCTCTCTCTCTCTCTCTCTC
>JAWQEG010002173.1:2500-133891 GCA_033782935.1 Petrolisthes cinctipes | reverse complement strand
ACACACCACACACACACACACACACACACACACACACACACACACACACACACACACACACACACACACACACACACACACACACACACACACACACACACACACAGACAGAGGTAGATGCCATGATAAGTTCACCCAATATCCCTTTGTGTGTGTGTGTGTGTGTGTGTGTGTGATAAACGAGGGTAAATAGGGTCGAGTTCAACACTTTCATATAATTATTTATAGCTTCGACTCCAAGCCGGAATGCAGCAGGTCCCGAGGAGAGACCTTGAATATCAACACCACGTGGGTCAACTGCATTGCTGGTGGCCTCACATACACTTTCACCAAACACACACACACACACACACACACGGGATAGTTACGATAGGTACACACACACACGGGATTGATACGTTAACGTTAGGCTAGGGACACACACACACACACACACACACACACACACACACACACACACACACACACACACACACACACACACACACACACACACACACACTATAGTAAATTAAAGATGACTAAACAGAATTTGCCTGGAATATAGAAGCTATTGACGACTCCAAACAAACTCCTTAGTTGTAGGTAAGTGAGTCCTTCAAGATATGGCCACGAAACACCACCACCTATATAGAGAAGCTTGTGGCGTGGCATAGTCAGGAGGAATCAGAAGCCACCAAGTCTCCTACACGATCATGGGGTCCTTGATGGGCTAGGCTCAGGGGGGTTAGTTGGTAAGCAGTATGGGGACAGGGTTACAGGAGTTTACTTAAGCCTTAGAGACAAGAAAGAACAGAATGAACGGAGAGAAGGAATGACAGGAAGCGAGGGGGCAAAGAGACGGAAGAGAAGGCACTGAAGGAAGATCCCTTCCTTCTCCTTCTCTCTCCTTCTTCCTTCCTCTCTCTCCTCAGTGAAAGGAAGTGAACGGAAGTGAAGAAGAGAAGGAAGAGAAGGAAGTGAAGGCCGCGAAGCCGCACCAGGCCTCTCCTTCCTATCCTGTCCTCTCCTTCCGTCCCCCCTCTCCTTCCTCTCCTTCCTATCCTTCCTCTCCTTCCTATCCTTCCTCTCCTTCCGTCCCCCTCTCCTTCCTATCCTTCCTCTCCTTCCGTCCCCCCTCTCCTTCCTATCCTTCCTCCCTTCCCTCCCTCCGTCCTTCCTCTCCTTCCATCCCCACATCCTTCCTATCCTTCCTTCCCACATCCTTCCTATCCTTCCTTCCATCCCCACATCCTTCCTATCCTTCCTTCCATCCTTCCTTTCCTTCCATCCTTCCTTTCCTCCTTCCTTTTTCTTCATCCCTTCCCTTTCCTCCCTTCCCTTCCTCCCTTCCCTTCCTCCTTCCTTTCTTCCATCCTTCCTTTCCTTCCTTTCCTTCCTTCCATCCTTCCTTTCCTTCCTTCCATCCTTCCTTTCCTTCCTTCCATCCTTCCTCTCCTTCCTTCCATCCTTCCTCTCCTTCCTTCCATCCTTCCTCTCCTTCCTTCCATCCTTCTCTCCTTCCTTCCATCCTTCCTCTCCTTCCTTCCATCCTTCCTCTCCTTCCTTCCATCCTTCCTCTCCTTCCTTCCATCCTTCCTCTCCTTCCTTCCATCCTTCCTCTCCTTCCTTCCATCCTTCCTCTCCTTCCTTCCATCCTTCCTCTCCTTCCTTCCATCCTTCCTCTCCTTCCTTCCATCCTTCCTCTCCTTCCTTCCATCCTTCCTCTCCTTCCTTCCATCCTTCCTCTCCTTCCTTCCATCCTTCCTCTCCTTCCTTCCATCCTTCCTCTCCTTCCTTCCATCCTTCCTCTCCTTCCTTCCATCCTTCCTTTCCTTCCATCCTTCCTTTCCTCCTTCCTTTCCTTCCTTCCTTCCTTTCCTTCCATCCTTCCTTTCCTCCTTTCTTTCCTTCCATCCTTCCTTTCCTCCTTCCTTCCTCCCTTCCCTCCCTCATCCATCCTCCTTCCTTCCTCCCTTTCCTTCCTCCCTTCCCTCCCTCCATCCATCCTTTCCTTCCTCCCTTCCCTTACTTTCCTTCCTCCCTTCCCTTACTTTCCTTCCTCCCTTCCCTTACTTTCCTTCCTCCCTTCCCTTACTTTCCTTCCTCCCTTCCATCCTTCCTTTCCTTCCTCCCTTCCATCCTTCCTTTCCTTCCTCCCTTCCATCCTTCCTTTCCTTCCTCCCTTCCATCCTTCCTTTCCTTCCTCCCTTCCATCCTTCCTTTCCTTCCTCCCTTCCATCCTTCCTTTCCTTCCTCCCTTCCATCCTTCCTTTCTTCATCCCTTCCATCCTTCCTTTCCTTCCTCCCTTCCCTTACTTTCCTTCCTCCCTTCCCTTACTTTCCTTCCTCCCTTCCCTTACTTTCCTTCCTCCCTTCCCTTACTTTCCTTCCTCCCTTCCTTTACTTTCCTTCCTCCCTTCCCTTACTTTCCTTCCTCCCTTCCTTACTTTCCTTCCTCCCTTCCCTTACTTTCCTTCCTCCTTCCCTTACTTTCCTTCCTCCCTTCCCTTGCTTTCCTTCCTCCCTTCCATCCTTCCTCCCTACCCTCCATCCATCCTCCCTTCCCTTACTTTCCTTCCTCCCTTCCATCCTTCCTTCCTTCCTTTCATTCCTCCCTCCATCCATCCTCCCTACCCTCCATCCTTCCTCCCTACCCTCCCTCCCTCCTCCCTACCCTCCATCCTTCCTCCCTACCCTCCATCCTTCCTCCCTACCCTTCCATCCTTCCTCCCTACCCTCCATCCTTCCTCCCTACCCTCCCTCCCTCCCTTCCAGCTCGAAAAAACAAACCTGTAAACTGAGAACTACCTTGTGAGTCTTCTACTTGTGAGTGTGGTAGCTGATCTGCATATATATATATAATGTGTACAAGCCTGGTAGTCAGTGATGAATGCAAATCGTCAGGCGCTGTAAGGAGAGAGAGAGAGAGAGAGAGAGAGAGAGAGAGAGAGAGATAAACTCGCACCTCTTGAGACCGACTGACCCGATGAGTTAAGGGTTAATTGATGGTGATCGTGCACAGTGCTGGAGTCTCTTGGGCAGGCGTGTTGTTGTGTGTTGGTGTGTCGTGGCCTGGCGTGGCTTGGGGTAGGTCAGTGTGTATAGTTCTTCCTTACACACACACACACACACACACCGAGTCTGTTGCATCACATTATTTGGACACTCCTCCAGACTTGAATATCACACTATCTTGTTCACGCATCACTGAATTTGTGCTATAGGTAAGAGAAGGATAGCCTAGTATACTTTTGGTACATTGGAGTGCCTTGATTCCTCCAAAGAATACCAGGAAACAAGATCACATCAACAAAACTAATGGTGCCTGGTGCTTGGAATAGTTTGGATGAATTAGTTGCTTTAGATTTGCCAGAACTGTAGGCCTACTACCCCTCCCTCTTAAAGGTCAGTAATGATAATACCCTGAGGACATCCTAGGAAAAAACCTAAGTTTATATTCTTCCGCCTACAAACTGCGTGTGTATGTGTGTGTGTGTGTGTGTATGTATGTGTGTGTGTTTTTTTTTTTTTTTTTTTTTTCTAGGCATGCTTCTCTTCACATAAAGGTGATTAATCTTAAATAGGTGAGGAAAAACAGTGATTTAGTTATAATAGTTTTATACTTTAATATCATTCTTGTCCCCCCAAATCTATATTTTTGACAGCATCGGGTCACAAGGGTTGGGTATAAGAGTCGAAGGGTTTGGAGTAAGTAGGTACAGATCATAGCAAATTCAATAATTATAACAAGAATTTTGCTTTCGAGTTTATAACCTAATACTTCCCGAGTGATTCATTGTTAATTTTTCGGTGATCAAGTCTTCGTCACATATTAATCATAAGTTTTCATAACTTGGAACTACATACTAAGCGGGATTTTCGTGAGATCTACAGAACTCTGATGCCTACAAATTGTGTGAGGAAATCAGAGAGCCCTTTTTGTGTGACGTGACGCGACGCTGTGGTGCGTCAGGTGGGAAGGTGGGACTGTGCATACTTGGACTAGGTCAGGGATGAACACATTTGCAACATTCACCTCGTGTTGGGGTAGGTCAGAGTACAACAACACGTGGTGTGCTTGTCAGCTTGGGGTAGGTCAGGGTACGATAATCATGTAAGGTCATTATTAGACTAAAAAATATATAACATGGAAGAATAACATGGGTGGAATATGTGTGATAATCGGTCGTGTAATCGTAAATGTAGAGTTCACGTGAACAAAAAATGATGATGAAATTAGTACGAAATTTATTATTCATCATGAGTTCCTCGACACGTTCAATACATTAATTAATTACCAGTCTAACACATGCCATCACAAAAGCCAGATAAAGTCAATGGACACCACCATCCCATTTCCCCCTTCCTTATTCGAAACACTAACATGAAAATTACATACATTCTCGAACTTCATTTTTTTACCTGGATACACCAAACCAAACTGTAATAATACATTGTTGGTCTCATAATGCCCAGTCAACCCGTGGTTTGGTCCCAATCCGAAAGTAAATATTTTGGTTATCTTTTTCAGCAACAACAAAACTCCACTGAAGATAGAAATAAAAGATTTCAAGTACAGCTGAAATAGTAGCCATTATCATATTTCATTGCAGTGAACGGCGGCCAACACCACTATGTTGTTTTGACTGTAATAAGCACAATACTCTATATAGAAGTGTGTTACAATTAGTTTCAATGTTTAATGCGTATTACTGAAGAGGCGAAAGTAGGCACCCTCGCTGTAAAGCCACAAAGGTCAATAATAATATACACCAGCAGTTAGGTTGAAGAATATTATATGACCCATCACATGCGGGGGGGGGGGGGAGGTGGGGGGATGGAGAACGATTACATATTGGCCCAAAAAGACGGAATTAGAATTCTGTAGTTCAATCAGTTAACCACCAAAAACAAAGTGTATAGCCAGAGATGCCAAAGTAAGCTATTCACACATTCCCGTGCGAATATTAGCAAGTGCGTAGACGCCTTCAGTTCCACGTTTCCGCATTATAATTCATTATTTTTTTCTTTCTTTGAAGAATTATGGTACGCTAACCTTGATAACATTATGCCTAACCCATAACATCGCATAGCCCGACGCAGTGTGAGATTGGGTGTGTGATGTTCACGCTAATATTTATCGCTTGGGATAGTGTAAATATGGATCAGTGTGTGGTGGTGTGTCAGGTTGTGTAAGATACTGTGTAAATTAGTATGGCAGTGGTGAGTCGGGTACTGTGATTGTGGTGAGTCAGGTAGTGTGAATTAGTATGGCAGTGGTGAGTCGGGGTATTGTGATTGTGGTGAGTCAGGTAGTGTGAATTAGTATGGCAGTGGTGAGTCGGGTACTGTGATTGTGGTGAGTCAGGTAGTGTGTTGGTGGTGGACTGGTGGTGTGTCAGTTAATGTGGTGGTAATGAGGGGAACATATCACTATCACAGGGTTGGAATGTTGCTTGTCTTCCATTCACTTTCCAAGAGTAAAATGGAGTCGTTTTTTCTTTTTGTGATTGATAATCCGATGAATAGGACTCCAAGACTACCAGCTTTTCTATGTGGCATCTAAATAGGACCATGTTGACTTCTATTATCAATTGCACACAGTAGCCTACTCAAAAGGTAACAGAAAACAGTAACCCTCACTTAGTCATTGCTATCCTACTGTTACTTTGGTCAAATTCTTATCCCAGGTAGTTATATTCACGCAACCTTATGTAAGCTTATAATGATGGGTGTAAATGATTGTTGTAGTGGTTAAATTGTTAGTGCAATGTATGGTTAATTTTATTTTCTTCTTTGTTTTCAGTTCGACGGTATGACAACGCGACAACCTGTGGACTGGTGTGGACTGCCAACTTTGTGGCTTACCGCTGCCGGACCTGTGGTATATCCCCCTGTATGAGTCTGTGTGCACAGTGCTTCCAGGTATGTCATAAGCACTACAATCACTTCATCTTGCTTTCTATTACTTCCCTCCTGTACCTTTCCTTTTGTGCCACTTATGATCAACAGAGATTATGGATTGCACTGATGTGCAAGTACATTGAGTAGTGTAAGAACATTTATCTATATATGATTTCACAAAGTGACTATGTCCATCCGTTCGTCTGTAACTACTCCTAGGTCCTCTGAGTTATCAATACAAATTTTTTTGTGGATAATACAAATCTACTTTTGAAAGAGATCTGACCAAAAAAATATATATATATTCAAGTAGTGCGTAACCACAGGGCCGAGCGAATGGGAAACCATTTATGCAAGTTCATGTTAATTTCGTTATCAGGAATATTTTAGTATAATTCAGACCTGGTACCTTTAGTTTTAAGACGAGAATGCTGTTCTTGTCTCTTGCTACCCAAGTTGGAGTGTTTGATGAAACTATAGGTTGAGTGACCTGACCTGACAAGTAAATACAATAAATTAGCAAGAAAATTTACCAGCCCACACTTTTCAACACTTCCACCTCTTCACTTTATTATGCATTAATACAGTAGCCTTGGACTACAGTACAGCTATGAGGGGTGAACTATATTGCTGTTTACTTAATATTATTTTTGTGCTGTGGTTAATGTTGCTCTAACTAACTGATCTGAATTGACCACACAGGAGGGTGACCATGAGGGCCATGACTTCAACATGTTCCGGTCACAGGCAGGCGGGGCGTGTGAATTGTGGCAACTCTGCCGTCATGAAGGAAACGGGGGTACGTTGTGTCCTCCAGATTAACACACTCTACTGTTAATTCTCTGGTTCATAACATTAATGCATGGTTACTCAAATAATCTGTTCTGTAGCTTCTGTTATGAAATTAATTGTAAAGGAGACTGGGTTTACTGCAGTTTCACTCTTCCTTAATAGGATCAGTAAGCAGTTCTATATAATTATTCTCATCCCTAACAGGTTTTGTCACCGTCACGGTTCACAAGCACAACTGAACAAGCCTGAGGTCCCCCAGACTTACTCTCCATTGCTGATGCCCTGATGCCTAGAATATTTCTCCGCTTTC
Organism: Petrolisthes cinctipes; assembly: GCA_033782935.1. Lineage (NCBI taxonomy): Eukaryota > Metazoa > Arthropoda > Malacostraca > Decapoda > Porcellanidae > Petrolisthes > Petrolisthes cinctipes. The sequence continues at coordinate 126,903 of JAWQEG010002173.1, read as the reverse complement.
ATTCAGCATTGTCGGGAACACAGGTGAGCAGTCACTGGTAATATACTGTGTTGATGAAAACAAAAGTCAGGTCCTTCTAACAAATTATTATTTTCTAGCATTTATTATTAACCCCATTTCACATTATCATAACCCCACTGGTTCGAAACACCGTGTTTATGCTCATTTTTCCCAGCGCACCAATCCTCTTTGTCAGTAACTGGAGAGAGATTGAGTGTCTATTGCATATTGCATGCATTTACTGGTTTATTTTAGTGCCATTATGAGAGAGATTAGATATTTATTTACTAGATGTTTTGACTCCTCCTATACCTGTATTATATTCTGAATACAGTACAGCTTTTTTCTCTTTTTACTCTACAGTTTAGGTAAAGACTCGCATTGTCTCTCCTATGTATCTGTAAGCCCTGATAAGGAAGATGGCTTGATAGTGTAATTATGATATTCTGTGCAGTTGAATTACTTCACACATTCTTATCATACACATTCCTTCCCTCATACAGGTGACTTGTATATCATGACCTGTATATACTCTCTTGCATCATCTGTCTGTTATATTAGCCACATGGCAACCCATATTTGTTTTGAAGATATACAATACAGGCATGTGCTAACCTAACGAGTATATGTTGTCATCATCAGCGCTGAGAGTCTGGAGCGGCAGTTATTGGCGATGGATGAGGCTGCTCTGTTCCTGGACCTTTTACAAGACCTGAGTCGCCTGGGTGCAGCCATGAGACACATCATGACCAAGTCTCTCTGCAACCCCAAGGTCAGAATCCAATGCACTTCACTTTTCCTAATGTAATAATAACTGTTTAGCCTCTGGCTGGCACAGTGGTAGAGTGCACGGCAGCTGGACACTGTAAAAATCTTTCACTATTGCCATACGTTACCACCTCTGTGAGCAAGGGGTGGGGGGGTTAAATAGGCTGTCTGAGGCCTTCCTGCTTGCGCAGCCATTGCCGAAGCTGACTCGGGTCTCACGTGGGTGGAGAGGTTTCTGGGCCACTCATCATCTTTGTGATGTGTGCTGTACTTTTGTTTCATACAGTCTAGTGTGTGCTTCACTCTGTCCCAGTGACTGCCACTCATTGGAGGCCTTTAACCTTAACAAGCCTAAATTATTCAAGTGCGTTTTATCAAGGGTTATTGTTTAATTCTTTATAGTACTCGATATGGATCTATAATGGATCAAATGTTCTAATAACCATGCTGATAACTTAGACCTTCTTTATATGGGAGTGTCAGAATAATAAATTACTATTTGTAATAACTGAAAAGAGTCGGTGATAGTCTAGAATGCACCCTTATTTTCATACAAAAGTCCTACAGCTTTGTAAATTTTTACTTCTCCAGGTTTATTCTGAAATGCTAGAGCTGTCTTCCAGTAGTGCTGTTGCAGAATACATGGCTCACAGTAAGGGACTATATGAAAGAGGCTCTCAAGAGTATCCCATTTGGAGAAGTCCCACCAGGATATGAAGGTGAGGAGCCTGTCACTGATGATAAATTTACATGTTTGTTGATGTTCCCTTAGAGATTTTCAGGGGGATGTGAAAAGGTGTATTGGTGATTTTCATGTACATACATTGTTATTCCTGAAACTCACTAGATTTCGTATTGAGCATAACTGTTTGGCTATACTTTCCAGATGTTGCTACATTAAATGGTCCACTGGTTCACAAGAATTTTTTAGATGAAATAGTGTTTTGGACGGTGAAGTTTGAGTTCCCCAGAGGTGGGTGTGTCTACTGCTCAACATGTTACCTGACACAGAATATGAGGTGAGTGTTGGGGCATTGATGCTTGGCATTGTCATTCTGTATGTTTATTAAGTTATTATCAGCAGAGCAGAAAATAGCCTATACCAAATCACAAAATATTATACTCTCAAGATATCCACCCCTCACTCCTTGCTGACAGTCCTTGAACATAAATGGTTAAGACCTCTAGGGGAAATTAATAGATATGGGTTTCCTAGTCACTTAGTTCATGATAATGTGGACTGGATCTACAACTCCAACAGAAATAAGCAGGAGTGCATATACAGATTTTATTTGGCTGAATGTTTATGACCTCTCTTTGTATTTTAAATTCCTTGCTTCCAACACTTCAGTGGGTAATACTAACTGAAATACCAAATCAAATTCTTTCTGTGCCTTACTATCTTACTGTATCAATTGAATTTTATGTAACAACATTTCCCAGTCTTCACACAGTTGTCTGCCATCTTACACTTGTTACTTGTCTAACATTACAGGATGCATTTGCTCGTGCCTTTGTGCAGCACTATAGCCGCATCTCAGTCATGTTGGTCAGAGTCCAGACTCAGAGACACTCAGTAACCGGGTGGTCCACGTCTCGGTCCAGCTATTCTCTGACCAGGACCTGGCCTACCGCATTGACTGACTCTTTCACCTCCTCCATGTCATGATTGTCAGTCTTAAAAATATGATGAAGTCCATTTGTGTACCCTCCACTCTACATGGTAAGTGCTACTGATGCTATTTTATTGTAAAGTTTTCCCTTAGGTAAAGTCCAGATATGCCAAAATATTAAGTATTAAGAAATCACTGCCTACACTGACAAAGTGCAAACACCCATAATGATTTCATTTTGAACTCTGATCTTGATATTCTAATCATACTAGGGTCTTCCATCCACTACCATTTGAAAGAGGAAATATAAGGATAGCTAGTGTTTTACTATATTGTTACTTCATAGATAAGTTGGTGAACTCGCATCATGTGGTGAACTGTGGTGAACACGTCATGAGGAACCACTGCTACTGGCCCCTGGTGTCTGACCTCAACAATGTCCTTTCACACAAACCCATTGCTGTCAAGTTCATGAGTGATGCACGTCTCATCCAGGAGTGGTTCTCGTTTCTCTCCATGTTTCAAGGTGAGAGTATGTTAGCACTGAAGGTCATGACTTGTATTCCTAGTGGTTGATTTGGTTGTGCAATTATTTATTTATTGGGTCAATCTATATCAATGATAAATGATGTAGAAGTTCTAGAATAGTGCTCATAAAAACCAGTAATCCCTTCACTCTAAGGAGTCTGAGTTTCTCATCTAGCAAAAATACAACTCTTTGCATTAACACAATACTTAACACTTAAAGCAATTAAGTCTGATAAAAAAATTCATTATATCATTATGCATACACTATAAATACACAATTCTGAGGGTACCATCATGGATTAGTATAATGTGTATACCTGTATAGTACTCAACTACAGTAGCATATGTATATATAATGAAATGTGGTTATGGAACAGTACTTGTAGTGTATGATTAATGGAAGATACTGATAATTTTTATAATGACCATATTTCAGGTATGAATGTCAACGTACGAGAATTATCCCAGCATGTAGAGTTTGAGCCGCAGACGTATTATGCTGCCTTAGTGCCGAACTGGAAGCCTCCGCCTCCCCCATGTGGGCTCTCGTCTCCCACCTGAGGGATTCAGACACTCGCCACTACACCTTCTCCGTCCTCAGGGAGTGTCTCCGTGCTCTCAGCTCCTGGTTCAAGTCTGTAGGATTCTCACACACTGACTTGGTGGGTACACGTTATTATTTTATATTATTACCATATTGTTGTTATTGTTGTATGATTATGATATATATTTTTGTCATTATCATTATTATTTTGACCCATATACAAGAAAGTCATGTTTTAGACAATGATGATAATTGATACAGAGGCTCAATTTAATGATATGGACCCATCATACCAGCTATCCTTATTATAATTTTAGTAGCTAACCCATGACTTTTCGTATATTATGGTACTTCATTCAGGTATGTTTGATATCTGGTGTTCATTTTGTATTGCCAATATTTTCAAGTAGTGATGGTGGTAGATATAGCCAGGTAGTTGGGTACTACAGTATATGTGCAAATGAAATTTATAAGATTTGAGAATGACATATATAGTTATATTTCACCTTTCTCAGTCCAGCGACAGAATTATTATGACACAACTATATCGTCCTTCCCTTGTACAGGGCAACCCATACCAGGTGTCGTTTCATCTGCCTCTACACCGGTACTACTCTGTGTTGATGTGCCAGGCAGTGAAGAGTCAAGGGGCACGACTGGAAGAGGTTCTACCTCCACATGACCTCCTTCACCTCATTATGGTCCATCCACTCAGGCTACAGGTAGGTCATGAAGACAGCCAGCTCAGGTCTCAAAATACAGCAGAACCAAAAACCCTTAAAACTCTTTATAACGGCATCTTCACCCTGAGTGGGGTATTATGAGACATTATTGTTACTGTTGCATTGTTACTTTTATTTATTTCCATGCAACAATGTTTTTAGTGTAATAAACCTTCTCCCCTCTCTCTTGAACAGGCTGCCTTCTATGAGATCCTGGAGTGGAATGTGGGTACGCAATGGGCTGCAAATCAAGGGTCAGGCCATGACTTACATCCAGTGCCATTTCTGCAACTCTATGGTGGATGCAGACTTGTACCTCCTGCAAATCTGTGCTGCTGAACTTCCTCCAGACAACTTCGTACTCACTGTGCTGGACAGGTCAGGCCACTGGCATTAACACTTGAATCTAGGCTAATTCTCACAACATTAACTCTTGAATAGGAGCTTCCAACAACTCCATCATTCTGGTACAAACTCGTACACGGGACCATTTTTGTGGCCCTGAGTCCGAAGCAGTTCTGCACAAGTTGCCTATTCTACATTATTCTTATATTTAATTATGAACAACCAAGCATCCAGCACTTACTGTCCAGTACTCTATTTTATATGTACTTTGGTTCACACAATATGGAAATAGTTGTTGGCCATTGATATACACAATATAACAGAATTCTTGTTAGGATAAAACACTACAAAAAACATATCTACTGTCCTTGACATAGATTAGACTGATCCAACTGAACTTTAAAGCTTTAAAGTTTATTTTATTTGTATTATTCAAGTTTGAACATTCTAATGGTTCTTTTGCTCTAACATAAGTTGCAGTATCATATTCCATAATTATTTGAGGTCTTAGGTTACATATCCACATACATGCAGAGATTGTATCCATAGTACTGTATATAGGTTAATTAAGATACTGCAATAGAATTGCATATGTTAGATATTTTAGTCATATCTCCATCAATGAGTAGTAGGTGTTGTTGTTGTATCTGTCTTTGTATCCTAAAACTCCACAAACTAAAGTTATCATGAATATGTTGCAGGTTTCATGTGCTAGAATCGCTGAGCATATCTCCCCGTGCCACCAACAGCTTCTTGGATGCCGAGCATGAGATGACCATTCTAGAGTCTTGCCTCACCTTCTTGCCACACTGATGACCGTCAGAACTAACATTGGTGAGTCAACTATATGTTAGGATTGCACCAGTTGCTCAGTCATGTCAGGATTGCTTCAGTTGCTCATGTAAGGAATCGTTTGAATTGCTCAAGCATCGAAAAATTTTGGTTCTTACTTGGGGAAACATTTCTTAACAACTTAATAGTTGTTAACACCAGTAACATGGAATTTTTTATGTGACTTGAAGATCAAATTGAGTGCCAGTAGTTGAAGAGATCATGTGTTTTGGAGGGTAAACAAACTATAGTTAATTTGGGATAAATGGTGTCCTTCAGTGTCCAATTCCACTCCCTCCGTCCCCTTGTCTTTCTGTTCTGTTCCTATCTCACAGCTTATATTCTATATAGATGTGTCTTTATTTTCCACTAAACGATTGTTATTTGTCAATTCATTTCCTGTTTGTGTATAGGTCTGAGTGAGAGTGAACTGGCGCAGCTGGAGATGGTGACATTACTCTGTATGGGTGACAAGACTCACTCCCAGCTTATGGAGTTCATGCCTGAAAAGTGTGGGAGTGCAGCACAGAGCAGGGACTTTGAAGCTGTTCTAAGCAAGGTAAGATACTTTGAAGCTGTTTTACCACATGACCACTTTATTATTCACAAAAAATTTATGACGGTATTGTATAAGAGAATTTTGAAAAATTATATATCGGTCATCGCTGTAGAAGAAATTTTTTGCATCATTGCCTATCACAGAGATAGTTGATTGATTGTGTACTGGAAGCAACTGTTCATACTTTGACTATTGGTTATTTTTGTTCTTTGTTTGGCAAAACAGGGATTTTGAAGTATTTATGTTCCTATTATATGCCTTCCATCCACAGGTGTCATCATATAGGGCGCCAAACTTTGAGGCTTCGGGTACCATGCAACAGGGAATGTACATCCCACGAGACGAAGTATGGGAGAACCACTATGACCCCATTTATGTCCTCCTCCGGGCGGTTCAGAGGAGGGACTTCCAAGCATCCCTTGACAGATTCAAATTGTTGTAAGTAGGACTTTGTGTCCATGTATGAATGGTCTGGACTGATTGTGACTACAGTACTGATATTTGTGTTTCCTCTAGTTGAAGGTAACTCTACATATCCAATATCCATAAAGGTAACCATGGTAGATCATAGCTCACCCACCCAAGGGTTATGAGTCACTTATCTTAATACTAAAATATTGTGTGAATGGACAGTATGATATATTGTTCTGGAATAACATTCACTTGTATGTGCATAACTCATGACATAGTACAATATGTCAAAGTGCATACAAAGACATTAATGATGCCTATTCCATCCCTCAGTTGTAAGCAGTCTGGCAACAGCTCTAACAGCTCTGGAAACCTATGGCCACCATTCCGTCTCCCCAGTCGTGTGTCTAGTCCCTACACTGATCCACAGCGTGTCATTGCTTGCCGCAGCTTTCACGCAGCCTTGTTCATGCTGCTGTATAAGGCTCTCAATGAGGTCTCCACCACAGACCAGCTTTTGGCTTTGACAGTATACCTTTTGGAACTGACTGTAGAATACCAGGCCAAGCACACACGCCAAGGTGGGTACAATAGTTACATCATCTAGCTTTGCAAGCATAGGATCAAAACAAATATAACAGCAAAGTTAAGCATTGTCAATTAATTTGTGTGAAAATATTGGTTTTCATTAATTATTCATGTAATTGATATAGGTGCAGTATTAATTTTATGTACATGAACATCAGGTGGGGAGTTCATGGCAGCACAGTACTATGACAACCTCATAGATGCAGATGAAGACAAACCTGATGGTCAGTTCTGCAAGTGGTTCTCCTCGGACGACATCTTTGCTAATCTGAGTGCTGTGGTGTCACGTGTCCACCTCAACCCCACACCATCCACCAGCTCCTGCTCTGATGGTATGCACTCAGAGAAAATATTTGATTGACAAATGTAGGCGCTGGTTGTAGGATATGACTTTACATGAGGTGTTTATTATTCTTAGTGGAATACAGAGAATTAAATATAATTGGCATCACTTGGTAGGTGTCCAGTAGGTTCAGAGGAAGACAGTTGATTAAAATCAGTTGGTGCACATTATAGTTTATCATAATTTGTGCTTGAGTGATTCAGTTTTAGATGCTTCATATTTGTATAAATGATGGGTGGTGAAACAGAACTTTTAGGTGTACCAGTACTGTTAGCCAAGGAAGACAAACTTTGCCATCAGTAAAGGAAATAGCAGACTGATGAACTCTGTACTGATGACAGGTGAGCTGGATGGATCAGACATGGAGATTGATGAGCTAGAGGCTGGGGAGGCCAGACTGGCACTCCACCCAGCCTCCCACCCACGGCCGCTGCCTGCTGGGTCGGAGTTGGTTATCTATCAGGAGGCCACTATGGTCCCAGCAGACTCCCCTGAAACCCCAACCCCCCAGGACAACCCCTCCCCCTTGGCCCTCCCTCCACCATCACGCTCACCTACTACTTCGCCCACTGCTTCTCCAGACAACATGCTTGTACCCATCTCCAACAACAGTAGTCCTCCAGGTGAGTGAGTGATTGGAGAAGTGGAGAATTAAGAGTGGTTAGAGGGAAGGGAAGTAAACAAAAATAGATGGCGATATAGCGAAAATTGGAGTACGAGTTGTGTTTTGAAGAGTGAGGAATGGATGTATAGTAAACAGTGGAGAGGAGTGAGTATTTTATTAAACATTGATGAAGCAAGTAAATGAGTACTGATATCTTGGTATTAATAGAATATAATTGTGGCACATATTGTACAATAGACTTCATACAGCACAGTATATGATGGTGAATGGCCAGGAAATTAAGGAAAAGCTTTTCAGATATTTAGATATAGTAGTATGCTGAGCAAAAGTGGGAAGAAGGATTTGATCGCATTGACATCTTTGATGAGGAATAGAGCAGTAAGCATGTTGGTGCTGTATGATGCATGAAAGTAGTGTACAATAGATAGTGTAGAAGAGGAAGAGACAAAGTTTGAGATGGAGAAATAACGCATGACAGTAGAGCTGAGTGAAGGAAGGGGCATATGTTACTGTGGGCCTGAAGGTTATGGAGACAAATAACTCCAGAATTAAAGTCATTTATAATAATTGAAAAATATATGCTACATTAATAAATGTATTTATATGTACAGCAATAGGTTCTCTAATTATTTAATTAATGCAATCATGAAAAAATAATAATAATAATGTATAGAATTAGAAGAGGACTTAGCCAAGGTTGTGCACCACAAATGTCAAATAAATTCCGTGGATGTAACCAACCCATACTTCACCCTTATTCTAACAAATATCTATCTATCTATCTGTACCTCTAACGCCTCGTTCCCTCTGAGAACTCTCCCCAAGGGGATGGCCAAGGCAGAAGAGTCTCCAATTTTCCCTGTTCCAATAGACCCTCCTTACATGGTCAAACCGTACTTTATCCTTCATGTTTCTCTCCCTTTCATACTCTTCCACTCTGTTCTGCCATCTAACCGAAGGTCTGCCTCTCACACCAGGTCCCACAAGTTCACTTCCTTCTTTACAAACTCCTCACCTTGCATTCTCTCCACATTTCCAAACCACCTCAATGTATTACGCTTCACCCTCTCAACCACCCCACACTCAATTGCCTTCTCACATATACCAGATCTCTCGTACACACTCTCATTACTGTCTCCATCCCACCTAGTAAATCCACATGCTCCTCTCAAGTAACTCATTTCCACTACACAAATAAAATTACGAAAATGCCAAAGGAAAAAAAAAAAAATCCATTCCTGACCTTCATCTTTCCCCTGTAACCACCAAAGTCTTATCACTTATGACACTTTAAGGTTAAATGAAATCATAGCCTTAGGCAAACTCTATTTGTGAAAGAAAATATAAGATGATACACAAGAAATTACACTGGCCAGAGAATGAATCAGGTGGCTGGCTGGGGTAGTTCTTTTGTGCATAACCCTGTACTTGTGTGGATGTTTGTCAGTTGTCTCTCTTGTCATGATATTAAATGTTGATGGGAAGTACTTTGAGTATGTATGTATGTGTGTGTGGGCACATATGAATGCATGCATGTTGGTAGGTACAGTAGTTGGTTTATCATGACATTATTAATATTAAGAAAAATAATACTTTGTGTGTGTGTGTGCGTATAGTTGGTTCGTCAGGCCAAGGGTATTTGCCAGCAGCGATGCAGTATCCATCCCTCCTGGCCGGCAATGAGGTGGGTCGTATGGCGGGGCCAGGAAGAGGGGGAGCGAGCAGCAGCAGTAGTAGCAGCAACAACAAAAGCCCTACCTGCAGCAGTCGAGGTCACCATGGTCGTTGCTTCATGCTACATCACCATCACTACCACCACCATCACCATCATCACCATCACCGCACTAGACGCCCTGCTGGACCACCCAAGGCTCTTCCACCTCCAGCTGGTGATGGCTCATCTCCACCCTCACTACCTGCCTCTCCACCCACACCAGACCTCTCACACTTTTCCACGGTGGGTCCATTGAAAAAAAAAAAGTGATTTTGGAGGGCAAGTAGGAAGAAAAGTAGAGTATAGTAATCTTTTTTTATTTAATATCTTTTGATATAAACTATGTTTGAATGCGAGGGCATTTTGTGTGAAATGTAACTATCCTTTAATTTTTTTCATGGTTTATTTGTATCAAAGTTACAGTTCCAAGCAGCAGACTGATCCAACATTTAATACAGAATTTAAGAATATCTATTTGTATGTACTGGATATGCAGCCCCAACTGTCATTATTGCTGATTGGTAAGTGAATTGTATTCTCTTACCTAGAAGAGGAACAGAAATTGTGAAACGAATTGGCTATCAGGAGAGAGTTTACAAACAAGGTTATTTATAGGGGCAGGTTTACAGGTTAGTTGTGCATTTGTATTGGAGGCATCAGCTTATATAAACCCAGTAACTATTATAATTTGCTATCCAAAAGTGATCTTTTTCTTCTTATGCAGGATTGAAAAATAGAAATTAAATTTTAAATAGCCTTCCATTTTTCAGTTGCCGCAGATTGATGCAGGAGATGAGTATGTATCTGTGGAGGAATCTATTATATCTCTACTGATCAAATTGCACTCCAAACTCTCCGGAAAGCCTAACTCTTACCGTCCAAATTTCAACCCCACCACATCTGATTCGAGAATAGGTGATGGTCCTTTCTTTATTGGGAAGTTACTTGATAAGATTGGACGTTACGACCACGCAGCACAGCAGAGCATTCTGGACACCATCTCTTGCCTCTATTGCAAAAAGGAAGAAGACTCCTCTGCATCATCCGAGGAGGAGGCACGGGCTAGGGAAGAGAAAAGGAAGAGAGCCAAGGAAAGGCAAAAGCGTGTTATGCAGGAGTTTGCTAACCGTCAGCGGCAGTTCATGGAACAAAACAAATCAGAGGCTACTGAGGCAGAGATGGGAGGGACGGATGCCATGGAGGTGGAGGAGGAGCAGCCCGAAAGACATAAGGAGTATGATTGTGTCATCTGCAACCAGTCCATTCCATCAACACCTGAGAGACCTGTTGGACTGGTGGTCTTGTTACAGGTAAGCTAATGCTGTGTGGTTTGAGGTGTCTGTTAGTTTGACTGTCTTGTATCCAGTGCATTATCCATGAAGGTAATGCCTACAGTTGAAGAAGCTACATCAAAATATTTATGTTCCAGTTTACTAAAGCTCCCTTATATCATACCAGTTACCCTTATACTTTCCCATCCTATGAAAAGGTTGTCATATTGTATTCATTCATCTTTCAGGCTACAAGTGTGCTTGGCCATAGAACCTCTTCCCAGAAGCCTCTCAGTGTACCAACCACTGACCAGGAGAGAGAGAAACTCAAACAACGCAGATACACTTTGGGTCAGTTCATGGAGGAGAGAGCAGACACCCTCAACAGACATTTTGATTATGTAAGTGAATGCAGTGCTGTACTGCATCTTTTGGATATTTTTAGCAGGAATATGACCTCTATGTTTGCATATCTTGATAATTAAAAACTTTGGGTTGTTACTACTTTTTTCACCATGATGGGTCAAAATTTCATTTTTGTTACTTTAAATATGCAGAATCATTGTTCAGAAAAACAAATAATTTAATTTTCTTTCAAATTTTATTGTAATTAGAAATACAGGACAGTTTTATAATTTCTACAAATGTACTTTGTTTTTTAAGTTTCTTTTGGTGGTGTGTTTTTCACTAATTGTACACATGGTTTCAGAACTCTTGGTTGGTGTCTATGAATATTGGTTGGGAAGGTGGGGTTCATGTACAGACCTGTGGCCACCACCTACACCTGGATTGTCACCAGTCATACCTCCTCTCCCTCCGCTCTCAACACAGACCCAACAGTCCACTCAATGTTGAGAAGTAAGTTGACACCTCTTATGGCTTGTGTACCATTGTGATAAAAGTTTTCATAACAAATTAGTGACATGTATTCCTATAAACTCTCATAATTGAAGTTTTTATTGTTCATTGTAGGACATCATACTGATTCCACTATGGTAAAAATACAGCCAGAAAATCCCAACTGGGCATATATCTACTGAAGGCTAAAATAGAGGGTATGGAAAATAATGGATTTTGAGAAGGTTTGGTCTGAGCAGTAATTGATTCTCAACAGTCAGTCCTTGTTAATCTATGTCAAATAAGATGATCTGATTCATTATGTAGATCCCCTGGTAGCAAGCTATGGCCAATCATGGTCAGTCTTAACTCTTAGTAACAGTCTGTGCACATTAACCATCAAATACAGAATAACTGAATACAGTATGCAAAGTGCTGTACAGTATAGTAGTAAAGGAGTGCTAACATAACAACAGTCTATGCAAGCAAAGTTCTGTACAGAATACAGTGGTATCTCAGTTCTCAAACTTTATCTGTTCCAGAAGGCTGTTCATAAACCGAATTAACTTTTCCCATAAGAAATACTGTAAATTGGATTAATCGTTATAGACCTTCAAAAATTACGCTAACATACCTATCTCCTGCTGTGTTTTGTCCAGGGGAGAGTACTGGTGCCCACTTTGCCGCCAGCTGGGCAACTCGGTGCTGCCCATCTCACCGGAAATTGGTGACCTATCTGCCTTGGTGAAGCTTCCGTCCTCATGTGACAGTGACCTAGTGGAGGAGGTCGATCGGCTGCTGCACGACCTCACAGTTCCGGTAACGTATCTTCCTTCTCTTTCACTCTAGTTTTTGTGTTTTGCTACTGTTATACTAGGTTTTTTCCTCTCCTATTTATTTTTTCATTACCATTATTCACTTTTGTATTTCAGTTTTCCCTTCTTCCACTTCTAGATTTTTCTTCCCTTTCCTTTGTTCTAGTTTTCTCTTCCCCTCATTTATGCTGTTTATAACCATTTTAAGTTTGTCTACTCCCACACTTCCTTGTTATGAGTTTTTATTTTCCCTTTCCCCATTATTACTTCTCCTTCTAACACATTTGGTTTGACTTTCCACTTCCTCTTCATGTACCATATAAATTTTTCTTTTTTCCTCATCATTCTCCACCTCTTCCTTCTCTTCATCATTCTCCTCCTTTTCCATCTCTTCATCATTCTCTTCCTCTTCCTTCTTTTCCTCCTCCTCCTCCTTCCTTTTCCTCCTCCTCCTCCTTCCTTTTCCTCCTCCTCCTCCTTCCTTTTCCTCCTCCTCCTCCTTCCTTTTCCTCCTCCTCCTCCTTCCTTTTCCTCCTCCTCCTCCTTCCTTTTCCTCCTCCTCCTCCTCCTCCTCCTCCTCATCCTCCTCCTCCTCCTTTCCAAGATAATTTGATTTTCTTTTTCTGGTCTCCTGCTGTGGTATTTACGAGCACTTCTCCCATATCTGCCTTAATTTCAGTTTGTATCTTTCCTCTTTTCTGCTATGGTTTCTGTTTTTTACCCCCCTTTCACTTTGAAATTTTCTTTCCCTTATTATATGTTTTATTTTCAGTCCCCCACTCTTCCACTGTTGGTATCTCCTCCAATTTTCTCTTCATTTTATTTTTTATTTTTCCTTTATCATACCCATATATAAGTATCACATAGAATTGGAATGTGGTATTTTCAATTTGTAATTTATTGCATTTTCTTTCTGCAGTAGCCATGGGGTAAGTGTAATGACCTAATATTTTTTATCTTTTGTCACGGCAGAAATTCAGCAGCTCACTAACCAATGCCATGGCCCGTATGATGGAAGACATGACAGTGGTGACTTATGCCAAATATCGCAATGTGTCATCCAACCCCTCCACTCCGTCCCTCTTCATGTTTGTGTCATCCATCCTGCGTACCAACCTTGAGGTGGAGCTTGTACAGCGTGGAGGGACATTACTGTACCAAGCTCAAGATGCCAAGATGGATGTCAAGCGATCCTGCCTCAGTATGTATTCTTCTGTCTCTTTATTCTCTTTCTCTCTCTCTCTTTTACTCATACATTTGTCAGTTACTTATTCATCATCCATGCTTCCCCAGTATTGATGCTCCCTCCCTCCCACCCAAGAGCACCTTGTCATGAGATTGACCACAACAGAAGCTACAAAGAGCAAGGTTTAGTACTACAGGGACGAATGCTCCACCAAGAGAGGCTGTACTTTTTCTGCCTCAAGATTACAAGAGCAGTGAGGGGTAGAAAGGTCATAGGATCAATGGGGAGAATCATGAAGGGTAGAAGTGTGAGCATGGAAGTGAAAAGGGGACTACGAAATAGTATAATCCTGCCAACACCGTCATATGCGTCGGAGACATGGACATGGACATGGAGTAGGGCTCACCAGCCTAGAATAGGTGCAGTGGAAATGAGTTACATGAGAGGAGCATGTGGCCTTACTAGGTCGGATGGAGTAAGTAGTGAGTGTGTGTATGAGAGATGTGGTATGAGTGAGAAGGTAATTGGTATTGAGTGTGGAGTAGCTGAGAGGGTAAACTGTAATACATTGGGTTGGTTTTGACATATGGAAAAAATGCAAGACGTGGAGTTTGCAAAGGTGGTGTATGGAAGTGAAGTTGTGGGACCTGGTGTGAGAAGCAGACCACCGGTCAGATTGGAAAGCAGTGGAAGAGTACATAGGAGAGAGAAACATGAGGGGCAGAGGAGGGCTGGACCAAGTAAGGAGGGAGTGTTGGAACAGGGAAAATTGGAGACTCTTCTGCCTTGGCCATCCCCTTGGGGGGAGTTCCCGAAGGGAACAAGGCGTCAGAGCTATAGATAGATAGATACATAGATTACAAGGTAGTGGTGCCAATTGGGGTTTTGTAGAATGTTTTGAACTGAAGACATTTACTTTTGTTGTACAATTTACTCTTATTTCCTTCAATATGTGTTGTGTCATTGAGGCTGGCCTGATGCAGCAGCACCAAAGGTTTAAAAGAGGAGGAGGAGAGTAAAATTCAGGCATATCTCATAATCTCCTGACAACATAACATTAATTCCTTTCTAGGAAGGGCTGTAGACTCTGTTTATCAAAATCATCATTATCATTATCTGTCCAAAATATTGATTATAGGTAGAATATGGGATATATATTTTCTTGAAGTGAGCATTATCTTAATGTCATAATTTTTTATGTTATCAGTGCCCCTACTCCACGTGCTGGGATTCCACTCCAAGATTCTGAGTGGTGGAGGGGACTCATCTGTTGGTGGGGTAGGTAGTGGACTACACTGGGTGAGACAAACCTGGGCATCCATCACCCAACGGCCAGTAACTGGTAGTGAAGGTGCTGTCACACCCAGAGAGAGGGAGGTTCCACTTCTCCTCAGGGATCCTGTCACTCTCCTTCTTCAGCTTGTATTACTCCTTCCTTCCAGAATTGATCAAGGTAATGTTCTTTTATTACATTTTACTGTTTCTTTTAAAAGAAATAATTATGACAAAAAAAAATTAATTATATTGCAAAAACGAAACAGCTTTCAACTCTCACTTTTCACATGAAATATGAGATTTTTTTAACTGTAATTAATGAAAATTTGGTATGAGAGCAGTAACAGTGAAGCTGAGTGATCTAATTGAGGTTATGTTGATAGGGTATCTGAAATGTGTGGTTGGGAGTGTGTACCGTGTGGCTGTGGTGAGGGCGGCTGTGTCTGCCCTCCGTTCTCTTACCGAGGCTCAGCGGGAACAGGCCACTTCCAGCGGTCCTTTGGCACCCCTCCTGGCCCTAGCCCATAACACCCTACGAGACAGCCCCTTCTTCTGTGATGACCAAGTGCCCCTCTCTGACCATAACCATGATACTTGGACTGTCAATGATGTCACATGCCAGGTGGGCATTATATGCACTGGTTCTCTTTCAACTGATAAATGCTTAAAAAGATTCTTATGTATCTAAAATGTAAATGGTTACCTAATTGTGCAAAAAAGGAAATGTTTCTGGTTGGTTAAGTTGTTATACGTTTAGTAATAAAGAATGTTATGATTTCCAGGTGAGAGAGACCTGTCTGTTGTTCCTGAGGGTGGCAGCTCTATTGAAGGCACACTTGATGGAAGAAAACTCCCCAGTGATTGCAGACCCCATCGCTGAGTGTGGAGCTCTGGAACAATATCTTGGTGTTTGGGATACATGCTCTGTTGTCAATTCAGCCATCATGGGTGAGTACTTATTCCCATACTCGTATGATACGTGCAAATGTTTGCATGTTTTGATTCAGAGAATCTTTTAACAACTTTATGCATAAACAAAGAAAACATGGGTCCAAGCTAACTGGGGTACTAGATGATAAGATCCATGAAGCAGACCCGTCAGCTAGTTGTTATATTGTTCTTAACCATAAATGTGTTGTTGAGGTGGAGCAGAGAATTTTATGACCTGGAAAAGGGGAATTAATATGAGAAACTCATTTCACTAGACGGGCTTCTACATTGTCTGTTTTGATAATAGTTCTCTCATTCTCTCTTTCCTGAGCCCAGAGCCAACCACCCCTTTTAAAAGGGAAATGGGATGTTGATGTTATATTCTTTCCAGGGAATATGTGTGGGAGATACCAGCAAGTGGCAGGCGGTGAGGTATCCAGCCCTGTAGAGACAAGGTTGGGTGACCTAGCAGGAGGTGCCCGGGTGTGGTGTAGTGAAGTGGCTACGTTTGCTTCCCAGGCTCAGGTTGCTGCAGCCACTCTCCTCACCACTGTACACTTTGCTCGTCCTCGCCTCCTCAGGCTCCCTCGCTCCTATGATGCAATATTTCAGGTAAGGTCATACATACTTTTTTTCACTGATTGTTGAGTATAATTGAGGACCAAAGTATCTGTACACTTTACTGGAGGCCAAGCAGATTTTGCGAACTCCGTCATTACAAAATGCCATTATATTAGGAAATATAAGGTGTATCTGCTGTTACAGACGTTAGTCACTCCTTCCATACATTTTTAACCCCTTGTATACCAAGGACACAGAAAGGTGATGCAACATATCTTGCTGCTGAAAGCGATGGATATCGAATAATATCACTTCATAAAATAACACAATGTGCTTTTGTCTTTATTATAGTACTACCACCGGCGAGCATGTTCCCAGTGCAACAGTGTTCCCAAGGATCCCAGTGTGTGCTTGTTGTGTGGGACCATTGTCTGCCTACGTGAACCATGCTGCAAGCAGCAGGATGTCTGTGAATGTGTCCAGCATGCTACTGATTGTGGTGCTGGAACTGCCATTTTTCTGGTGGTGAACGCATCTACTGTAATTGTCATACGTGGCCCCAGGGTCTGTCTCTGGGGGTGCATTCATCTGGATTCATTTGGGGAGGAAGATCGGGAACTCAAGTAAGATATGATACAATGTTTTTTAGTTTTGTAGTAATAATGGTTCGTGATTTTCCATGCCAAATGAACCAAAGCTACCTGGGAAGATTAACTGCATGCTCAAATTTTATGCAATAGTTTGAAGATTTGAATATGATGAATTAAAGAGTGAAATTGTGAAATTGATATGGAAGTTTTAATGGTGTGGAATATGACTGTTGCTTGTCTATTAATTGGTAATTTACTCAATAATGGCAATGAATTGTTTCAGCAAAACTTTTCCTTTATTATGGGCCTACTTTGGTGTTAGGAGCAGGTCAAAATCTTGTCAGATTTTTATCTTGTATCAAGGCATAAAAATTCCTTGAATTTAATAACAGCTTTTTATTAATATTTATTTTTTTATTTTTTTTGTATAACCAAACTGGCCTGAAGTAATTGTTCAACTAATCATTCTTTTCTATTTACATAAATTGCAAATGCCAAATAGTGTTTGTGGAGTTTGAAGAATGTACAGGTTAAAGATAAATAAATCTACTGTATTTTCATTTTGCACTCCACCTGCTGAACCTCACCCTTCATGTATCACAAAATTGAAGTATTGTAGTTAATGAAGCTTCCTTTTGTCCAGGAGAGGGAAACCACTATACTTGAGTGAGGACAGATACAGACTGCTGGAACAACAGTGGCTGTCACACTCATTTGATCACACCAGCCGGCGATGGATCTGGCACCGGGACATACTCTGAGGACTCGAATCATTGTAAGTGCAAAGAATATCCTATATTTTGGTGCTGCATATACCATTACCATATTGTAGAGTTGATTTAACAGTATTTATTTACGTATTTATTTATTACACTGTATTTACAATCGTGAGAAACCAAGGAAGTTGCATAGTGAATTTTGTGAGTTGTAGTGCAGTAACCATACCATTATGCTGCCACACCGGGCTGTCATGGTCACTTTCTACACCTCATAGCAATAGCACCTGTCACATTGATGAACATTTTATTTTTGAATGATATCTTACCTTACTTAGCAGAATATCAGCTGATTTAATGACAGTCCATAAATACCATGAAAAATATGTGGCCTTATATAAGTTGTAGGTAAATAGATTATGCATATATAATTATGATGTAATCAGAACTGTACTAGTTCTTTGACTAGAGTTATCTAATGTGTCACTGATGCACTGATAACCTATACAAATTTTAAATTATTAAAGGCATAGCCAGGCATACTGGTACCATTGTTTGTGTATTATTGTTTCTTATAAACCCTCAGTATGAACGTCATTGTGACAAATGCCATTGATAAGGGGTTGAATAGTTACTGAATGTTAATTACAGCACACATGTTACATTTAATAGCACATTAATTGATAGAAACAAAATAATAAATTTAATGTAGAATGGTGGAATTGATATCTATAACTAAAATTGTTGTCCATCAAAAGAAGAGCAGTTTGATCAGAGAACACTGACTACAACAAAACATGTAGAAGAAAATAATTTAAACACCACAGGAGAGACTTGAGGCTTTGAAACATGGTTACCAATTCTTTGTTGAGTTTAGTATTCTTTGCATTTACAATGATTTTCTACTCTTCTGTTATTATGTAAGGGAATGGTATTTGTTTATCAAGATGGTAATTATAAAGTAAAGGCATTGGGTATAGATGGCACTCGTCATGTCCCAACAGTTGGATGAATATTCTCCATGTCTCTGTTTTCCAAGAAAACTTGCATGATAATTTACGTAATAAAGTTCCAATGTCGTACTTGTTCTTGGGACAATATTTATTGGTATTTCTTGTAGACTCTGGTGTTAGTAATTTCATCCATGAAAGTTTTTAATTCAGTGTGCATTTTTATTATAAAAATGGAGAATAATTAGTAAACCCCTTAGAAATTAGTATTACAAGTGTCTTAGTATATACTTGAATAATTAGTTACAGGTATGCAATTTCAAAATTCTCCTGACTTGCCAGCTGGGCATTTAAAAAATTTAATGATTGGGGCATTGGTAAACAAAATAAGGGAAATCTATGTACTGTAATACAATTGTTACATTACTGTATATTTATTTGCCATTTATTCTGGTGCTTTTTTTCTATGAAAGGTGTCAAAGGAGAATGATGTAAGGAGTACTCCATGTTGACCAGTGTAATTAATTCCTGTATAAGATGACCTTTTATGTGCTTACCAACTCATTAATCTAGAATTATCAGTGCAGCAAAGATTGTAAGCAATTACATAAGAGCTCAATTACTGAATAAGTATGTATAAAATCCTATACTGTATACATTAATATATATTGTACATATTACAAGATGAAATATGCAGCTAGGATATGTGCAGTCGACACTGGATCTATAAATATAATATATGCCCATAAACTAGGATATAATGGTATTAAGTGTTGCCTTGTAATGTAAATAGCTTGTTCAAACGTGTACATGAATTGTTGATATATAGTGCATTTTTTTAACTTGGGACAAATTCCCTGGTTTCCTCGTCATTTTTTGGCTTCGGTAAATGTTGTAGAAATCAGAATTAATTTCACCAGTCATTAACACAATTAATTAGGTATCTATGATATATAAACACTGAAATCTACTTAAACGTGTATTCACGGTCAGAACATCAGCTGGAAAGAACAGGTCATTTGTGATATGTTAAAAAAATGAACTATAGTTTTATTAATACTGTACTGTACTTTTTGCAGCCTTGCCACCTAAACCAATTTTTTTTAGCCTACTGACCGTGACCTTCATTCTGTAATAATTTCATCACTCATTATACAGCACTTATGCTGTATTCAGAATCTGTTCCTAGCTGACTGTACTTGACCATGCAACCTGTACCTCTCTGGCTCATTCAGTACATAGTTATTGTTTAACTCTAGAGACTTCATGGATCCCAGCAAAAGGCATGTGCTTGGTGCCACCAATATTGTGTTACATTGGTCTATTTCAACACAAGCATCTATATAGAAATCATATTCTACAGCATGTGCATAACTTTTTTTTTTTACCTAGTAAAACTGAATGTTTTGTGAGGCAACCACTGTAATACAATAACAATACTGTACCTACTTGAAATACTGATTGTTAACCTGAAGTACTATATAGTGGACACATTATAACATAGATTTTCAGTGGGAATATAGTCTTGAAGCTGCCCAACCCTCCTGCATATGTATAAAAAATTACTTTTCAACATCCAAATCATGGTTTTATGTGGTATTAGTTCAGCTTTTATTCACAAACTCTGGTGTTGTTGAGTCAGAGTCATCATCCACTGTTCCCTCTGTGGCGCCTTATTAGTGTACTGTATGTCCAATTTCACCTGTGTTAACAAGCTCATCTTGGCAAATTTTGGCTAAAGATCAATAAAACCACTAGAATGACAACACCACTGCTACCTCTCATACACCTACCATTAGCTCCACACTTGGCAGACACGCACTGCAGCACAGAGCAGCCACACCAACACTTCATGCTTCCCTACAAATAACAGCAGCACACAAACATGTGAAAGCTCAGACTGTGAATAGAACACAGTTACTTATAAAACACAACAATTCCTCCATCCACAAACTACCAAAAGGTTGTGAGATTCGCCACATGAATTAATTCGCCAGGTACACGGGTATTGACAAGAACCCAGTGCTTTCGATTAAAAATGCTTCTTGTAGTAAATATAAGCAATTGAAGTATATTTACCTCTTTAATATTTTGATAAATAGTTAAACTATATTCCGAAGTGAGACTTACTGCAATAAGGTGGTTTACAAAGATTAATAAAACCATATACATACAGTCATCGAAACGGTCATAAATAATTTTATTTTGTGTTCAAACTACACATTTCTTGAAACTGAAATTCCAGTTGATGCATAACGAGCGAATGAATGTTTGAGAAGGTCACAAAACGATGTCATTTGACTAATATGCATAAAATATTGAAAAAATGGTAGCTGAATTTCCATTACACCGAAATCGCCGACCGAGATTGATTGGAGTACCGAAATTTACAATACAAAGGCTGTACAGTTATGCCAGATACGAGACGTACCTCGCTGACGTTTTCTGTAGGCTTTTAGTCTATTTCTATATTCAAGGTAGGATGTATACCACGATTTTACCAGGTAAATTACTTGCTAATATTACTGAGCAAGTGATTTACTATTCGTGCAATGCCAAGCTAGTACTTAAATATAATGTAACAGATTATTTGTTTCATTACCTGCAACTACAGAGACCTGGTATCACTGCTGCCAGAGTAAGTACACAATTCAAACTAAGCCAGTGTATGCTTTCTTGCTTTGCTATATTTTTTTTCAAAATGCCTGTATATACATGTGCAGTGACAGATTGTGACTTAAAATCAAATAAACTAAATATAAAATGTGAAGTGTAGACGTGAGTCGTCGTCGTCGTATGTTTACAGCCGATTTATCTACATTAGGTTCCTTTCATTATTTATGCCTACATATCGTAAAGTATAGTATTTAAAAGTTTCTAAAATAGTATTGAATATTTCTATGGCAAAAAGAAGGTATACAACAACCAATTATTAGTATACCCATAAAAAACATGTCTAATTATTTCATCGGGCGAATCTCGCAACCTTTTGGTAGTTTGTGGAAAGAGGAATTGAGAGGGCTTGTGTGGGATGCTTGTGTAACACACACAGCTCTATGATAGAGCAGGAAAAGCTCTCTGAATCTTGGTCCATACAAGATAACTCTGACTATGGATGTGGCAAGGCAGAATATTAACATTTGATCATGAGGGTGCACCCATCTTAAACTCATAGCAGTAGAGTGTTTGAATACAGTACAGTATCTGAGTAAGAAACAAATATTTGGCACCTGTGGAATGTTTGAATGTTTTTAATGTCTACCCTTGCCATAGGTCCACTGTAGTTATAGCCCCTTGAATGGCAAGGTTTTCGGGCATTATCCACAGTAAAATAATAAAGATGCCCACAATCTTGAGCAATTTAATGGTAATTGTCTTAAACTTATGGGTGATGAACATATTTCAGCATTATGTCGAGATTATCTGATACAGGTATTAGACGGAATAAAAAATATAAGATGTCCACTGTGATTTAAATGTTGATGATCCATGCAGAATGATATATTAAGGATATTAATTTTTTGTTTACCCAAATCCGTTGCGAGTCATTAGGAGGGTGGGGCAAGAACTGTCAGCTATAAATAGACTAAACACACAGGTTCTGTGCATTATACAAGCAGTGAAGGACCTTCTTTCTGAGCTGGATAATACTTTTCCACTTCATGTATGAAGAAAAATAGGGCAAATTATCTGGGCATACAAGATAATTTTAGTAGTAAAGACAATTTGGTGTAATGTTGGTACAGAACTCTGTACAGTACAAGGAAAAGGAATCTGTATGGACTACGATAGTTTCTGAGAATTGTGAAAATTTGGTACTTTGGCTTGATATTTTGATTTTAAGGAATTAAGACTGATCATAAAAACATTTTTACAGTAGATAGTATGGCTGTTAGAAATGGACGTAATCTTTCCTCTCCCAGTCTCGGAGAGAGTGACATTATTGTAAAATCCTGTGCCAGTGTAGTATTAGCCTGGCAGTGAATTAAGGGTGTAAAGTCCTTTGGTGAATTGGAAGCTACTGATTCCTCTAAACTGTATCAAGAAACAGACTACTGTACCTCAGTATGTGTGATCTGTTTTACAACACATTTATGAGGGGTGAGGAGCCTCCTAGTAATCAGCACTATCTTAACACTCATAAAAGTTAGTGGAGAATTAGGTGGTTGGTTACAATTGTCCTAAATTAAATTATGATACTGTACATTAGAAAAGTCTAATCAGACTGAGGAACAGTGGAGCATGAAATAACTGTTGCATAACATGAGATAAATGTAATGACATAAACAATAATCCAAAACAGTTGTACATTATGTATAGAGTTAAATGATCAATCAAAATTGATGCCGGGCAAGTTTTGTGAGCCTCATGGGGTCAAGTTGTGTATAATAATAGTTAAGGTTGTACAGTTGGTCCTTTCAAATTCAAGACAGTAGATCCAAAAAAATTTGAAGCCGAAAAAAGATTGAAAATAGACAAGTCTCATTTTAGAAGAATTGGGCAGTATTTTTTTACCGTACCATACAAATTACTGGTTATTGTAACAGACTCCAGGAAGTTGACGTTTACAGATCATAGAAGGTTGTATTTGAGAGGTCCAACTGTACTGTAGGTGAAGGTTGACTCTCAGGATACAGTAGGTAGATAGGGTCATATGCAAAAAATCTCAAGGAAATGATGGTGACAAACTGGTGTAATGGCCCCATGGATTTTGTTTGGAGTCATTTTATTAGTCGTTGCCATCACCTTAGCCTGAGAATTGTCTTGCATATGGCCCATAGAACAGGGATATGTAGTCTGTTTTTATATTTGGTTGACCTGATAAATGTTCATAGTTGATATTTTTGTTGCAAACTGTGATTGGTTGATACTCAGTACCTGGTAGTTTTGGTATCAAGCATCAACCAATCATTTGCAGGGTAGAAACCTCAAAGATGTCAGCTGGGAAGGTTTATGGGCAACCTGGAGCAAATACACAGACATTTTCGGGAATGTGGTTATTATCTGATGTTTTGAGTTTTTTGAGAGTAGATGGTATTCATAACTTCTGCATATTGTAACTATTTTCAGGTCTTTTTTTGCTGTTTGTAATTTTCATTTGGGCCAACACTTTCATACTATAAAGATTATATTTGAGTAAATGTACAGTACAGTATGCCATTTTGTAGCACTTTAATAATACTGTATTGGTATCCAATTATTGGAAAGATATACATAACATGAATGCTTATAAAATATTCCTTGATCTTATTATGGTGTCATGAAATGTGCTGTTAACACTCATCCAGATATACTTTGAAATCTGATATAAAATTGATCGCACCCTTATCAATTCGAGCATACAGACTAATTTTTTTAGTTTTTTGTAATCTTTTACCCAGCTGTGATACAAGTTGCAGTCAACACATTTTCACACACTATACACTCGCCATCAAAAATCATTTCACATCTCATTTGACTTGTATTGTACAAGTGCTGTATAGACAAAATTGCCTTAAAGTCCATTACTGTCAAGTATCTTAACAGAGCAGAAGAACCTACTGTCTTACTTATGACACAGTGAATCTCAAGGTTTTCACTATTATAGTCAATATATGTAAAGTGACAGAGAACTTCTAGTGAAGAAAAATTGTTTAATATATTTAATAAACATTTCCTTTGTGGTAACCTTTATAGCAGAGTCCCTGGGAAGAGGTGTCAAAATCATGCATTATCATCATCAAGACTGTTTATGGTTTTTCAAGGTGTGGGGGAAAGGTGTGTACTTGTTGAAATTGCATACTTTACGGACTGATTGATAGTAACGAATGACCTTCATTGATTACTTCATCCACACTGGTCGATTGTCCAGCATCAACAGAAGCATTTTACCGTTCAGCCATATGACTTGTGAGATTCTCATAATACGTTGCACTGATGTCTTCCCCAATTTCTATAATCTTGACATTATTTTCAGCCAGATGAAGTGAGTAAAAAATTGTATTCAGTTGCCTAAGGGTTAATAACTACTGTGGTAACAAACTGCAGCAGCTTTCTACGCTTAGTAAATACTGATGAATGGCCACTGTAGTCGTTGTCAGTAAACGATATTCAGTTTACATATATGCTTGATTTAATGTCATTAGTTCCTGTATTGTATTTATGACACTCCCTTTAATATATGATTCTGTTAAGTACTAATCATTTACTCTTTCATTTTATCTGTGATCTAGCTTGTAATGAAAAACCTTAGTGTAGATAACAATTTCATTGAGAGTATTCAGTACATAAAAAGTTATTAAATATTTACAAGCAATCTTTACAAGTACATAATTATATTCATACCAGATTAATGTGACAATAGAAATGTCAGGTGAACATGAGGAAGCACTTGGTGTTGTACATTTTAACCTGTTGCAAGGTTATGTACGAGCAGTTTTATTTTATATTAATGCAATATCAACAGATTTGTCACTGCTGGTTGTAACACTAATTGGAACATTTGTTTTTAAGTCTCATCTCATGCTACAGATATTCCAAATTGTATGTATATTCTTTCACTTCTCTCCTTATTCTCAGAGTTCACCTTCACAAGCTACAGGTGTATGAACTAGTCAGTTTCAGTTGTATGGTTCCCTGCAACCTGTGTCTACATTATTTTTTTTTTTTACATAGTCTCTCTACAGACTGAGAGGCCCTGCTCCTTATTAAACTACTTGTATGTAAAAGAGGTAACATTCACACTGTACCATAAGCGAATGGTTGTGATCTTAGAATTTGCAGTTGCAGCTCTTAATGTAGTAAACTTTATTAAAATATGCAGTGTACAATATAGTACTGATACCAGTATTGAACTTAATGCTTTATCAAAAGATTGTCCATGTTGAAATAAGATATATACAGTACTGTATTGCATGTGAATGTATTTCAGCTTCAGCAGCTACATTATATTTTATTTGTAGTTCTCTATGGATATGGAATTATATTCAAACCAGCATAAACTTTCAATAAACATTAATCTGTCATTTGATAACGGATGTTTCAGTGTTCTTGGTGTTTATTAGTATTTTGACTTTTTCATGTAGACAAGTTGTGCAATAGAGCACGAAAGTTAAACACTGGTGGATGTTATATTCTCTAATTTATTAGTTTGGGTTTTTAAGCAGGTTTCACTGATGACTCAAAGGTAGTTACTATACAGCTCATAGAATACAGTATTGAAATGATTACCAAATTGTATCCGTGGCCAAATACTCCATGTACTGTATTATCATTGCTATTATATTTTTGTTTTCACTCATAATGCAAAAATAACCCAGTGCAAGGATTATCCCATGTTTTGATATTGAAATCATAATCAATACAGGAACTATGTGCCAGAAAATTTGTAAGGAACCATTACATCAGCCATTGTCAAACACAATTTATTTTCACTTGGTTGTAAGTGTATGACAGTTAGGTAGCACATCTTGTCGGACTAATATCAACTGCCATGGATGCAGGTTGTTAAATTTTTGGAGTTTGAGTGTTCCAGATGGAATATAATTTGATGTGTCTAAAGCAATAAATTTAAGCCTTAAGAACGAGTGAAATTAAATCTTAAGATTCAAGCGTATGGTAGATCCATAATCCTCATATTTCCTATTACTGTACCTACTATTTTCTTACCTGCAAGCTTTAACCAATCAGTCTTGCAGCATATCCCACATTAAATATGATCTTTACACTGCAGTAATTTACCTTTGAAAAATTATAGTTTACACAAAGATTATGAGTAAGAAAATTTATGAGGCAGTTAATGGCTTTTCCTGTAACTAACTTGATATGCCTGGGGTTTACAAGAAAATGATGGCAATGATTTAAACTATTTAGTTTTACATATAAAAAGATGAATGATTATTTGTAATGGTTATAATTCCATGATCCACGGAGTGTGTTGCTTGCTGGAAATCATTGGAAATACAATATATTCATAAGACAAAGACCAATTTACATGAAGCATGCAATTGTGACTCGGTATTTAATGCTATCAATTCCACTTCTGTGCTGACTCGTCTTAATTATTCTTATGTACTATACTAGTACAGTTTAAAGTGTACTATATTACAGATTATGAAAAATAACTTTGTAGCAAGCAATTTGACATTGAGCACGCTGAGGTTGTTGCAGAATGGATGTGCAATATTTACAACTTGTCAGACTATTGGACATGATACGATTCTTGCTTCACCGAGTAATGCAATCCTGTATAAAATGTACTTTATGGCTTGGTATATCCCAAGTGTTAAAATAATCTTACTACTCATCCTCTTGTGGCCATTTTATATTATTTATTATTGTGAATAGTTTTGTATGTATTGCTTCCTCTTTGTTATGTTAAATTGTTATGGAGTCTGTAGAGGTTTACATCTTTTTCTTTGTATAACAGTTGTTGTATTATGTATAAAAGTTGTATGTAATAAAATATTACATTGGTAACTTTATCACTGATTAATTATGACCCAACCACCCACCATTCTCAGTTATATCTCCCCCACTAAAGGTTTACAGTTGCATAGCCTCAAGGATCTACCCCTTGCATGCCAGGGGTACTGCAGACTCAGACAGGCATGTATGGCAAGTGTGAAATGTAACAGAATGCAAATGATGTCAGAAGAGGATTGAAATGGTGAAAGTTCTTAACATTGAGAGGTTGGATGTTTTAGGGAACATGCCAAAGACGAAAGGTCATTTACTAGATGAATGGGATGGTATGAAGTGTAGGAGAGGAAGCGAGGTGGAAGGAAAGTAAGAGTTTGCTGATCAATTTCTTTGTTGGAAGAAAAAGTACATAAGGCAAAATTGACAATAAAAGAAGGCATGAATGCTACACAATAATTAATTAGTTATATATTATACATTACTATTATTAGCTACAATAATTTTCCAGCCTTAGCCTAGGTACAATATTCATAGATTGGAGCTCCTGAAAGAGAAGTTTACAAGCATATGGAATCCGTATGGATGAGACATTTGCTGAGGAACGGCAGTAGTGGCACCAACCTGAGTAACCCAGTAAACCACAAGAGTTGCACACATCAACATCAAATGCATCTGATGAAATCATTAACCGCTCCAGTAACAGCATGCTGAAAAAGAAGTACAGTACTGTACTGTGGAGTAAAGGGGAAGGACAGCATCATCCCCTTATTGTGATGGACTGTTATCTTATGGGAGGAGGAGTAGTGAAACAATTAATGGTCCTTCCCATTTCATTATTACTACTCCTAAAATTGCTCTGAAATCACAATTCTCCTTGTTATAACTCTAACAATTCTCCTTGTTATAGAAGACAATTACCTGCCCCAACCAACTAATGTAATTATTATATTAAAAAAAGAGACCACAACAGGTGGGATGAAATAAACAAGTACCATATGAGATAGAACTTCTGAACATTGGAAAGACATTTAGTACTGCATGAATGAACAATGACTGCAAGATATTCATAACAAAAGGAAAAAGTATGAAGCCTTACCTGGCACCATGACCAATTAGACAATCCCGTTCCATCTCCCCAAGTCTGAGGCCACCATCTCTGGCACGTCCTTCAGTGGGTTGGCGGGTGAGGACAGCTCGTGGGCCCCGGGATCGTGCATGCATCTTATCCATCACCATATGCTTGAGTTTCTGGTAGTACACTGGACCAAAGAAGATGTAAGCATTGAGGGGCTCCCCAGTGGTGCCGCTGTACAGGATGTCCTTACCCTGTTGGACACAAAGACAAGGAATTACTACATACAGTGTACAATTATAGTAGAGTAAGAACCTTTTTAAAAGTAAAATTAATATCCTTCTATACAAACAATGATAATTACATCTTATCATGCCAATCCCAAGCTACAATAATCATGTGGCACTATTATCTGTGCTGACATTAAGTCATAACTGTGATCAAGTCCAGCACTTTCGTTATAATAAGATAATGTTGATAAAATATGACTGTTCATCTACTAAATTATATTGGAACAACAAGGCAACACTCTACGTTCTTTTTCTAACTCATCAAGCCCTTTGTTCCATACCTATGGTACTTTTTGCTCCCTATATCTCTTTCCCCATAGTTTAATCTTTCCCCTTCCCCTGCTTAACCTCTTTGTACCACTGCCATACTTGCCTTAGTGAAAAATATTCCCTCTGGGCAATGTGCTATTTCTATTTGTAATAATAATGAAATACACTTGCCTTTTACTTAGAATGATCGTTTGGAAAGCATGATATACTGTATTCCAGCAATTAAACAAATCCAATATTGTATAATATTAGACAGTAACATGAATATTTTACTCACCTGATAATTATATCCATGTCTGACTAACTCTTCCATTATTTCTTTTACTGGTGTTCCTCCAAATGCTGTACCATAATTATATTTTCCTTCCAAAGCAGCGGATTTACTGCCGAGCAGCTCCAGCAACTTCCCTACAGTCATACGGGAGGGGAAACCATGTGGGTTCATGATCATATCTGGGTATATTCCTTGATCAGTGAATGGCAAGTCCTCCTGTTGTACAATGAGGCCAGTCACACCCTTCTGTCCATGCCGAGATGAAAATTTATCGCCAATTTCAGGACGGCGAGTCTGTCTTGTTAAAAGCTTGATCAAATGAAAATCATCTGTGTCAGAAGAAAGCATGACTTTCTCAACGTATGTTGTTCCTGGACCTTTGTGAAGAACCGGTGTGTCTCGGAAACTAACCTGTCTCTGAGCCTGATCATTAGTGAAAGACAACTGGGTAACTGTGGGCATCTGCTTGTTGATAAGAACTTGGCGTGGCTGCACAGGTGTTCCAACTGCAGCAAACCCATCACTGTCTAATGTCTCATGTTTCCAAGTTGCCTTTTGCTTTCCTCCTTCAAGAACCTCCATGACTGGTCCCTGTACCCTGTCTGAAGTCTGGTTGGCATATCGTTTCACAGAACACTTGTAATTTCTATACACTAAACATCGTCCATACCCACGGTCTAGAGATGACTTGTTGATGATGATGGCATCCTCTATATCATACCCTGAGTAGCTCATGACAGCAACCATTGCATTATGGCCAGCTGGGAGATGCTCAAAATTAATGAGTTCAATAGTCCTAGTTTTCACCAGAGGCTTATGAGGATACACAAGATTGTACAAGAGAGTATCAATTCTGTTTCTTTGATTATAGCCAATTGTCCCCATAGCCTGCTTTCCCATGGCACACTGGTATGTGTTCCTAGGGCTCTGGTTGTGGTGAGGATAGGGAATGAGCCCAGCACACACACCTAATATGGTGAACGGCTCTATTTCCATATGGGTGGTCTTTCTTTCAATTTCATGTTCATACATAGCAATACTGGAATCATTTTCTTCATTCACATCCAAGTATTCAACAAGACCCTCATGGAGAAAATCATCAAACGACATCAAGCCTCTGGTCAACCTTTTGATGTGCTCGTCAGTGACAGCTGGCTGACAGTTTTCAACAATGATGTATGGTCGACAAAGCCTCCCACCGTCTGAACTGATGTAAACACAGCGGTGCTTGTAGTGGGTATAGATGGATACAAACCCACTGATGACTGTGTTGCGTCGCATGGCACGGAACACTCTGACAACTCTCTCATGATAACGGGTAACTCCAATGATATTACCGTTCAAGAAGACTAGGAACACATCTCTACTGGAAAGCTCTTCCCCAGAGAGTAAATTGATGTCCTCTACACCACAGTTGAATGCCAGCTCAATAATTGGTTCTGGGTCAACTTCTGTGGTGATATGAGTCATCAAAGCCAAGTTCTTCACCAAGCCACAAGACTCTCCTTCTGGTGTGTCAGAAGGACAGACCATACCCCACTGTGATGGTTGCAGGGACCGGGGTCCACTCACTTTACGGGTCTTCTCAAACTGGGAATTAACTCTTGTCATCATACCCAAAGCTGATATATAAGAGAGCCTAGCCAAAACCTGAGTCACCCCTTGCCTCTCCATCTTGAACCTCTTGATTGTCCAGTTGCCAGTTGATATGGCTACTTCTAAACCATTAGTTATGGAATCTTGGCTGGAATTCATATAGTGTACAGTATCAAACTGAGATACTTTCCCCTTTTTACCAAGAACCATATCAGCTCTTTTCTTCAAGTCTGAATTGAACTTTTTAAACAAGTCTTCAAATAAGAGTGAGATGAGGGAGCCAGCCAGTTCTAGCCTCTTGTTACCGTAGTAGTCTCTATCATCAATGGCACGAGTGTCACCTTGAGCTTCAATGACCCGTCGTACCATCAATGCTAGGTATATAGATTTCATCTTGAAATTGAACTTCTCAACAGGTACATGGGCCAGAATGGTGGTAGCTAAAAGATCTCGAGCCTCATCAACTGGTGTCTTCTTTGGGCCACGGTCGAAAAATCTCTTCTGGCGGACTTTATTTCCTATGAACTTGAGAGCCTGTGTTTGTGTATAAACATTCAGTCGTGCACATTCCTCCAGCGAGGCAGCAAAAGAAGTCATGATGCGGTCTTCAGTGCCAATCATCTGGACTATCTCCTGGTCACTGGCAACTCCCATAGCTTTAAAAACAATACCCACTGCCACATCATCAGTGAGTGTATTGTGCTTCAGATAATGCTTCCCATTCTTCATGGTGACATTAGTACGAGACTTCTTCTCATGGGTGGATGAAGTTACCTGACAAGTGAGTGAACCTTTCTTATCTTCTTCTACAATCATTCGGTTCTTGGACAACTGCTCTTGTATCAGGATAACCTATGGAAAATATATATAGCTAATATTAGTAACTACAGTATGTAGTGAAATCAATACAAATACAGTACAGTACTGTAGGGAGAATAGAAACAAACTTGATGTCAGTGACCACAGGATATCACAGCCTTATAAGCCACTGACAATATCAGTGGCTTCAACAACAGTATTATTATATAAACTGAAGAAATTAAAGAAAATTAACACATAAAAGAGCTAAATACATAATGGTACTGAATATCAAATTCAAATCAAGCTTATCAGGTACATTGTAAAGATGGAACCTCCAACAATCATAATCACCATCATGAATGTGTCAAATGGTTAGTTAGGCTTCAGATCACTTAAGTTCTAATGCATTGCATTGTACTGTACCTGTATACTGTACTTATGCATTCTGGAAGTAGCACACTCAACCTCAGGCATGTGATAAGTAAGTTTCAGTGTGACATAATCAAGCTTGTGCAATTTTAAATGCAGCAAGTATGCAACAAGTAAATTTAGGCTCATTATAACAAATGTTTAAAGTTTTTTGATGGATTTATTGCTGTACTGTACCCACTTTTTCCTGTCCCTTGATGATGAAGTAGCCTCCTGGGTCATGTGGACACTCATTATACTTGGCCAGTTCTGCGTAGGAGCGACACTGAGACAACACACAGTTTGAGGACCTCAGCATGATAGGCATCCTCCCTGCAACATATTTATAGAGTTCAGGTACATACAGTATTACAAAACAAAACATGGAAATGGGCCTGAATGAAGATTATGATAAACCATATTTGTAGTACAGTCGGCGGCTGAAGTCCTGTCCCCTCATCTACTTCACCGAGACACGCTTTGTTCATGGACTCGAGAAATACGCATGTTTTCTACACCTAACAATCTCGAGTCTAAGAACATCGCGTGCCTCGGTGAAGCAAGTGAGGTGACAGGACTTTTGCCGCTGACTGTACAGTACAGTTCTAATGATATTTACTTTCTCTCATATTAACAATATTAGAGTAACGACAGTAAACTACAAGATAACATGTTATCATATTCCTTAAAGCTCTAAGGATACAAAGATTTTTTAAAGTCCAACCACAGGACTACCAATTTCTCCAAACTGTACCAAGAAACAATGCTTATGCACAGCCTAAAAGTGATACATTTTTGTAGGAATTAGTAGCCTCTAGTTAATTAACAAAGCAACTTCTAGACTATCCCATCCAACTGGAGGACTGACTGACCAATGGGAATGTCCCTCCTGAAGATCCTATGGTCGCCCCTCATGAACTCCACATCCACCATCACCGGGGCAGAGTAGGTGATGTCTCGCAAACGACACTCATGGGGTGCAGTGTCATTTGAGATGTTCATGCCCTCTTCAATGTTAGGCTTCCCAACCCGCACATCTAAGTACCTGCAAATACAACATACACATTATCATTAAATAATTACACCTCACAGTCAAATAACCACATCAACAAATACAGTAGCCATCCCTTTTGTAGGGTTCAAATATGTATGTGAATTGATCATTAGATATAACAATTATATTGTACAAAGGTCTTTGTATACTTTACTCATATATACATTTAACCATACATTTCTTCATGATATGAAACCACTTCAACATGTGCATGAATGAATCACTACAGATACAGTAATATTTTTGATAAATGTCTTGAAAGCTGCGTGAATCTAACCTTCTACTGTACTTGGATACAGAAAGCACAACACTTGACCAAAATGGTAAAGCATTTTAAGAATACACTGTATGGTACTGAAAATATTAATATTAATATTAAACATAGTGTCTGCAATATAAAAATCCATGGAAGACCAAGATTACTAAATAGTTAGTTACCCAAGGAAGAACTTCTATACCTTGAGTTCCTTTCCGATTATTGCATGCAGATGTTTTATGCAGGTCTATATTAAATACCGTACCATACAGTGTTGGCATTATATGTTCAAAGACAATATTTCCATACCGGTACTTACTTAACATAAAACAAAGGATCAACATCACTGGTAACCTTGCTATTGGCTCGAACAATATTTTTTATATCGACATTGATGAAGTAATTGAAGGAGTCAATGTGCTGCTTCACCAGACCCTTTACACGCAGAAATGCTGGTACCAACTTCCATTTCTCCTGTCAAGGGAAAAACAACTTTCAGTACTAAATCTTGATGGGTAAATGAATTTTTCTACACAAATCAAACAGACTTATCAGACCAAATCTGCCCAAGGGTATTATTTTTTTTGTCTGACTGCAATGTCTAGACAAATGTCTTTACAAGTTAGAAGACCATTCTATGACTATAAGAGCACTCAGTGGAGTCCTGTACATACCTTTGCAAATGCCAAATATAGCCTTGGCCAGAAATAGAACTTATATGTGTCATAATATAAAATATATTGTCACAAGAACATAGAAAGTATGGTTCTGTTGGATACCAAAATTAGTTTAGTTGGCAATAGAGGTCAGTTGACTGGAGGTTGGGGATATGGCAAAACAAAGCATTTATTAATTAATGAAACGAAGGTTAAAATCCCTCAAAGAAGAAAGTAAGAAAAACATAGATATATTGGGGGAACTACTTTTAGCATAATCTATAAATTTATCCTAATAACCTTATCCTCTATTACCTCTTACCATATATCAGTGTAAGAATGTACCTAATTAAATATACCATTAATGATGCAATAAACCAAACTTACTTCAATTGACTTGACGGGTTGACTCATCACATTTGGGTCAAGATCAGCCCACTCTGGGACGAGGCTGCCGTGAACAGTTTCTCCCATAGTGATGATTATTTAATTAATATGACTGCCAACATTAGGTCTCTTCACCGCTCCTTCAAGTGCTGCTGCGTGATGGTCTGTCTCCTGGGGCGCGTTGTTTCTGCACTCTGCGGGAAAAAATAAAAAAACATTATGTCTAGATATAGAATGAATTACGGTAATTAAAAAGGGTAGAAAGAAAACTGTATTAGACCAGAAAGACCATAATTATATATACCAGTATACCAAAAAAAAAGTGGGAAAAAAACTAAATATGTTGGGATCCAGAATGAATTACAGCAATTGAAAGGGGAAGAAAGAAGGGTAAATATTCAAACAATTACCGTTATTGCGTACGGTTTTTCTACCTTCATTACCCACTTATTTAGACCATTCTAAGACTATTTTCTTCTATGGCATTTCCTCCACAAATGCCCCATTTCCAAGATATTCAAATGGGGCATTTTGAAATTAGCCTGACCTTACCTAACCTAACCTAGACCGCATCAGACTACCGGGACCTAACCTGGGCAGACTACCGGGACCTAACCTGGGCTAACTACCGGGAAATAACCGCTGTAAAGTACAGGATATGACCGGGGGCAAAATACTGGGACCTAGCCGGATCTGGCAACACTGCTACAAAACGGCAATTCTTTCAATAAATACCGAAAGAAGACTGTGATAGAATAGTTTGAAAGACCATAATCATATACGAATTATCACAAAGAAGATTACAGATAGGACGAACAGAACAATTATGATGGAAAACTAAGAGATGATGGTGGAATAAAGTGAGCAAAGGGAATGGTTCAGTTCCAAAGGGGTGCCCAAACGTTTAAAATAGCCTGAAAAGAAAAAATAATAATAAGCTGCATGTATTTACCTTCAATACCTACAAATAACATCGCCCCCCCTCCAAACAAACAAAAAAGCTATTATTATTTACTTGTGATGATGATAGTGTAAATTCAGTACATATCAATAATTATTTCCTCAATAGACAATACCATTATACCGGTCCTTACTAAAATGTATCCAAAGTTCCAAACACATGTGACTGACCACCACATTTATTTATCATTTATATCATTTATATCCTTTATACAGAAGATGTGTGTGTCTGAGATGGTAGTACAGATAACACACAATACGTAGATGGAAATGATTAATACTGTACTATTCTAATTTCTTCTTACCGCCTCCTCAAATAAATAATAAACAACAAATTGAAAAAAAGGTCCTCAACTCGAGACTAGGGATTTTGCACTGTTGTTTGTTTATTTACACGTGACTAATTAATTATTTTATTAATACAAAATATGTAAGAAAAATATGTTGATACCATTATAATATATACATTTTTATATGAGTGGAATCTGAGAGAAATCAAGTTTAAATTTTGAACCGATATGAAGAATAATTATTGAGTTTTTTGTGACGTCATCAAAACAAACCAACAACATACATGACAATAATTCCATTGAGAAAAATATAGAAACAGTTTATAAATTCTGGAAAATAAGGGAGAATAAAATAAAATCCTTAGTGTAACAGAAAAATTAAAACAAGACCCAGACCACAAGAACTTATAATAGTGAACACATCAGTAAGTGCCGATCAAAAGGCATAACTTCCGCCATCAACCTGAACCTGAACAACAACAATAATAATAATACAGTAAAATAAAGTGTGTCAGTGTGTGAGGTAATTATTATTAGTGGTGTTATATTATTATTATTAAGAGGGAATTATTGCACTTCACACTTGTATTTGGGCACATCTGAAGGTCTAACCAATTTAACAGTCCTTTTGTTTGTGTTTTTATTATTGTTTTGAGTTTTTTTTACTTTTAGTTAGTTAGATCCCTGTCCCAATTTGTAGATCGGGATTTTATTTGAGCTCTTCCTCACAACATATCCAAAGGTGAAAATATTCTAACCGAGGGAGGGACAGAAATATCCAGTATATGGTTATGCTCATTTAGGCCTGAGTTACGTGATTTACTCCCCCTTTTAAAATCATGAAATTCTCAGCTTTTTCTGTTTTAGTGGCATTAGGCATTACCTTTATCTGGCACGAATAATACAGTTCATGCCCTGGATTGTGGTAATTCTTGTTAAAGAATAAAGAATTGTTTAAGAGGTGCAACGAGTTCTTACGATGTTAGTAAAGATGTTATCTTCACTTGGGGTTAATGGCAAATAAGTTTGTGTTGGTCTAGTCAAGTCTTTTTATTTCTTCAGGTTTTCCATTGCATATAAAGTTTTATAGCTAACCTGGAATATGATCATGTAATTATATTTTATAGCTAACCTGGAATATGCTCATGTGACTATATTTTATAGCTAACCTGGAATATGCTCAATCATATAAAAAAAGGTTGCCTGCTACAGAGGTTTCAAGAAATGTACAGAGTAGTAATTATTGCAGTCAATTATTAAGAAAAGATTAAAAACACATCTGTTTGCAGAGTGTTACGACAGGGATAATATGAGCATCAACACATCTTTAATTCCTGTCCAACACCTGCATTTCTCACCAAGCTATTTTCACTACTCATCCAATGCCATATTGATTGGTGTTAAATGAATATCACAGCAACAGTACTGTAACTCATTATTAGGCTAAATAACTGCACATGTATTGCTCAAAAGAACCCTATACAGTACAGTACTAACATTTAATAATTTTCAGGCTTAGTGGTGTGATCAGCAATGTTGAAAAATGGAAAATTCCAGTACAGTATTATAAAACAGCTGTAACAAAGTAGTAATTGGAACAGTGGAGCAGAGATTGAAACCTATAGCAATCTGGGTACCACCGTACGAGTACCCATACCCCAGCCCTTGAACTGTTTCATACTTTTGCCTCAATTATGTCTAAGAAGCATGAAGATTCACAAAGAAAAGAAACTCTTCTCAAACAAACTGCAAATGAATATTCAACTTTCTTGCCAATTGACACAACAGCAGAGGTTAGTACAGTATACAGTATTAAATACAGAAGGTCACAGTCTTACATAAAGAGAATTATGGTGAACTTTGGGATATCATGATACTCACCTGGTTTACTCACCTGGTAGGGCTGCCAATCAGCATCGCATGACACACCAAGGATCAAGCAGCCCAAAACACAATATGATACACCAGTCAAATAGGCATTGAGTTATGCAGTAAAAGGGACAGCATTGGGGTGACTGGTAAAGTATGTCGGAGCATTTGTAAATTTGGTTGTAATGGCATGGGATGAGTTGGAAGGAAAAGAATAGTAAATGTATATAGAAATATATACATAATGAGGTGTGTGTATGAAGCCCATATCTATGCACTAAACAGAATATCTTGTAGATGATGAGTTAGTTTAGTCTTGAATTGGGCAAGAGAGGGGGAGTCAACTATTTAACTCGATAAATCACACAAAATAGGGGTAAAATAATAGGCCTAACCTTGATATTCATCTGTTATTGTCAACTGCTACTGAAAATTTACAAGAGAGTGAAATGAGAGACAAGCATTATTGATGCTGATCAGTTGATTCCTAATAATTTCAGAGAGCTGGGCTGGACAGGGAACTGGAGTCGATGCTGACCCGATTAGAGGAATATGGGACCCTGTTAGAGCGAGTGAGTTTAGATTAGATTACACTGAAATATTTTTTAGAGTAATGAAATTTATAGTTGTACATACACTTTGAGATATTAGAATTATCCATACATAAAGATTTAATGAATTATAAGAGATTTTCATTCTCCTGTAGGTTTCATTATACATTACTGAAAATCGGTTTTCTTTTTCCACCAGACCCGCAGCGAGAGTCGCCATGTTGCAGAAGTCCTTGTGCCTCAAGTGTATTCTTACTACCAGGTAAGTCATCTGTAGGAGTATGGTAAGTGTATAACATAGACAGAAGGAATGGAGGGGAAAGGAACATTCATGATGAAATTGATTTTTCAAATAAAAGTACAGTAAACTATTATGTTTATGTTCAAAGGAAGGTAAGACTTGCACACCAAATATTTAGTTTCATGAAAAGCATGTAAGCAAGATGATGATCTAAAGTGACTGATCACAGTACACTGGTTAACAGACTCTGCAGAGAACCTTCCAGACGGTAGACCAACTGGAAACATTGGTGGGTCGAGTTAAGTCTGACCTCACCACTATGGAAGACACTGTCGCCAAGGCTGAAGCTGATCTCGGCCTCAGTCAGGGCTTCACCACTGTCATCAAGCCACTCTTCTTTGTAAGTGCCCTGATAATAATTACAGCCAGATCAGGATCACTTCATACTCCTGAGTGATTCATTTTTCTGTTGCTGACAGTATATCCACAGTTGATTGGCTGATGGTTAACTTCCATGGTTATGGCCCATGGGTGTCAGTCTTTAATAAATCATGGAACAGAAGTATTACACAGAACTGTAGATTTGTCATGCATTAAACATAAAGGCACAGAAATTTTTTTATCTTCCAGCATCTTGAAATTTTATTAGTTCATCAACTAATGTTTTCTTATATAATTATATAGTCTCACTATATTTCAGAAGAGAGAACAGATTCCTGCTCGACTGTCTGCCCCTGATCCAGCCTCCTTTCAGGCTCCTGAGATCTTTAATGCTGAGGATTATTTTGCTCCCACCACAAGCAACACCAGTACCGTCCCCCTCTCTCAACTAGAGTAGAGGAACCAGGGTGTTGTCTGTATGTGTGTGCCTTGTTATTATTGTTAATCATGGAGGATATATTGCAACGTTAATATTTCTTGTACGGAAGGCGGTTGTCTTTGTTATTGTTGAGTAATGTAAATAATTATAGAGTACTTCATTCTCATCATGAATAACTGACATTTACTGGAGCCATGTTGGTTCAATATATATAATAAATATTGTTTAGTACTTAATACTTGTCTTTATTATCATAATTAATACTATACAGTACTGTACTATACTTCCTTTTTTTTTTCCAAGGTACTGTACATTACCAGGGTCAGGTAAATGGAAAAATGAAATAAGATATATGAAAATTTCCAGATGGAATTGTTCATCAGAAATAAACCTTTTTTTCTATAGGCTGGACTACAGGGCCTATATTATCTACCTTATTATAATGTATAATACAGTTTTCAGGTTTGAGGCTGTTCATTGTATGCATTGTATGCAAAGGTAAGTGCACTTCTGTGATCTAAATGTACTGTATGAACTACTGTATTATTTTATTATGTCCTACCGCAAGTCAAGTAAATAGGGATTTAGCACGAGGAATGTTAATGCGGTATTTATTGAATGAATTACCGTTTTGTAGCATTGTTGCCAGATCCGGCTGGGTCCCAGTATTTTACCCCAGTCATTTATTGTACTTTATCACGATTATTTCTCGGTAGTTTGCCCAGGTTAGGTCACGGTAGTCTGATGCGGTCTAGGTTAGGTTAGGTCAGGTCAGGTAAGGTCAGGCTAATTTCAAAATGCCCCATTTGAATATCTTGGAAATGGGGCATTTGTGGAGGAAATGCCATAGAAGAAAATAGTCTTAGAATGGTCTAAATAAGTGGGTAATGAAGGTAGAAAAAACGTACGCAATAACGGTAATTCATTCAATATTTACCGTTAATGCTAGTGAGGATTAATCATATTTATATTAAATTTCATAAATGTATTTTTCTACTAATAGCCCACATCACCCACGTACGCTAGTCATGATACAACCACAGTGGGTACAACATTACACGTTCACGTTGCCATGACGACGATCCCGGCAACAGTGTTGCCAGGTGCTTTTGAAGATTAAATTTATTTTTATGTTTCTGTAATAATTTTCATCATAAATTATCACATTTCATTATGGGGGTGTGATCTGCTATGTTACCCTAACTTCACCTTCTCCATCCTCCTACCAGCTTAAATGGTGCGGACGTAATCTATTGATTCTAGTTTTGCATATTATAATTTTTCATAAATTTCAGGTATAGTAGGTTTATTCAAAGGAAATCACATGCTAAAAACGACACCTACTCCCACGAACAGATAGTGTAACTCTAAAGTTATTTAAAGAAAACTTAAGGAAACTGAAATAAAGTTGATAACTTTTAAGCCTTATATTCGCAACTCAAAATTCTCACTTTATACCTACTGCTGATGGCTATATGATTCACAATTTAGCAAAAAAAATTGTATGGAGAAGAGTGCATGTTCGCTTTGCCATTATACAGCTTTGCGATTAAACAATTAAATAAAACTTCCCTCTTATTAGTTATAGCAATGTGCAGTCCCATTATCAGGATGCTGTTGAGTTGGTATCACTGCTTGGAAATTTAGTAAGTGACGAGAGGACCAGTGATGGGAATGTTGTAATATTATTTGATTACTATGGCTCTGTGAATGGAAAACAAGTATAATATTACAAGTATGTGAAGTAAGAGTGTTTTATAGATGATTACCAGTCTGTTTCATTTTATTACATGTCTAAATGATATAGGAATATGTTCTTTACCATTTTTTTATGTGTTGCTATGAGGGTATGAGAGTGAATCAGCTGTTCTAAGTCAAAAAAATACTATAATAACAATAGGCCTAATGAGTAGCTGAGGTTGCCAAGGGAAATGGTTTGGTGTGGGAGTTTCTTTATCATCACATACAAGATATTAGGCCTAAGTTAAGGTAGTCGGTGGTATATTGTGAGATTCCTTTACTATAAGTTGTAACACATTTGTTACTGTTTATAGTCATCTAAAGGTAGGTTCAGTGTTGGAGGACTTCCTTTGTCCTTAATTATGTTGTCAAGTTAAGACCATGTTACTGACATTAATGTACTGTCATGGGATGTAATGACACAATTATGCATGCAACTGCTTTTATAAGACAGACTAATACTCAGACAAACTGAGGTAATCATATAACCTTTTCTCAGTTTTGTAGAAGGTTTTACTGTACAGTACATCTTGCTTTATAACCATGGCTATGCTATGCTATACTGAGTATGTATCTGGTTTATTGTACCTAATACACAGTCTTAATATTATTCTGTCTGATGGTTGAGATTATCGACTTACCTGTATTAGATTGCATTTTTTTATTTTTACTTAAAACTATGCACCAAAGTATACTTGGACATTTCAGATTATATGTTAGAGATACCCAGAAGGAACTGGTTTACCAACAAGACACACCCACCAGTCTCTTTAATATGTCCTTGTGACACACAGTACTTTGAGTCTGCTGAGAATAACCATCCAGTATAATATTTATGTACTTGTGCATTACAGTAAGATATGCTTGGGTACGTATGGATAGGCCTACAGAGAGAATTTAAATAATATCATCGTCTGTTATATTTTGCATAATATATAACATTTAAGTAATTTACAAAATTGAATGCTGTCTCATTAAGCCATGTAGATAGTCTGGTATTGTACTTTTGAGCTTTCAAATGGTATTACCATATGTGGTATTACCATGCGTACAGTTATTGTGGTATTAATGAATAATGTCATGGTTGGAGGCCAATGCCTGACTTTCATTAGGTAGGGTCTGAAGAGAGTTGACTGTAGGAGCAATAATAACCATTTCATCAACAAAGGTTAATGAGTTGATGCACTCATCATATACTTGACAGCTATGTTTTGTGGAGGTGACTGTACTGTATGTTACTCAAATTGAAGATCGACATGGTTATATTCCTGATATTTACAGTATGTACATTGCTTACTTCCAAATTATAGTACTTTATTATACTGTACTGTAAAATAGGTCGCCTCTGGCTAGCACAGTGGTAGAGTGCGCAGCTGCAGTTTCTGTGGTCCAGCGTTCGAGTCCTGCTCGGGACACTGTGAAAATCTCTCACTGTTGCCAGAGGTTACCACCCCTGTGAGCATGGGGTGGGGGGATTGAGTCGACTGTCTGAGGCCTGCCTGCTTAGGCAGCCATAGCCGAAGCTGACTTGGATCCTGTTTCGGTGCAAAATCCGCAAAGCGAGGGGCACGGGGAACCCCTCCTCTGTAAGATTTCCCTAGCAAAAGGTTACCTCCAGCGTGGAGATGAAGGCCTGGTATATAAAAAAACAAATAAATAAATAAAATATGTACGGTAGTTATGAATGGTACAATACAATGCAGTAATTGAACTGATTATAATTATCTGTTATGAAGAGGCTATAGGAAAATTCTGATAATGTTATCTTCTTGTGTATAGGAACTCATGATGTACCGGTATGAATTGATAAAGAGTGATTATTACTGCATGACAGTTAACTTCTGTTAATTTGTTTGTATGTGTGTTTATGAATGGACAAGGCTTGTCGTTCCTTCAAAACCTCTTTATAGCCAGCACGGAGTACAGTATAATGGTCTTTGGTAACAAGCATAGGCCTGTTTGTGGATGACACTTTGTTGCCAAAAGGCGACAGCAACAACAATAACGCACCCTATATACAGTACTATCTTTTTTATATAACTGTGACCACAGATACCACTAGCACATCTGCATAGTAATTGAATTTGCGACTACCAGCAGGATAAGAATGTTGGGACTAACTGGGCCTAATGATAGCAGTATTGATTTACATTTGATAAATTGGTCTGTACAGCTAAAAAAAATTTTTTATGTAGATTAATACACATAATGTTTAATTTCAGTTAGCAGGATGCCACAAAGTACCTACCATATATTGATATGCCTGTACAGTACTATTTAGTGGCCTATTCACGATATTGCTCTCTAGGTTATGAATTTCTGATGTTAACTTTTGGGTAAATAATCAACCAGGCAGAAATAGTAAAACATTTACTGCACTTTGTATATTATTATTTTTCACCAGTGTAGTACAGTTTTCTTACTTTCTTCTATTGCAGAAAATGATGCATATGAGCTTCTACTTTTCCTCCACTGTCTACGACTTCCTCTTCCCAGGAGTCAACGTAGTGACAACATGGGGTATGTTCTTCTCACCCTCTTACATCACAAAGCATACTACTGTATAGTCATTGTGCATGTGTTCTTTGCAGTAGTAAGTAATAATATACAGTGTGCTGATAAGTCTGTGGAATATTCTGCTAAGTGTTGTTACCAAAATTTTACAGTGCTATAATCATCATTCTTGTCCTTCACTTTGCACATTACCATACTGTACTACATACAGTTCATGCTTGCAGAGCCCCCAACCAGGCAATGGTTCCAGGTTTGAAACTTCAAAGATATGCCTAATCATATCCAGTCATTGCACACAATGTACTGTTTATTGTACATTTCACAGAGGTAACATTATTGTATAAAAGTATTGATAATTATGTTGTCAGTGAAGATTCCTAAGATCCTTCTCTGATGATGTGTTTATACATGTGTACAGCTATGGTGTCACTCTGCCTGGGGTTGGTGACCCTGTCAATACTGGTCGAGGGCTTTAAGGTGGCCCGTACACAGCTCTTCAAATTGTCATTAGCACACCAGGATGACGCCAGCTTGTGCCACATTCCTCAGAGATCACCCAGCTCACTTCCTTCTTGGTGCTGTTGCAGTTATGAGGGGTCAAGTAGACACAGGTAGCTGTGTGTGGCTTTTTTTCCAGCTAAAGTATGATATAGATTAACTTCATATAATACATTTGTGGACAGTAC
This sequence comes from Petrolisthes cinctipes, assembly GCA_033782935.1. Lineage (NCBI taxonomy): Eukaryota > Metazoa > Arthropoda > Malacostraca > Decapoda > Porcellanidae > Petrolisthes > Petrolisthes cinctipes. Next base: position 83,046 of record JAWQEG010002173.1, on the reverse strand, counting down.
AAAATATATTGATCTAAGATCTGTAAATATATCTCTTGCCAGCTTCAATAGCCACAAATGATGTGGCTGTTTTTACAATACAGTATTGCCTCCAGACCACCTTCTCTCTTTCATGAACTCTTGTCCCTTTTCCAACTTAGGTCTTTCTCATCCAGTATACCTTACGTCTCCAGCCATCCACCTTACCCTCAGTCTGCCACTCCCTCTTTCCTCTAACACCACTTTACTTTTTTCCCTATAGTTAGTCCCAGCTTGAGTTTATGTTGTTTAAAGTCATTGGATGAATAACTTTTAGACTGCATTTAGTGATTCCTGTTGTTGGCCAAAAACAGTGCTGTGAGTGTTAAAAGTATATTATGTTCTAGCACAGTGCCCATGTATGTTATGAAGCTACTTATCACTATGGACAGAGTCAACTTTGCAAGGAGTATTTCATGTTATTGTATATTTCAATCCATTAAATTTATGATGTATATGGTGTGTATATTAAGTAGCAAAATTCTGTACAGGTAGTTATGTTTTTGAGCTAACATGTGTTCCTCATTCTGCAGGGTAAAATTCCACGTGTTGCAGTCATTTCTTCATGTAGTGCACCTCACACTGGGTTACATCCTTATGCTGGTTGTCATGACCTACAATGCCTACTTCGCCTTTGCTGTAATTGGGGGAGCTGGCCTTGGGTACTTCTTTTTTGCACTGTTTGACCTGCCAGGTAAAATCCTGGGTGCCAGTAGCTCCTCAAGTGGTGACAAAAGAGGGCTTCACAACACCTCAACTAGAACTGAAGGTAACCCCTCCTGTGTTAATTGTCCATACAGGGGCCCTGGTGCTTTGGTGGCTTCTCCTGTGGGGCTGCATCCCTCAACTGGGCTTGAGCGACTGTCTCATAATGTCAGCAGCTTGGACATTGCTTTTGAGAACAATGTGGGAAGCTTTACAAGTGAAGACTCTGTGCCAAGTAGAAACACCAACCACTTTGGATGTAGAGATGCTAGACAAGAAAATTCATTTTGCACAAGAAGTTTACCAGAAAGGACATCAGCCCATGAAGATAAGTGTGATGGGAGGGATTCACCAGACGTGGTTAGTGTGAGTGACACAGCCAGACTTTTGCCTCAAGAGACAATCAAAGTTGAGGTGCAGGTACATGCCTTCCCTGAACAGTGATGATACAGTATTGTTTAGGTATATCCTGATTGTTGCCAAATTGTTACCTTTATTAAGCACTACTGTAGATTCAGAAATCAGATCTACACCACAAGGAAGCTATGACTGCACAGTTTAACTTGTATATGGCTTTAATTCATGCATATGTGCATTTGTAAAGGTGGTTGTTAGTGCTTCTTGTTATGAACAGAACATCGCTAACTTAAATTAAAGTCAGCATATTGAAAGAGTTGGGATTCAGACTCTGATCTGTATAACCTTTTCTCACTTGTCCAGGCCAGTACAGTAGGTTGTGTGGAAGGAAGGAATTGATGTTCATATTGGACACAAGGTGGACCCATTGAAGAAACTAGTGAAAGTCTAACTATATTTCAAATCTAGTTACAGTGACATTATTTATATGACCAAAAAGAGTCATTTATATATTTATTTTAGTAGGCCAAATTTATTTCCAAAATAATGATTTATTTTATATTGCACTGATTAATAGAGATGCAGCATATGAAATTATGTTGAACAGGTAAAGCAGAATATCCTAATTAACTTAAAAAAACCAGTGATTGTGTGTTTCTCACTACCTGAGATACACTACATTTAGTCATCATCAGCTTTAAGTTGTACAATGATATAGACAGTGTTAATGAAAGCACTTGTAATAAGGTATAACCTGTTAATGGGTTGTAGATAACTGTAGAAATACCATAGTTGTATTTTAGTCAAGAAAGGTTAAGGTTAACTAGACCAAATGTACAGATCTGATTGTCTGCAGTATTAGATACTGTAATACTGTTGCTGTATTTTATCCTTTTTATGAAAAGTAATGAAAGTGGTGTTAATACTCACAAAGAGTACTGTATTACAGTATAAGTTAATGATGAATATAATTTTTCAGATTTGAATATAAAGATGTGTACAGTACAGAGTATCTGGATTTATCAGTAATATGTAGTCAGTGTCACTTATGCCAGAAACTCAGAAATAGTGGTTGGGCAGGGGAGAAGTATCTCCAGATTAAGCATCCCTAAACATATTGTTTTTCTCTCTTCCACTCTCACTCTTTGATTGCTGGTTGTATTTGCATATTACCAATATGTTTCCAATATATCCAAACTAATGCTACCCACTGCCAAGCTAAGAAGCTTGGGATCCTCATTGTTAGCATTTATGCTGAATCCAGTAAACCTGTTTTGTCCTAGGCAGGATAAGCTGACATAATTTCCATTTCTACCTTCTTCTGCACCCATCTTCGGACTTCCCTCCTCTCCCACATTTCTCTACCTCCTCTTCTCACCCTCAACTATTGTTCCTTTCACTGTAGAGTTTCCACATCACCTTACTCCCTCTCCCCTGCCCCTTCTGTTCTCCACTTTCACTGTTGTATTGTCCTGCCCTGGCTTCTTCCATGCCCCATGGTTTGTGATGCCCTTCTCCCCTGTTCCAAGACTTCTCCTTTCCTTTGTTAGGTCTATACTGTACCCAGCTATTTATGAGTAATTTCCATTGTCTTTCCTAAGTAACCATTGGGTGGTTGCTTTATGCTCCATAACCTGTGCACACTTTATCTTGTCCATGTATAATATTATCTCAAAGTATTGTACTTGAATTCTTCAGGCTTCCCAAATTCCCTTCCATTTACTTGCATGTTACATGCTGACTTGTCTTCCTGGTGCATTATTATCACTTTACTTTTGCCTGAATTTACATGAACAGTATTTTACTCTCAAGCATTGATACTCGCAATCTACCAGAAAACTTGACAAGTTTTACTAGTCCCTTTTCATTGCATGCCAGTCCACAGATAAAAAAGACAAAGCATTCGAAGAATATGTTGCCAATTTCACCTCTTCACCTGTAAGAATTTAATTTTAATGTACGTTTACCATTCATGGTGCCAGAGATGGATTTTGCAATTAACTACTGTAATACTGTACTCTGTTCTATGATAAGAGTGTTCCTATATAATCCCTCTTTTGCAAGCAAACCTATCATGTGGTTGGTTGTCTCTCTTTTTTCTTAACAGAGTTATTTCTCTTTTTCTTTGGTGTTTTCTTATTTTAGTTGTACTAGTATCCTTAGGAGTTCTGTATAGAGAAATTAAGAAAACATTGATTTCTATCTAGCATAGTGTATAAGTTGGCGAGATATGAAGCCATGAGGGTTTTTCTCTAAGTTATGATTATAAATTGTGTTGTGACAGTCTCAACTGAAGGCCCATGTGTTGTAAAACATATTACTGCACAAGTTACAGTACGATTATACTGTACATCAATTTCTCAGCAAGTTGTAATAGATTTATTTTGGTAGGTGGTTATGTAGTAAATGCTAGAATTTTTTAAATATAAAGGAGTGGTTTAGGGTTGAGGTAAAATAGCTCAATTATAACATGCTTTCAACTATTCAAACTTATTGTATGTATTATTCTGTGATATTGTTAGTATCATAACATTTCAAGTACAGTATAAGTTAAGATTGTATATAAAAATATATAGAGTGGTTCAATTACTTTTTTCCGTAAGTACTAGTATATTTACTTTGAAATTGTAAAATTTCACATTATAAAGTATGACATTTGCCATTATATTTTTATCCTTAATATATTTGTTTAGTGATACTGAGGTGGTATGCAGTTAGTATTTTTCTTCTATTCTGTAGAGAGTGATCATGTATCGGAAATTTGTTTTATGTGTGTGTAGCATGGGACTCCTGATCATTGTGTGGGACTGCTGTAGTTGTGTATTTATTCTCATCCAGGAAATGTAACAAATATCACCTTGCATATATGGCAGGCTTTATTTATTCCCATATAATGCTTTTTATAGTCCCTCTTAAAATAATCATCACATCACAAATTTACTATGTACTGTATAAATAACTCCAGGCCAGATATGCCTGAGTTCAATTCCTGTAAAAATATATTTTTTGAGTCTACCATGCTCTGTAATCCTTCCTATGTTAAACAAAGCATTTGGATGTGTATATCACATTTGCAGTAAGGTCTGTAATCCAATAAAGCAAGTTACAATTTAATCATTTCCTTGTTGACTTGTTTAAAAGAGAATGTCACACCAAAAGTATCTAAACACCAAGGGTGGTGCAGCAGCCATTGATGTGGCAATGTGGTCTGTGATGTAGGTCCTTGCCACCAGCTACTAGCAAGTCACGTCCCTCAAACTTAGTCACACCTCATGTCTCCTTGCTGATGCATATCCCTCACACCTCTGACTTGTTTCATCTCCCACCTCTCGCCATGTCAAAATTTGAAATGCGATTTCTGGTGAATAATTATTTTGACACATTGGCTAAACTGGCCTGGGGCTACACTTATGCATTACTGTATGTTATTTACCTAATCTTTGTGTGTGAAATTAGTCTTGAATTTTCCGGTTTGAAATTGTGGGTTTAATTGCATAATGAATGCATTGCTTGTGACCAATTGTAATATAGGGTATAAGTGGGTGTTTCCAAGACAGAAATGACCAAGTGCCATTAGTACTTTTCATTTTTTTTTTTTTTTTAGTGCTCAGCAGATAAGATGTTGAAAAAAAAAAATGTTGCTGATTCCTCTACATTGCAATGCAACTGACCTAATGATAAAAATTACAGTAGCCTTGTTTCTTCGCATTGTTGGATGAATGAGTAGCTTTGAGACTACCATTATCTTGACTCCCTTGATGGTTGAGAGATTTATGTTTCAACATAGTTATTTAATGGATGATGATTCCGGTACATAAACTACAAGTGTGTATTTAGTATTCTGTAATTTTTCTAGATATCTTGGCATTTGGCGAACTGTAACTGGGAGTGTCTCGTGTAAGGGGATTGAAAGTACGGTTGTGTCTGCTTTATGAGTGTAAAATTCTTTTTGCAATATATGTTGTTTGTATGCTGTCGTAGAAGCAATACTGGTATGCCATTTGTAGCCTAGAAAGGGTTGGAACTGCAGCTTTCACATGTGTGTTTTTCATGTTCAAAAAGTTTACTGTGTCAGCCAAGTATGGAAGAATAGAATAAGTTAGAATTCATTGGATACTCATTGATAATCATTAAATCAATAACTTGCTGCTTATTAATGTACAGTATAATTTTTATTGAACTCATATGCTTGTTGATGCATTAATTTTAGAATTTTCATCGAGTTGAACGAGTACATGTAGAGAAGCATAATCTATATGGAAAGAAATACATCTGAGCAGGTTTTTATGGCATAACATCTTTCTGTAACTCATTGTTTGGATATTAGATAGGGAAATCCCGGCCAGTATTACCACAATTGTTAGGAATTGCAATACAGTATATAGTATATATAACAGATCACAGCAGACTTGAAAGTTTTATTTCATTTATAATATTACTCTTAAAAACAGAGTCAAAGTATTTAATATATGTACAGTATATAAAGGCTCTGAAGTGGAATTGGCTAAATTCCACATCAGAGTTCCTATCTAGGATCATAAGATGATACTGCTGGTATCTGCTTGCATAGTAAGGTTTGATATATTAGATTCCTCAAAATTACTTGAATTGCTCATTACATTCATCCCAGTTTAATAATGTCAGTAGTTTATATCTTTCCCTAACAATTTTATTGTAGTATTTTGTATTGGGGGGAGCAATGGCCCATGGGGCCCTCACAGCTATTTATGATCTTTTTGACTGAAATTTTTTAATGAAGTGGCAAAAGATGATAGAGATTTGTTGAAGAAAACTATATAAAAGTTGTAGCAATTGAGTAAAATATTACTTGTAAAATAACAGTACTGTATTGGGGAAAAGGGGAGGTGTAGTATGATGACAACAATCATTTGAGCTTTAAAGAAGAGTCAATGTAAAAGTAATAGAGAATTATGAAATTGTACACCATTCATTACCTGATACAGTAAACTCTTATTTTACACTGGGATTGTGTTTGTGAAATAGTGTGTGTAATGAATGTATGTACTGTACACATTTATTGTACACTACACTTCTCACCCAAAATCCCATTGTAAAATGAGAGTTAACTGTACAGCTAAGTATTGTAAATATTTTTCATTGTCACGAGAAGCCAGTGTAAACACTTGACATGTGGTGCAGTATTGATTTGGTTTGCATCACTCATGAGCATGATAAAGGAACGTACACCTATTTAAAATTCTCATGAGTGTCATGTTTGTATGGGAAAAGTAAACACATACTTCACTACAATAAAAGTGATGAAACTGACCTCTTGTGGCAGTGTATTCTACATAAAAAAATTTGCTAGCTGTACAAGCAGATTAATCAACTGCATATGCTGTCATCATAATCATGTTGTTATCAGAACTGGCACTTAAGTTATGATTGGTTTAGTAATAATTTTTCTCCCCCAGTCTTGCCCCTCCAGTCCACTGAAGGCTCTACAACTCATGTCAACAGTCATCGTCAGTATGCTTGTTGAGTTTTTACCTTAAGAATGCAATACTATACTGTATAACAAAACACAACTTTTGTGTCATATAATATTTACGTTGTATATAGTCATGTCATAAATGAGTTGTAAACATATAAAACATAAGTACTGCATTGAATTGTAAATACATTATCCAGAAATTGGTACAGATTTTTTCTTCTGTGGTTAATTCAAAGATTAAATAATTTCTTCTTATTGATAAACAGAAGCATGGAATGTAGGTTAAGGTTGTCTAATACAGTACTGTATTAAAATAAAATGAAATATTACTGCATTTCAGTTGTGTGTGGCAAGAACTGCAACCAGTACAAAGAGAAGAAAGTTTTGGACAGCAAAATAAATGGACACTGAGGTTCAGGACACTACAGTCAGCCTCAGGAATATGTACACAGAGCATTCGTTAAAAGGGGTCTTTATTCTGCACATTTTGTAGGGATTTGTTCTGCTAACTGATTCAAGTATTAGACAAATAACATTACTAGAAAGTTTTGGTAATTGGAAATTAATGTACTAAATTTTCTAGTATGTTACGAACACCATTGATGTCACAGTGGTATATACGAATTCCTGAGGCTGACTGTACTTGTTATTATGTATTGTGTAGATACAGCCCTCTCTCTCTCCCTCTTTCTGTTATTTTACTTAAAAATTAGTACAGTGACCTGTAAAAGTTTATATTTCATCTTAATGTAAAGTACAGTACAGTAGTTCTTTCACGAAAGAATAGGAACACAACTTTAGCAATATGCTATATGTACACTACAATATTTACTGTTCATACAGGATATATAGTACTATATCACATATATTTGCTCCTATAATTTGAGCAATGTCTATATATCCACCCGTCCATCTGTCCGCATAGTTTCTCAGAGACTACCCGGGTGATTGGGCTGAAAAGTGGTATGCCCACAGAATGGACTTTGGGGGAAATTTCATAAATTCAGATTTCTTAACTTCCCATTCAGTTCACCTTGGGTGGATTTGGCTATGAAATAAAATCTTAGGTTGTCCTTTACACATGAACTGTGTAGAGTCAAGGTTACTCTGTTTCAAGTACAGTATCACCCATCTCTGCAATTTTGTATACAGGTAGAGTACTGTACTATGACTGGAACTGTTTTTTGGTCAAAGTATTCCCCAGTTGTAGATGGTCAGATTTCTTTCAAAATATTCAAGAATTTTTCTTAGATCACAGAACAATATAAATCCTATTACAACAATTTCTACAATAATTTCATTTGTATTTCTTCTACTGGGTACCTACTTATTAGTCATATTAGGTGTGTTGGTTGTGGCTTTCATTCAGTTATTGAATATGTACAACAATAAAAAATGAAATTTGTGCCTTGTAGGCCTACAGCTGAAAAGTTAAGTTAAATTACATTTTTTTTTGTAGACTCCGGCCCTTGTATTGGAAGGGGAGGAGTTATGTGCTGGTGTAAATACAGTACTGTGTTCTGTATGGAATTATACTCTAAATACAGTACATACTCCAAGATTATTTAATCTTTAAATAATAACCAATACTTTTGTTTTAGTGCAAGGCAAAAGGCAACATCCATATACCACATCACCCTTCCTCAGGTGTAGGGGCTCAAGGCAGAGTTGCATTAGTAATGTCATTTATGGGAGGGCAGCCAATGTAGTGGTATAGTGTGGGTGAAAATTAAATATGAAGAACTCGGTCAGAAATAGTTTATAGGGAAGCATCCCAAAGTGGTGGTGATGTTGAGGAAGGGCATGTTTAGGACAAACCACTCAAAAAGTTTCAACAGTGATAAGGATGATGTGGTTCCCCAGACTGTCTGGCCGAGTAGTCCTGAGTCTGGTTGACCGAAGCCGCGCAGATCCTTGGGCCCCCAAATACCGCTGGCTCATGGGCATGTACCCCCGAACCAACAAGCCCACCGTCTGTAGTCTTTCTTGTTGTGCCACCCAATCGGGCGATCTCGTCAGCTACCCAGAAGGAATGAGAAATAGTAAGAGAGACGGACAGAACAGGCCAGGGCGTGGTAGAGGATGCCAAATTCCTCGTTTCTGGATGGAACCAGCCCTCACCAGTGTGTGCTGGGTAGTTTACATCAACACATCTTCCCCCAGCCTACAAGGTTGCTATCTCTGCTCTTACAGCCGGGTACCTACTTACTGCAAGGTGAACAGGGACATAGGGGGCTGGGAAAATTATCCTACAATTCCACTGACCCAGGAATTGAACCCGGAACCAGGAATCTCTCACGTGCTGGGCGAGTGTGCTAACCATTACACCATCAGTATGTGATAAGGATGTACAGTTACCAGCACTTCTAACTGATACATGTGTAGAGGAATGACAATGCTGACTGTACCTGTTATAAGTGCTGGCAATTGTACCTATCACAAAGTGTTGAGCAGTCATGAGGGGTGGACATCAAGAACCCAAGCAACAAATGAATCTGGCCAATCCCCAGCCAAATAGGACAACAGTCACTGTCTTTGATGAACGAGGGGAGAGGGGGAGGCAGTATATAGTTACATGCATGGGGATGGAGGTGTGTGGTACTGTAGGTGATTTTATGTACTATAAAAGGGGAAGTAGGAAGGGAGGAGGTTAGGAAAAAGATAAGGGAGGTTGAAGATGGTCAAGGCTTTGGGTGTAGATGGAATTACTACAAATAATACTGAAGTGCAAAGGAGAGGCAATAATAGAGTTAATGTTGATTATAATATGTATGGTAAAATGCCTTGGAAGCAGAGATGCTAGTAGACTGGAGGAGAGCCTTAAGTAACTGCTACTGTACAGAGGTAACGGGTAAGTTGGTATGAATGTGGGATTTATTGGGATGGGAGGGTTAACTAGATATTGCATAACTAACCGAAACAAAGATTAGCAATTGAAGATCCGTGGATTAAAACTTTTAAACTTAGTCAACAATGAAGATGTATCTAGGGAAGGACAGGAAGCTGTTTGCTGCATTCGTGAACTGAGAAAACATATGGTGTGGGTGAGCACTTGGAGACAATTGAGATATTCTATTGAGGGACGAGAATACGTGTGTGAGTAGAGGGTAGTCACTTCCCACACCATAGCTTACACCTCACTTCACACCATGCTTCACACCCTTCCCACCTCACATTCCATACGTTACACCCCATATATTACCTCCTACATGTCACATACTCGCACCACCCTTCTAACCCTTTGCACATCATTCTCACCCCTCATGCGCCTCCCCTCTCTCAATTCCTCTGACGTAGGCTACAGTACTTTATTATATCTCAGGGTTTATTCTAAGGAAAATTTACAACTGCACAAACTCTGATGCGAGGCCCGAACGACCTAAACCAGTGGTTCCCAAACCGGGGGGCGCGGCTTTATGATTTATGTAATATGTATGATTGCATTATATGGTAAGGTTAATGAAAATAAAAATATGTTCTGGTCAGCTATCAGTGACTTCTATTGTGGTTCCTTCCTAGTTTATGACACCCTAGCCATGCAAATTCAAACAAAGTACAAATTTACAAGTGCACAAATCTGGATTTACAACTGCACATTTTGAATTTACAACTGCACAAAAGGGGTAGAACTGCACGTTAGAATAAACCCTGTTATATCTCATTTTCATTGTTAGACAATTCATTAACCTATCAAGCCGATCTCTCTTCCTGTTACAGAGCACATTATAAGTACATAATTCTTATATTGTGTTTTAAAGGAGAATACGAACTTGTCATCTTACAAACAGAATCTCGTGACTGACTGACTGGCGCCTCCGTGCCGTGTTTGCTTAACCAGTCATATACACTTTAACCATTGGTGTGCTGCTTGCTTCTCTACTGAACGTGGTATATGCAACTGTTCTATATTAACGTGTTGTTTGAAAGGTAAAGATGTTATTGTCCAATTTTAATGAATTCGTCTGTTGGCAAAACAAACACGAACTTTCAGTCTCTCACAGAGACTGTGTTTTATTCAACACAATCCCATGACTTGGGGATGAAGGGAGGGATTCCGAGGGGATGAAGAATAGAGAAACAGCAGTAGGCCCAAGCGATAAGCAATCAAGATCATCCATGTGGAGGAAGACACGTAACCTCTTGACTGTCACAGGATAGCTTGTGGATACTGTTCTATAAATACAGTATTACAGATGTCTAAAATCAAGTAGGCTAGCTAGTAGCTACTGTGCTCATGCACAATTCAAGTGTTCGTATGTTAAATGGTCCCTTTCGAGCTGGAAAAGCTTGATGAGGCTTCAGCTAGGGATGTTGCAACCCTTTCAAAGAGGGTTCTTCAGCAGTGAATTATGTAAAACTATATATTTTTCGTCGTCATGTTTCCTGTGACAAATATAACTACTAGTACATTATGGCGTTACAGAAAAGAGGGAGGTGAGTAAAACGTAGCACTGCAAAAGAAACACAAATAGCAGTGGAGTACAGTATAAACTTATTTATGACAGAGATGGATAGAACACTGCATTCTCTAGAAAGAGCTCCTCTTATTATTATTATGCAACACTCAGTAGCCTATAGGGGTAGCACAGAGAGCGGCAGGCTCCCTAGCTACTATGCAAATCGCCAGATAATTGAAGACGTGTGTATATAACAGCAATAATTATGAAGTTAGGTCCGGAAGTGGCAATGGAGTAAAGAAATACCAGAATTTGTGCATTGTACAGTACCATTGCATACATCATTTTCTAACTATACACATCCCTAAACACATTATAATAATATTTCCTGAGATTACTTTAGCCTACAGTGTTTATACATTTATGTACAGCACACGTTTTAACTCGTGTGATATCGGTTCTGGTAACATTGTAACTGACGTGGGACTTTCAGAGGTGGTGGTGTGGTGTGGTGTTTGGAAAAAGGCTACAGGCTGGTTTGCTTGAAACATTATCCCATCTCATGCTTCGCCTCATCTTAAGTCATCTACAGTTAGTTCCAAGTATGTCGTGCAGATCACTTCATCAGTTCATCTCTCAAGCGCCATCACTGAAGTCACGTACACTGTTGCCAGAACCGATATCACACGTATAAGAAGGTGACTGACCTAGTGGGGTCTTAATTTTTATGAGCGACTGTATACTGCAAGTAATGAAAATAATTACACAGCCATGCCGAAAATCACCAATCAGTATACTGTAGTCCCTTACAATGTTGGGAGAGAATAGTACTCCGGGGTGAATAAACAGTTTAAATAATGGTAGCCTACAAATTCAAAGACACCCAGTGGAAACAAGGTCACAGTGCAGGTTCAAATATTGGTACACATTTCACATAAAAAGAGCACTATATATATTCACTTCCTATATTGATACATGGTTCTAGGTTAGCTATAAAAACTAAATTTAGTAGGCTAAAACTACACAAATCAAATAACAGCATCCATTGCAACAACTTGGGTAGGTTCTATTCAGCTGGTGTATAAACTTGTAGGGGGAACACAGTAATAGTTTATTTAGTAGGTCCTCTCAGTAGTATTGGTACACTCTAGGGCTGGACTAGGTGAGGTGGCAAGGGTAGAAGTAGCAGGTAGGCGAGCACCACGTGGTAGGTATGAAGGTACGGCTGGGCTGCTGTAAGCCGGGGACAGGTAAGGCTGCAGGAGAGTGCGGCGACGTCTGGAGCACCAGGAGCAGGTAGGTGACAGGTCGGTGAGGGCAACAGGCAGCGGCCTGTGGGAGAGGCCGCGCCAGGTTAACCTGCGTGCGCAAGTGGACGGCCAGCCACGTGACAATACTGCAGCGGGATGCATGTTACAGGTGCTTGCCGTCTGCTACCAAATAATGGGATATTACCAGTCCTCACCAGTGTGTTGCTGGGTAGTTGAGATGTGTGCTGGGTAGTTTACATCAACACATCTTCCCTCACCAGTGTGTTGCTGGGTAGTTGAGATGTGTGCTGGGTAGTTTACATCAACACATCTTCCCTCACCAGTGTGTTGCTGGGTAGTTGAGATGTGTGCTGGGTAGTTTACATCAACACATCTTCCCTCACCAGTGTGGTGCTGGGTAGTTGAGATGTGTGCTGGGTAGTTTACATCAACACATCTTCCCTCACCAGTGTGTTGCTGGATATAGTTGAGATGTGTGCTGGGTATGTAGTTTACATCAACACATCTTCCCTCACCAGTGTGGTGCTGGGTAGTTGAGATGTGTGCTGGGTAGTTTACATCAACACATCTTCCCTCACCAGTGTGTTGCTGGGTAGTTGAGATGTGTGCTGGGTAGTTAACATCAACACATCTTCCCTCACCATATGTGTGGTGCTGGGTAGTTGAGATGTGTGCTGGGTAGTTAACATCAACACATTTTCCTCACTAGTGTGTGCTGGGTAGTTGAGAAGTGTGCTGGGTAGTTTACATCAACACATCTTCCCTCACCATATGTGTGGTGCTGGGTAGTTGAGATGTGTGCTGGGTAGTTAACATCAACACATCTTCCTCACTAGTGTGTGCTGGGTAGTTGAGAAGTGTGCTGGGTAGTTTACATCAACACATCTTCCCCCAGCCTACAAGGTTGCTATCCTTGCTCTTACAGCTCTTACAGTCGGGTACCTATTTACTGCTAGGTGAACAGGGACATAGGGGGCTGGGAAAGTTGTCCAACAATTCCACTGACCCAGGAATTGAACCTATACTGACCATTATCATGGTCAGTATAGGCTCCTATGTGTCCTCTTCACACAAATAGGCATAAGTACCGGAAGTGGCATCATGTCTGGTGGGTCACCAAACTATCAAACTGGTGACGTAACTTGACCAAAGTTGAATTTTGGCTCTGCACATACGGACTTATTACGGTAGTACACTAGTAGCCAGCAGCCTTGGGGCTATTTTCCACCAATACAAACCTGTCCGCTGTGTTTGTTCAGTTGGGCGCATCTTCTAACCCATTATTTTATTCTAATGGCTGTTCAGAAGGAAGTAATTGTGGTGGCATTAGATGATAGACTTCTTGGTATAGGGGTAGCACAGAGAGCGGCAGGCTCCCTACTATGCAAATCGCCAGATAATTGATATAACCTTTATAAATTATTAACCCATTCACCAAGCGCCAAACATATAGAAAAGATCACTAGAAAGTTCACAACATTATTTAATCAATAGTCTCTAATATTTTTTTTATTGAAACGTACTTCCTAAAGACGAATGTACGAGGACACCTATAAGCTACAACCATAAGCACGTACTGCAGCTAGCAACTTATATAACATTGCTGATTAAACCTATAATTAACTCCTGCAAGGTATATAATATGTCTCCCAAGTCAAAGTTATGACAACTATTATCGTATCGTAATTGGTGTTCATATATCAGTGGCTAATCTTATCAGTTGAAATGTAAAGTAGTCCTTGTTGTATAATCAATAATGTGTATACGTCTCTTTAGTAGCCTAGAGTCCTTGGAGCGACATATGACAGCTGTACAAAAATAAAGTAATGATGAATGTGCTGAAGTGTGTATTGATTCAGCTGGTATAGATAACCTGTACAGTAATTAGTGATTTAGTGGATTTAAGTACAACACACCGGTATCACGTTACCTACATAATACAGTAGCTAAAAGTGAGTATGTAGGGCACGACAAAAGGGGTTTAATGGGTCAGGGTCACCACATACACACACACAGAGATACACATCAAATGCAATATAATAGAATGCCATCAACGTCATCAGACACGTTTTATAACATCATACTACCAGAACGATACATAATAATTCCATAAATGCGTTAAGGGACAAGCAGACATCATCATATTTACCACCAATTTATTTAACAGGAGAAGCTCTATAGTCTATGCGAATTTCCCTGGTGGTGCAACTGAGCATGATGGGTAAACTGCCACGATGTCGGCTACAACCACCATATCAATGTACCAAATTTATTTCACGCATGGCAATATTTCATCCACATTGGGGGCACTTTAGGGGATTAAATTACACTAGTTCGATGCATAAGGATACGATCTCTACGTTACCAATGACAAATAGTGTGGTCTGGATGATATAGTGGTGTAAAAATAAGGTTAAAATAGGTTAAGTGACAGGTGTATATGACGCCTGCGCACTGTAATGTGACGTCACTTCCGTTACACACACAGCTGAGAGTTTAGTAGTTGGTGGTGTTGACTATGATGATGTCTCGGTGATGGTACACTTAGCACGCTATTATTATTATTTACACCCATTCTATGATAACCACCGGATCTATAGTGAATCTAGGTACACTCCGAGGACGATTCCCAACTGCCAAGGTAAGAAAAACGAGTAGAAAACTGAAAAAAATGGCCGGGTTGTTATAATAATTAATTTCTCGGGACCCCACCACCACCTCCATCTCCACCATAGTAACTAAACCCGTTATTTATTCCCCATTTAATTTCCCCACGTACATGTTTCTGAGGTGTGTGTGTGTGTGTAAGCATAGGAGTAAATTAGAGTTTAAGATGGACAGTCAGTCAGATGTGCTTGTGTGACAGTTCTTTGACAACGTGTGTGTGTGTGTGTGTGACTGGCAATTTTTTTTGTGGTTGGTATAGTTATGCAGCTTCTTACTGTCTATAGGTGTATGTTATATTTATATGTGAGGTATTTTGTTGGTATAGAGTGGGATTTTTGCCTCTATGGGTAATAAATGTTGCTTGTAGGCCTAACTTTGGAGTGTTAAGTCCAATGGTACCACACCCAGCAGAGGCATAGGGTGGTATTATTTAACTTATCCTGAGACAGAAAAGGCTCTTCATCGCTAAATTTGTGTTGCAAGATATCAGGAATTGAGCTACAAACAAAACTTTTCCTCTAAGAAATAGTTTTATAATACCACTCATATTGCTCTTTTGTTGTAATTTGACAAGTGTGAATTTTGTACATTAGCTTAATAGTTCCTACGGTAAATATTGAAAGAATTACCGTTATTGCGTACACCGTTTCTACATTATAGTTTTGTATACAAAATATCGGGTACCGGTATATTCAGTTGGATAACCTTAGGAATTTTCATAATGTGTTTACCATTTTTTGGTATGAGAAAGTTGTACAAGGCTTACAGAAGGTAAAATATTTTTTTTGGGGGGTGGTAAATGTTAAGGAAATTCCGGTAATATACGGGCGCTTGTCCATAATGAATTTTCGACTCTAGGTTTTCAGAATGCAATATTTTGTAGTGTTTTTAATTAATCCATTGTTCAAATCCATTGCAAATGAGTGTTTTTTTGAGATACACACCCCCCTCGCCACCCAATCACCGAAAACACTCATTTTCACCAGATTTGAACAATAGATTTGTCTGAAAAACACTATAGCGCATTAAATAGAAATAAGTAGACCCGACCTAACCTAATCAGGACCGCAGCAAACTACCGGGACCTGGATGTAAACACTCGGTGGCCATCTTGAATTGGTATTATACGTATCTTTTTATTCAAGAGTGGAGGTGTTTTGAATAGGTGGATAGAGCTTGGTTGCCTCTATGAAGAAGCAGTGTATTTCCTGATCACCTGCTTCTTTCAGGAAGAGGTACCTGGCTAGATACTGCCGCAGGTGGTCAGAACAAATTGAGGCGCATTTATCAAGCATAAGATTGGTTGTCAGTGCACATCAATACACAGCCAGTGGGGTGGAAATATCACTGTTGATCGGATATAGCTGCTGTACATCCTGCAGATAAAGAAAAATTGAATAACATATGAGGAAATAACATACACGTGGAAGAGTATGTAAAGGAGAGAAACATGAGGGGCAGAGTAGGGCTGGACCAAGTAAGGAGGGAGTGTTGGAGCAGGGGAAACTCGAGACACGTCTGCCAGGGGGAGTAGTACAATTTGGGCATGTTTGACCACCAAGGGGCTGATTACCCTACACAAAGAGGGCAAAGCTTGAAGGTCGAGGTAAATTAAGGGATGTAAACACAATACTGTATAAAATAAATATTTACTAATTTAATGTTATAGAATTTGCCAGACATGACCTAACCTAATATGGACCGTGGCAGGCTACTGTACAAGCATCTAACCAAGGGAACTTAGTTAGAGACCATATCATAAGATTTCTTTGTTGGCAAAATTTGTCTTTACTAAATAATTGTTTACTTTATGTACAACAGAAAAATTGAGGCTGATAACTTTATTATTGTAGTCTGTGCAGCAGTTATATACTTAAAATTAGTGTATTGTATATATTTAAAAAATTGTATAGTATATAGGTATACAGTACTTAAGCCTGAGATAACAGGGGGTTCTTATGATGTTTTAAGTAATTTTGTTCAAGCAAATCATCTAAAACTAAATAATTGGTTTATTCCAGTGTGTTACCGGTACTTAAAGTATTATATTTTATGTCATGTCAGTGAAGGTGTAACACCGTGTAGTGTCTGTTCCTCCTTGGCTGGGTAAAATTTTCAAACCAGATCATCTCGGCTTTTGTGTGAAAAGAAAAAATTGTCTGATGTTTGTCAGAAAAATGGTGTAAGCATCAGCCAATGTTTAAGTGTAAAAAAAATATGCAAAAGATGAAAATTAAGAAAATCATTAATCAATGGTGCAGTGGGGGGATATGATGTTCAGGTGCTCCTCACACTTGTGCATAGTTGCCTTGCCAATCCTGAAGTCTATTTTGATGACGAAGATAAAGGCATAAATGGCCATAGTGGATGGATGTACTTTATTTTCTCTGCAAAAAGGAACTTTAATGTTATATTGGTATCAGGGGGAGTGTAATGTGCGATTGTAAAAGGGAAGGTGCATGAACTGTTTCATTTCCCATTACAGTTATTAATTGGTTGATGTTTCCAGTATGCAGCAGCCTCCACCTACAATAAATGGTGGAGAGGTGGGTCAGGCAGCGGTGAGGCACCCTGGGCCCCAAGTCACCAAGCCATCCATGCCTCCACCTCAGTTTCCTCCCACAACTGGCAAACCTGCTGGGTATAATGTACAGCCCCCAGGTGTAGTCAAGATGCCTGCTCCCCCCATGAATGGTCCCCCATCTGGTCCCCCGCCACTACGTCCTGATGTGAGACCCCCTCTTGTCAACGGTCAGCCTGGCCCACCTCCGGGTCCCCCGGCTGGGCCCCCTCCCAGACCCTTTGGAGCCATACCCAGTAGGGTTAATGTCTCTGGTTCAGCACCCAACCCAAGTCCAACCACCATGGAAGCAACATCACTGTTGAATGGCTACCAGAGACCTTCACCCCCTATAAATCTTCCAGGTTAGTATACTGTACAGTACTTGTATGTTACTGGTACTATATTGTACAACAGTAGCACGAGATATATGCTTCTCACCAGCCGGTATGAGCCATTCTGAGAAATAACTAACCAGGTGCATATACAAATTGCATACAAATACACACTTTTGAAGAAGTTCTATTTTCTAGATTATTCTGTTACTGTACTTCTTAAACAAAAATTCATAGTGTTTACATAAGGTTTGATGATGACCTGTTAGTATGGTGTTGATGTATGCCTATTATGAACCATTATTGAGAGGTATGTACATTTTCAGGCACATGGATATGTGGAAGAATTAATAATTATAAGTTACTGTAAGGTGTATGTAGTTATTAACATGGTTTGTACCCTTGTGCTTGGTTCTATTGCTTGCTCTATTTTAGGTAATACTGGTATATACAGTATACTGGTAGGTAGTGTCTGTGCATGTAGTTTTGACAGCAGTTTGGCTTCTTCTTTTGTATGTGATGTTAAATTATCACAGCCCACTTCATTGCTTTGTATCTGGGTGGAAAGCTTTAATTATTCATGGTTATTCTTTACAAGATTGACTGTGAGCATTTACCATCATCTACAGAAAAACTAATTACAATTTTAAATCTCATACTTTGTGTGTACAATCTTATGTTTGTCTTGTACAGTTGGACAGGAGTTATATTGTGGACTGGAGTTAGGCCTATTTACATCTGAAGTTTTTCAAGCTCAGTTGAAAAAGCACAGGCTCTTATGATTCATAGATTTTAATTTTGGTGTGCTGTCTCAGGAGTGGAAATGAATTGTTGCTTGTGTTTACATAATATATTATTCAATATTATGCTATATAGTGTAGACCTACTGTATGTATTGTTTACTACCTCTTGCTACTAATCTACACAATACTTCTGGAAGCATTGTGAAACTTTATGGTAAGTAGCTACAGTTTAAAACAAACAAATAACTGCATATTGGTATATGCCTACATTTTGCTGGATTAGGGTAAGTTTGTGTCGGGTCATTCCCAAAGAATAACACTAATCTATCTAACTGAATGTACTGTATATGCTTTCCTACAGAACCGCTATCTAGTAATTCTTCTAGCCAGTCCTCTCGCCAGCCTTCCCCACAGCTCCCCCTTCCCCTCACTCCTCAGCTTGACCGAATGGAGAGGCAGGCCTCGCCCCTCCTAGGTCGGAGTAAGTGGTGCCTGGAATGCTGCTTCCTTTTTCCTCCTAATCTTTAATTTATTATATCCCAGTTATCTCTTGTCTCTTCTTTACTTCTTGCTTTTTGACTTCATATTTCTCTATCCTCATGTGAATCGGACACCTTTCTCTTTCTCTACACACCTATTGCATCCAGGCACCCCTTTTTTTACTTTCCATCATGCACATCCAGGCTTCCTTCTCTTTTCTATTCCCTTTTGCTAATATAGGTTTTTATAGCTTTCATTGTTTTAGGCATATTATGTATTGCATATGCTTGTGTGCTTTGTTAGCATTTATCTAATTAGGGTGTGTTTTCCATTTGATACCCATTGTTGCTTCATAGTTGTAATGCCTAGTGTGATTCATACAAATTCTGGATAATGATAATATGCTAACCCTTTTTCTTTAGTACTTTTGCAAGGTTGTGCCACTCGTATCCACTTAAATTTGCCATTTAAAGTCTTGTATGTTTAAAGGTATAGTACCTGTAGTACTGTACAAAATTGCATCTTTTATAGGAAAGCCCATCCATTCATTGCAAAGTATTACAGATGTTTCTTTTTCCTCCAGCACCAAGTGGATCCACATCCACCTTAAATGAAGGTCATCGGTCACATCCAAGTCAATCCCTTATTGGCCAAGAAAATTCCAGTAAGCCATCACATAGAGTGTCCCATAGGATGTCTCCAGTTCCACCCAACACATCATCTTCATATCTGCATGCCTCGGTTAATGGAGCCCCCACCACTGTGCCTACTACTACGGTTTCAAGTAAAACATCTGTCAGTGAACCCCAGTCAATTTCCTCAGACAGAACTGTTAAACTGCCTCCTAATAGTGGTATTAATGTCAATGGTACATTTCAAGGCAATATATCCGTGTCCAGCAGTGTTCCAACTCCTGTCAGTGGCCATTATTCAGTAGCAGCAAGCAGAGCACCACAGGCAGTGAACACACCCACCACCCCAGCTGTCAGTGGTGTACCAAAAACTTATAATTCACAGGTTGCAGGTACTAGTGCTCATCTTCAAGCATCACACTCAAGTGGTTCACAGTTAGTAAGCACTTCAATGTCAAATTCATCTCGAACTGTCCCTCCTAGCCCTGTTAACGTATCCTCAGCACTCCAGGGCCATACTGTAGGGTCACAACCATCTACTCGACACCTGCCACCAAGTGTGAGGCCACCCTCTACAGTAGCCCATGGGTCTCAGTTTAAGCCTCCTGGAGCTGGAGCATATGCACCCCCATCTGCTGTAGGCCCTTCACTAGTTTCTCCCAGTCTCCAGGCATCAATTAGTCCTCTTCAGCCCCCATTTAGGTCTCCAGCACAACCAGGACCACCACAGACAAAAACTATGGGACCACCAGTGGCCATGGTTTCCACCTTACCAGTAGGTTCCACTCAAATGCAGGTGAGACCTCCGACTTCTATGGGCCCACCAGCTACTACCATGGGCCCATCACCAACTACTGTGGGTCTCCTACCTAACAGTGTGAGACCCCCCCTTCCTACCATGGGTTCTGTAGGTCCCCCACCACCTGCAATGGGTCCCCTTCCTCCCTCTATGGGACCTCCACAACCCTCTATGAGGCCTCCACCACCCTCTATGGGGCCTCCACTACCCTCTATGGGGCCTCCACTACCCTCTATGGGGCCTCCACCACCCTCTATGGGGCCTCCACCACCCTCTATGGGGCCTCCACCACCCTCTATGGGGCCTCCACCACCCTCTATGGGGCCTCCACCAACCTCTATGGGGCCTCCACCAACCTCTATGGGGCCTCCACCTACAGCAGTTGGCTATCCTCCACTTTCAGTCGGATCACCATTACCTCCAGTGGGTCCTCTGCCAACGTCTATGAGCGTCCCTCCATCTATGGGATTTCCCCCAACCTCGGCAGGATATAAGCCTTCAGTTGGGCCTCCTCCTACAGGTAGTACCATGACAGGACCACATCATGGCTTGCCCAAAGGACATGTACAACAGCCATTACCTGGGCAAGAAATGATGCCACCATACCAAGGGCAGCATCAGTATACTGGTGGCCCTGCTAACATGACCCAACTCTCACAAGAGTTAGGTGGGTTGTCGGTTACTAGGGATGGATGGAATAAGGGATGGGGTACTCACCAGATTGACTTGCTACAGAACCGCCAAGTGTTGCCTCCTGGTGGGGTGGTGCCCCCGAAGCCATTGCTCGCTCAAGAATACCTTCCTAATTGCTCACCAGATGTATTTCGTTGTACACTCACAAAAGTTCCTGAAACAAAGACAGTGCTTCAGAAGTCTCGTCTACCTTTTGGCCTGCTCATCCACCCCTTCAGGGATTTAGAGGTAAGTTTCTTTTGTACAGCAATGGTTTATGTTGAGATTATTCCCTATTGACTTGAGTGAGTTGTGGACTGGCAGTGAGCATTTGTATTAACCCTTTAGCTGTGGCAGTCCTCGTCATAAGTAGCCCCTAGGTGCGGCAATCCACACTAAAATTACCGTTTTTCAGATGCACATCTTAAATATTAATAAATTACCTACAACAATTAAATTCCGTACACAGTAACTTAAACTTTTCTACTTACTCATGAATGCATCAGCAGACATATAGGTGCTCTCATCTTTCCTTAGTAATGAGTTGAAAACACTCATTTTTTGCTCAGGTGCTCAACGCTCTTGCTGATTTCATGCTCATCACCACCAATACCTCACCACCGCCAGCCTCTTTCATCACTTCACAAACAAGATGAAATCATTGTATATATACTGAATCATATGTATCGAAACAAAAATAATTATTTTCTTGAGGGAGGTTAAATGTTAGTTGTCCACTTGCAGTCTGTTCTGATTTTAACGTATTTACTCGATTATAAGCAAGCTGCCACTGAATGTAACCCACATGATGAGTTTATCCTTCCATTTTTTCTTGTTGAAGGGTAGAAAAGTGTGGCAATCCATAACTGCCAATTTCTTTAGGGATACAACACTGCACCTGGTCAATAGTCAAAGCAAGAATGACAAACCAGGTCAGTGGTCATCGTGGTCATCTAGATTTATATTTAGGAGCATTTTCTCTGATGGTTCTTCTCCCTCACCTTCCACCTTGGGTTTAGGATCATCAAGGGTGCGAGGAGTAGTGGAGTTTCTAGCCAAAGAGAAGACCCTAGTCATCCTCAATGGTCCCTACCTCCTGGGCATCTCAAGGACCCACACTCTGTTGTTATAGCAGGCCAGGGTGAGGGATGAGGGCTGCTTGGGAGGGTTGATGGGCTCAGTCACTAAACTAAGGATCCGACCTGCACCCAGCGGGGTCGAGATATTAAATTTCTCTTTGACTTTGTCGACAATGAGAGCATTCCCCCTGAGCTTGGTGGCACCTCTCTAGTGGTCCACAGGAACAAAGTACCCCTTGGGAGAGGACTGGTGCACATGGATAATCTCTCCACCAGCAGCATCAGTCCACCTTCCCATCAGATCACAGTTGGGCTCGAGTTCTGGCCACGCACACACCGCTCCTGCCAACACCACTGCCACCAGCACTAGATGCATACCAGACATCATTTTATAGATTTTTTTTTACATCACGTGGCATGGTGAGGAAACATGCAAAGTGATGATTGGTGACTAGATTGGAGATTGAAACAAACAAGAATTAATGAGAAATAGGGTAAGATCAAGGAAATGAAGAAGAAGGAACAAATTAAAGCAGTTTATAATGACTATGCTTGGGACTGAGGACCGTACTCAAGTATTTTGTGATGTTGAAGAGCAGGAACAAAGATTGTAGTGATGGTGAGGATAAATGGTGCATGACTGTGTAGTAGTGATGATACTGTGGTTGATTATATGATAGTATGATTATGAAAAAGATGTAGGGGATGATGGTAGTGATGATAATGTTTTTTTCAGTGATCAATGAGACAACTAGGGTAATGGGAGTGCAGAAAAATCTCATGTTGGTGTGCAGTTTACAAATGGTATAATGATAGAGTTATCAGCCAAAGCCAGTTCCGCTGTGAGTTGCTGAGCTATTTTTGGAGCCTAGAGTATAGAGTAGTGTAGTTGTGGGTCGTGGAAATGTGCTCGGAGTAGTAGAGATATGTGGAGCGTAGGGTAGCTTAGAAATATTTCCTGGGGTAGTGGAGATATGTGGAACCTAGGATTTTATAGTGGAGATATGTGGAACCTAGGATTTTATAGTGGAGATATGTGGTGGTTAGTAGGAGTGCTAGAATTGGTAGTGATGTGAAGAATCATAAAGTAGGGTGTTGTAGTAGAGATATGTAATGGATTGCATAGATGTGAATCGATAGATTGTTCTGCTTCCAGTGAAATGTTATCAAAGGATCCCATTAGATAGTATCTTGATCTTTTCAGCCTTTTACTGTTTGGTCAAAAAACTGACTCTTCTTGGTGGAAGTGACAACATAACGATTGTCCCTATTCCTGGAGTCCTTGTAGGCCACTTCCACTGTGTCCCCTTAGTGGGCAGTGAGGTACCTGGCCATGAAATCCTTGGTGGACAACTTGGGCAGGTTTGACAGTAGACTGTAGTGCTGCTGAAGATGGGCCACATCCTCCAGGTTGTTTCACAATCGGGTTATTGGGTATGTTGTGAGTGCTCCTGAAGAACTGGTAGCGGAAGACCTCAGTGTGGCACCCAAACTTATCCCTGGCATGGCGAGCTTCGGCCCTCGCTTGCTTTTCCATGTAATTCATCACCACAGATTTAATACTGAATTGTGCGGTGTTAAGCCACCCCCCTCCATCTTCTCATCAGGACATTGTCATTATACTGGGCCAGAACCTCCTGCCATGCTTGGAACCGTAATTTATTGGGCATGTAAAAACTGAGGATGCACATCCCCAAGATTTTGGTGTCGTTACACCAACTTTTGTCCTTTTTTCTGAGAAAATTAAGCACTGCTTATAATCGAGTAAATACGAAAATAGAAATAGCTGTTCAATACTTCTTTTGATTTGTCATTTTATTTCCATAAATTAGTCTGTGTTGTCACTGTTCATTAATGCTTTTTCATTTGAAAATTGTGTAGACAGTGTACATTCATATAACTTATTAACCTTTGGGCTTTAAATGACATGATGCCCAGTACTACTAAAGTTTATTGTATAAGGGATAATACTGTACTATTTAATTCTAAAAAAATGAAAACAGAAACTGGTACACTTTGACAGTTGCAGTGTTATGATTGTATGCTTTTTGCAGCATCTGCCAGTGGTCAGCTGCAACACCATAGTACGGTGTCGATCATGCCGGACTTACATCAACCCATACGTGGTGTTCAAAGGAGAAAGACGATGGGAGTGTAACCTATGCTTCAGAGTTAATGAACTGCCCGAGGAATTCCAGTATGACCCTGTAAGTAATTCATAAATTTCCCATTCTCACCCTAACCTCCTCCAGCAATTCACCCACCCTACAACTCTTAATTCTTCCTTGTAACTTATTGTAACTTGTAACATGAAATTTCCCTTCATTACTCCAACCATACTCCCACATAACCCAGACCCTTATTCTTACCAAACAGCAAAATCATCATTGCATTGGAATATTCCCCTTATGTCATTTATATCTGTGGTTTATATTTTGTTGTAACTGGTGTAATGTTGGTGATATACTGGATACATTATTATAATACAAAATACTCTTTAGGTATCAAAAACATATGGTGAGCCTTCAAGAAGACCAGAGGTTAAGGAGACCACCATCGAATTCATTGCCCCTCAGGAGTACATGTTGAGGCCACCACAACCAGCCACATACCTCTGGGTGTTGGATGTTTCTCGTCAGGCTGTTGACACTGGCTACCTCAAGGTATGATAATGTCAATAAGTTTATGGCTAGATGGATGGCTCCTCTATCAGTTTTCTCATTATCTGATGATATATGTAATGCTTATTGTCCTTGTAGCGGTATTTGATGTTTTATATTTTAATTTAGTATATGTACTTTGGGATGTGTATATTGGAGGTCTGATCCTGAATTCCTGAAAATTGTTTTTATTTGTGCATTCATATGAAATGACACTGTATTCCTTCATAGAAGCTTCCCTTCAAGGCTGGCCAAGATAGAAGAAGAGTTACTTTTCTAAATAAATGGGATAAAGTAATCTAGAGTTTCTGCTTCTATTGCCACCTTGATAAGAACTTCCCAGGAGGGAGCAAAACATCAAATATCAATTGATTGATGGATTGGATTGTTTGGCAGGTGGTATGTGATACTCTATTGACACATCTAGACAAGATACCAGGAGACCGCCGGACTATGATTGGGTTCATCACATTTTCCAGTAATGTCCAGTTTTATTTAATGGGAGAAGGTAAGAATTCATCATGTTAGTACTGTACTACAATCAAGAACAGCATTATGGCATGTTACTTGTTATGTAGGGGGTCTTTATGCCCCCAAATTGCTGGTGGGGTTACAACCAGGGCTGGGGAATTGCAGTGCAGTACAGTGTATTTAGAGTTTAATTCTTGAATTGCCAAGCTTTACACGATCCACTTGCACACTACATACCCTTCCCCCTCCACTATCACCACCTTAGTTGCTAATTTTGTTCTTTATCTTGTATCCTCACAGATCAGAGACACGTTCAGATGCTTGAAGTTGGGGAGGTAGATGATGTTTTTGTGCCAAACCCAGATGACTTGTTGGTGAACTTAGAGCAGAGTCGTACCCTAGTGGAAGAGTTACTTGCAATGCTACCTGAGGCACATGGTAATTCATACCATACTCAGTCTGCACTTGGCTCAGCTCTGCAAGCAGCTTACAAACTATTGGTAGATATTTTTAATTTGTTCTTGAATATTGCTCTATAGGTTTCTTACAAGTTGATTAATGTAAATTTAACTAGTTAAATTTTCTAGCATTTATGTAGTTAGATGGAACTTCAGCTTGCCATGACCTCAGTTGTCCAAGGTAAATAAATATTTCAGATGTTAAACTCCCACATTGATATGTTTGTACTTAAAATCACAATAATGCCCATGATATTTTAGAGATGGTTGCAAGATTTAGCTGTCTGTAATGTTGATAGTATTTCATATTTAAAAAAATGTCAATTGTACACATACAGAGTCCAATTGGTGGACGCATCACGGTCATGACTACAACATTACCAACTGTCGGGCCAGGAGCTCTGAAGCCTCGGGAGGACCCCAATCAGCGGGCTGGCAAAGACATTCAGAACATGGGGCCAGCCACAGACTTTTATAAGAAGTTAGCCTTGGATTGTTCAGGACAACAGGTTAGCTGGAAGTTGTTTTGCAACAATTCACAGTGCCAGCCACAAAATGGATGCCATAAATTTTATATACCATACAATATATAAATGCTATGCTTGTTATAATTATGCTGTAGTTTATTGGCTGACGCTTCACCCTGTTTATAAGTGAACACTTTTGTCGTACACCATAGTAGTCATAATGTGTTGATTTCATTAATAGTGTGGAAACTCAATGTATTTTATATTACCATCCTTAGATTGCTGTGGACTTGTTTGCATTGAATTCACATTATGTGGACATGGCCACACTAACAGGGATGAGCAAATTCTCCGGAGGCTGCATTCACCACTTCCCAAATTTGCACCTGGCCCGTAATCCTACATCTGTTACTCCTTTCGTTAACTGCCTCACTCGTTACATCACCAGGAAGATTGGATTTGAGGCAGTCATGAGGATCAGGTCTGTATACTTATTATTTTTCAGGACATAAGGTGCTAAATTTTGCCCATTGCACCTGTTTTTGTGTCTACAATTTAGTAAATAATTCTGTTTTACTGGGTGGAAAAACATATTTTGCAGTTTTAGGCTGGTCATAGAAAAGTAAATGTATTTTTGATGCAGAGCACATCATTAGGAGTGACCGAAATAATTATTGATATACAGTCGACCCTCGAATGGGCAGACTAATTGGGGGGGACAGCTGTCCGTACATTGAAAAAGTCCGCACATTGAAAATGCGTAGATTTCCTTGCCTTTTAACCCCTAAGAACCGCAATTCCCCTACCGCTACTGGAGCGTGTACTGCAAAAACAGGGTGATTTTTAAAGTTTCGTTTAGGTAAATTTTGTTATTACAGATTTGTAGAGCTTGATTTTACACACCAGAATCTGTAAACTAAAGTTTCCTAAGTCTACTGGTTTGTGTACAGCAGCGCCATGAGTAATAAAATAGTTACCCCTAAAACCCCCCTAAAAAATGAGAAAACGTATATATGTGCGTGCTTGTATGTGCATTTCCATATGATATGGTGTCTTTCCGTACGTGTTTGTGTGTAAAAAATATATATAAATGCAGTAAAAACAATAGGAAGTGTCATACAAGTCATGTATGTACTCGTGTCACGTGTGCGTATTTGCGTATGTGCGTGCTTGTATGTGCATTTCCATATGATTTGGTGTCTGTTTGCATGTGTTTGTGTGTAAAAAAAATATATAAATGCACTAAAGTGTCATACAGGGCATTAATTGTCATGAAAGACACGTATATGCAGCCCTCTCAGTGTGTACACAAGCATATGTACGCTTGTTTTGGCGTGTACGCTTATCAGAGAACATCCCAAGCGACTCAGATTACTCGTGGAAGTGTAAACAAACCCTAGGGATGGGGTAGGAAGGATATGAGGGGCAGGGGAAGGCAGTGCCGGGAGAGAGGGGGACACGTGACTCGCCATCTACCGGATAGCTTTAACATTAATATATTTTGCCCGCGCTATTCAAAGCTTTTCGGGATCGTATTTTTGTATTTCTGTGTCCGCCCAAACCGAAATCCGCACAAGTGGGGTCCGCTCATGCGAGGGTCGACTGTATAAGCTTGTTACGAAGTTGAATGTATTGTCACCCTCAAGAATTCTGGTACTACCCCTATTAGTGGTGCTGTGAAGGATTGGTACTCCTGTCTTTAGGAAGAAAGCTGTAATGTTGACTGATGATTACTATGTAGGAATGTGTTTGATTTTGTTTTGAATGTAACCATTCCAAATCAAATTAAGTAATCAACATATACATGCAAAGCATTGTAGGTAATGCGATTGTTGTTTGCATGGTAAAATATAAAGAATGATGAGAGGTTCAGGAAAGTGAGTGTGAGCCACTCAGACGTTGTTGAGCCTTGCAGCAGCAACTCTTTGGCCTCCATATTGAGAGGGTGTGCTCCCTGATGCTTCATATTTTAGTAATCATCAATATCCCATTTTCCTTTTTTCAAGGGGTGAGGAGGCTCTTGTGCCAGAGGTAGAAAAGGAAGCAGTATACAGAAGTAGAGACAGAGTACCCAGTGAAATGGGTCACATATACAGTCACTCTCCCTTTCAAACCAATGAAACTCTCAGGTCCCCCACAAGTTCAAGTTAAAACCAGGTTGCCAGCACTAACATACACTCTTCTTTGTGAATCTCTTCCCCTTTTGCCGTCATGCACCAGTTTTTTTGCTTCATTCATACTTACTGTACACTTTCTTAAACAATCACTCACCATATCATGCCATCTGTATCGTGTTTAAAAACGTCTTATTCAGTGTACGGGTGATTTGAAAGCTTTTATTTACATAATTATAAATTGTTTTTAATAGTTCTTGACAGAACCCCATTATGGGGTAGGCCACAGTAAATGAACTGCTTACTTGCTAAATAAACTATTAAAAATTTTGTTTTCTTTTTCAGGGCAACAAGAGGCTTGACCATTACCAACTTCCATGGCAACTTCTTTGTGCGTTCAACAGACTTGCTCTCTCTCCCGAATATTAATCCTGATGCTGGTTTTGGTATGCAAGTGAGCATAGAAGAGTCTTTACACAACATTCGAACAGCTTGTTTCCAGGCAGCTCTATTGTATACATCTAGCAGAGGTAAAGTTTCAAGGAGTAGTTACCATTCAACCCAGAGTTGAGCATATTCCTTTTTCTATTTAGTTTTAAAATGGGTATATTGTAAAGTAGCTTGAGGAAGCACTTGGAAAAATAATCAGTAAAAGAATTGGTGGAGGATATTATACACAGAGATGATTGGAGACTTCAGTCATGTTTGTCATGGGAAGGAATTCCTAAATGGAGTATGACATTAGAGCTTTTGATTGAAATTTATTTTCTTGTTTAGCTGATTTTATGGTGTTTCTGCATGACCAAAACTAATAAGAAAGGGTGCTGTAAATTTTTGTTGCTTGGGATTATAGATAATTTAATAATATAATGTTGCAGGAGAACGACGCATTCGTGTACACACCTTGTGCTTGCCGGTGTGCCCGAACCAGCATGAGATTGTGACATCAGCAGACCAAGAAGCTGTGGTGGGATTGCTGTGCAAAATGGGAGTGGACCGATGCCTTTCATCATCCTTGTCTGATGCTAGGGATGCACTTGTCAATGCTTGTATTGATGCTCTTACTGCCTACAAAATGGGATTGTCTAATCCTGCACATGGAGCCTTGGAAGCACCACCTGGATTCCAGCTCCTGCCACTCTTCGTTTTGGCAGTTGTCAAATGTGTGAGTATAAGCTTCTGTATAGTATACAGTGTAAGAGGGTTGCTAACCAATTCTTAGTTGCAGTATGTTTTTTTTTTTTTTTTTAACTATTGCTCCCCATATGGGGGCATGGGCTCTTGAGAGTAGCCCATCCATGGTGGCTATTCTTATGATTGCCTGATGTGAAGAAGGCTAATCATAGGATTGCCTAGCGCGGTGGCGGGTTTTCGAGACACAGCAAATAAGGTTGTGACTGGGCACCGTGCTAGGATTCCTGCTGCTCCGGCATACTCGCTACCGGGAAACGACGCTCTTCTCTGGCGGAGCCTTGTAGAGGCAGGGCAGTGGAGCACGTAATGGAGCAGAGGATCTTCCGGCGTCTCCAGGCAGTGTAGACATGGTTCAGGGACCTGTCGCAACACAGTGGAGCGGCATGGATAGCCTAGGCAGAAGCGGTGTATGGTTGATTCTGTGCTGGTCATCTGATTGGGCGGTTGCTGAAGAAGCTGCAGATCTGTGACGATGACATACCAGTCTGCAGTTCTTGAGCCTAGGACCCTAACATTATGCAGCATATCGCAGTTAGCATCAAGTGCAGCATGGTTCACTGCAGACTTGATGCTAATGCTACCATAGCTTTGGGGAACAGCAAAGTTGACCTCAGGACTGGGCTTTAAGTGTAGAGGCATACTAAAAGGGGCAGCAGTGCATTTTGGATGACAGAGATGCCATGGGGTTCATGAATAAGTTGAATATTTCTGCTAAAATGTAAAATTTCTATAAACTTTTTCTTTTCAGATTGCCTTCAGAGGAGGTCTAAGCACAAAGTTAGATGATAGAATGTTTGCCATGTGTGAATTGAAGAGCATGCCCTTGAAGCACTTGCTGACATTTGTGTACCCAGACCTTTACCCCATCCACCTGCTGTCTGAGAAGGGAGCACTCCATATAGATGATCAGGTAAATCAGACGAGGATATTATTTTTGTGTTACTTAATCCTTGGACGGTTGAGATTTTCCTGTGTAATTTGAAAGTCTGGCATTTCTCTTAATTTTTCGTATTGAAGGTATCTTCGATATGAGCAGATGTTAATTTGTTTTTGTGTTTTTTTACTTACAGTATCATATTTTTCACGCAGGCAGCACAGATTAAACCCTTTTGTGAAGAGTGAAAGAGAGAGAGAGGTCCTTTATAGTGAGAAGGGGCAGTAACTTCCAAATATTTTCCTTTTACTTCTTAACTTAGCAGTGGGACTTGTAATCACTCTTCCTCCTATGCTGATTACATAACCTAGGTAGCAGTGTTCTTCCATATAACCAACCCCAAGGGAAGGCTTTGCCTGTGTAGATGTGGGCAATGCACTTTTGCCATTGTGCATTGATGAAGTTGAAAACAATCAGTTGAAGCTGTATGGAGTTCCAGGTTTAGCTTGTGTTTTGCTAAGGAAATATGAAATTTGTCTTTGTTGTTTTAATTGTTTGTCAATGCTGATATATAGAAAAATCCCCCCTCTCTCTCTCTTCTCTATGCTAATTTTTAGAACATACTCATGCTTGTATCTACTACAGGTGATCCTTTTTTTTACTATATGCCTCCTACCCTCTTCAGGTGATCCCCCAGCCAGGCCGTCTGCATTTGTCAGCTGAGCGGTTAGAACGAGCGGGAGCCTACCTAATGGACAATGGGAATGCTATCCTCATATACATACGTTCAGGAGTGTCATCAGCATGGGTAGAGGCAACTCTTGGTGTACCCAGCTATGCGGTCATACCCCAGCCTCTCTATGAAGATGCACTCCCAGCTCTTGACACCACAGAGTCTAACCTTCTGTGTAACTTTGTCATGCATCTCCAGAGGAATAAGCCTTACCATGCTCCTGTTGTTGTCCTCAAGTAAGTAGTTTGTGAACTCGTTTGTGACAATTGATATTACTTGAAGTAAATGATCAGCAGAAACTCAGAGATACTCAGTACACCTAATGAAAACTGTTGATACAGCCAACATTATAGCAGTTCTTGCTTTACTAGGTATCTTCTCAAACATATTTCCTTTTAATTCATGTTTGTTCCATTTTCTCCTTTTAGCCATTCTCTCTTCAAACTTACTTTTTATACATTTGTATCTCCGTCAGGAATTAATCACATACAGTGTAGTGTTGGTTGGTGAATTGTGGATGATGATGTATTATCATGATAATCTTTATTGTGTTTTTCTATTACAGAGAGGACAATCCAGCTCGAATGCTGTTTATTCAGTACTTGGTTGATGACAGAACAGAAGGGTCCCACTCCTATGTTGAATTTTTGCAGTATCTCAAAACACAAATTAAATAAAACCTAATTTAAAGTAGGAATATATGAAGTGCAATTTTGAAATTTACATACTTTAGAAAATCCATATACAGCCAAAATGGGTACTAAATGCAAGGTAACTTCAGTAACTAGTGTAGAATGAGTAGTTTTAACAGTATATAATAAATTTGAAAGTTTTAATAACAACTCATATATATCATTTAACACAGTTATTCCAAGACAAGTTACATATTTGCAGATCAAATTTAGTTCCTGTGATGTCTGTCAATGTTTGTGTAGCATCACAAAAGGTCTCACATTACTCATTTTTTTTTTTTTTTTTTTTTTTTTTTTTTTTTTTTTTTCAGGGATATGTGATAGAAAATACTATGAAATGAAAAATATTTTCTTTGTGCTTCAATATTCAGAGTGTAGATTTTGTATGTACACTATGCTGGTTTGCTATTTTTTCAAATTTTATAAGTAGCAAAACTGTTATAATAATGGATATGCAGAATTCAGATTTACTTTGGATATGATATACCAAAGAAAGAGATGATGAATTCATGATAAAATATGATTGAAAACTGTAGAATCATCATTATTATTGTTTATTTTCCATCTGTGGTTCCCATTGACTACGTTAGGCCATTCAATGTCTCCTCTCTCCCCCATCATAGACAATGAGTGAAAGTATTAAACTCTACCAAAAATAAAATGGAATGGGTGATAAATCTGTCACTGGAATCATGTGGTAAAATTTTTGTCACTGTCTTGCACTGCATCTAGACATTTATAGTGGTGGATTAAAGGGGGATGTGGGGGGTTTGTGAGCAGTCTCCCAGGGTAATAAATACAATGCTGGCTGAGCCCTATTATCTGAAATTTTGGCAGAAATACAGTGTTACATGGAAATTACTAATAAAATACAATGTGAATTAAATGAAAATACTATGTATTGTAACATAGTATTTTACGTAAAGAAATAGACTACACTTCTGTACCAGTGCAAACCACAAATTTTGCAGAAGTGGAAGTGTGTTTTCATTTATGGATTTGTGTTTGGAACAAATTTTACTCAAATTTGTGGGGTGATAATGAACAGGTAAAGATAATAATCATCATCATCATCAATACACTACTCCATTTTCCTTTTTTTTTATTTTTTTTTTATTTTATTTTTTTTTCCAAGGGGTGAAGATTTGATGATAGCAAATGAATAACTAGAATATTTTTTGCCCCAAATTATAAAAAAGAAAACTGAAACTTTTTGATAAACCTCAAATGGTGTGACCAAGAATGAAATGAAAATGATGCAGTGGTAGTGAAAGGGATACAGATTATTTAAGATTGCATTCCCAGAACAAGGAACATCAAGAAATTTGCAGATTTGTATTTGCAGCAGGTAATGGTTTAAATTATGGATTTGTGTTTGTTGAAGTGAAATTACATTGCCAGTGCCCAGCATTGATGATTGCACTATTCTTCCATGCGAGATATCCACTTTGCATAATCTTTCTTTAACCTGTATTGAGGGAGCTCTTCCAAAATCTTAACTATGTTTCCTCTTAACTATACAGTTTTGATTTTTTAAATACAATATAAGCTCCTATTGCAGGTTCATATGATAAGGTCATACTGTATGTGATTTTAATGAATGGTTTTCATTTACGTTATGTTGATTCTGACACTCAATTTGTCATTGTAAAGGCATACATTGTTAAATTTAACTATCAGCTGGCAGCAAGCATATGGGTAGACAACTAATTGTGACATGGATTGTACTCTTCATATTGCTATTCTAAGGTTAGTTCAAGCAGAAGTTTTCATGGGAACCTCAAGAAGGAAGTACAGTTATAAACACTTTACTGTGCACATGTAAGAACATCTTGGAAAATAATCAGAGACATTAGTGTCACCCAATGAAAATTCATTATTGTACATTATGATTTGACTCATACAGCTGGATGCTTTTCTTGGTGCCAGGCTCTTTTTAAGTTTCCTTCCATGACATGCAGAAGATAATTTAGGCATATTCTTGAAAGTGCTCAGGCCTACAAGACTAGTTTGAAAACTGGCAAAACCATTTGAAATTAATGTACAGTATTCACCTCGGTGATACTTATTTTTTAAAATGCCCAAGCCTGCAGGGTAAGGTTGAAGGCTGTAGAAGCACATGAGATTGTTTTATGCATATTGGTGATATATTGAAGTATAGGACTGTATATGAAAAATTATTTTGTCAAACTTGGTATGAATTTGAAACTTTTAATTCTCGAGCTTTTGATATAAGGGTTTTTGAGTTTTTACCATATAATAATTTATTTGAAATAAAGTACAGTGTGAAGTAATAAAGCTGGTTGAACTTAAAATCATTACAATATCAAATTGTTAACTCAGTTTCTTGTTTAACATTACAAGGACCCATCTTGGCAGAGCTTTTGTAAAGTATAAAACATTAATTCTTTATCAAGGCCCTTTTTCCTAGGGGTGAGGGATATTGTAGTTAGTAACTGTTGAAGTTCACGCAAATATTTATTTTATTACGGACTCGTAGATTAAGTATATTTGCCTGAAACTATTCATGCATTTGGTATAGATTATACAGTGTTCAAGTGCGAGTTCTTATATACTGACTTTTCTTTACTGAGTCACTCAACCTTATCAGCGATTTGATTTGTGGAGTAATGTTAATTTGAAAAGTAATGAATTAAACATCATTTCTAGCATTCACTACATTGTAATGATTAATAGTAGGATTTTTACACGTAGTTACCTGGGATGTGTCTGGACTCTATGGTAACTGGATGCTGTATAAACAAGTTGTAAACAAATGCCATTTATTGACTATAACATTTTGCACCCCAGATTATTTTTAAAGGTATTTTCAAGTTTAGTAGTTGAAACTTTTATTCATTAAAGTGATGAGTTTCAACAATCAATACTTCTTGTGCAACTTGAAATAAGTAACATTTTTGTAAACATAAAGATTCCAAAGCATAAAATATATCCCCAACATTCATGTATGTTAGAGATTTGCTCTTTTTAGACTTACATCATGGTCTGAGTTAACAAGATGTTACTGTACTGAATTTAAAATATTAATTTAAAATATCCCATTCACACAGCATTTGTAATCCTCCCAAGCTATCTGAATTTTATTGGCTTCAAGCATGTACAATAATAGTTGTGTATACTATAGAACTGTTGTCTGTGATAAGTTTTCTTTTCTTACTTTTTGAGTTTTTTTCATTGTTACCATTATAGAACAGATAACTGCTAATAATCAGGAGCACATAGAAAAGATATACTGTAGAAGGGCATTGTAAGCCTTTGTTGTGAGGGACATGAGATTAATTTTTGAAATTTTTATGGATAACCTGGATATAATGTTTTATTTTGATGTAAGACCTTGGACCAACTGCCTGTTCTACAGGTAAAGTGCAACCCTTAGCTGTAGCTGGAATGATACAAGTAGCATATTACGTTTGTTGAACTATGAAATTTTTTTATGAGTGTCGTGAAACTGTATACAGTATATAAATATATGTATTGCTCAAGTCCATAACTGTATATTTAAATTGTGTTGCAGTTATATATCTGCCTTCCTGAAAATATGTATATCTTCAGTTTATCTTCTGACATTTAAAACTGATTGTTAAATGAGAATGTTATTTATATTCCAGGATTTAGGTGATTTCATATGATAGACCTAACAAAGAGGCCTTGTCACTTTCATCATGCACAAAATTAACTAGTGCATATGCGAGGTATTTTTAAAGTGTGGCAGTCTGTCAACCTACTTGTTCAGTTAGATGGGTTTTGTTTTCCAAGACTGTTTTGATGTTGAGAGCTGTACTGAAGAGCATCCTTGTGCACTTTGTAAGAGAGGACATGTGGTGAATCTACAGATTTATATTCAGTCATGTTACAGTAGTTCTGTTTTCACACAATAAAGTTTACTCATATAAAGACTTGATATAAGCGATGCAAGTGTTTGGGCATAGTCGGAAGGTTATGCAAAGTTTATAACTGGTATGCATGGGTGTATTATATTACTGTATATAACATTTTAGTTATGTGTCAATAAAGTATTAGTTCTTATGTGGAGTAAAGGAAATAGGGAAGTGGTACTGTGTGTGAAGTATAAAGTTATATAAATAAATATATATATATATATATCAGCCAGTTTTTGTCAGGTAATATATTATACATTGAAACATTTTTCCAAGTGGTCATACACATCCAGCTGTTGCCCATTGTATATTTTCAAATATGTGGTTTAGGCAATGACTGCACAATAAATTCTGTATTATATACCGTGATGTTCTTTGCTTGCATATATTTTGTGCGTCACCATAAGAAATGGGGGAAACAGCATGGCCAACCTGCTTCTTGGCCACACAAGTCATCCATGGCTTCTTGATGGTGATGGGTGTTTCCCTGTCCTGTCAATGCTATAGCATGAAGGAAAAGAAGGGTGAAAGGAGGGGTTACCGCAGATATAGCTCCCAATATGCAGTCTGGTCTTCCCTCTCCCTTTCTGCTACTCCCAGGCCTTGCCTTCGTGCCAAATAATGTCTCCGGGCCCGATGCTAGTTTTCATTGTAATAATGAACCATTAAGATTGGGGACAACAAACATGACAGAAAAGGAGGTAAGTGTTTAGAATTGATAGGTGACGACTCGGTCTGAAAGGGCACCAAATCCTTGTTACAGTACTTCCCACGATCCTCCATCCCTCAAGAAAATTCTGCTACCCCAAAAGTTTACAAATGGGCAAAAGTACAAAAGTCTTAAGAAAAAATGGTGATCAGGAAATTATTTCCTGTCGACTGTAACCGAGTTTAAAGTTAAAAGTTGACAACATGAGGTGCAGGATTTCACTGCACAGTGGGAAAATGCTTGACAAACTAAGTTAACAAGTTTTATCTTTTTTGTGTAGTTTACTATTTTACCAATATAGTACAACGAAACAAACCGAGATCCAGAACAATGCACGAGATGTAAGGACATGGCTCCGAAGTATGAAATGCAAGATAACTAGTTTTTTTCGTCATTTCTTTACGTTGTAGTGCGTGAGGCTACGGGCTGGCACAGCCAATGTATATCACTTTATTCACCTGTGTTACCTGTGCAATACTAATCGCGCTCATGTAAACTTGTTGGCTGTTTACGGTAGATATTAACTTAAAGAACAGCTTCAGCATCATATCTTATTGATCATATTTACAAAGGACAATCTCGGCTTCTATTATAAGTCTCAAATGCAGATTTGCATGACAATTTACCATATATTATACAGTACTGAATACAGAGATTAGAGTATTACAAGGTATAGGAAAATATTTAAGGAGAGATTCACTTGTTGGTAAATTGGAAGGTCTGTGATTGCTCCAAACTATGCCAAGAAACAGATCCCCTATTAGGATAATTAATTAATGTTGTCTGTTTCCTGGCATAGTTTGGAGGAATCAGTAGCCCTTCAAGTTACCAAAATGAGACTCTCCCCTTAACAAGATGTGGGTTAATTTGGGTATTTCTTGGTTATTCGCTGTAAAGTCACAATTCAGTGATGCCAACTGGTATGGCTCATCAATATCTTTTATCTTGTCCATTTTAGACTTATCACAGTGAACAGAAATATGCTGTTTAGTACGATAGATTAAAGTTAAACATCAGCATAAGACATGGCATAGAAATTCGCTCTAATAATGGGGTAAATCAGAGTCTCAGCCATACAGGTGTTAAAGAATAGACATTGGCACATCTGCAACAACAACACTGTCAGTCAGTCAGTCAGATTGTTGTTGACTTGTTGTTGTGTATTCTTTATGTATTCATTGTATTGTATTGTCAGTAGTGGTATTATATAAGTAGCCAGAGTCACCCATGTCATCAACACTATGGATATCAAGGAAAAGTTCAGGTCATTTATGGACAAACAGAAGATATTATCCCTCAAAACACCACCAGTACAGGCAGCAGCAGAATTTGTAACCTCAGATGAATTCGAGGGAAGGACAGCAGTGACAGCCCAACTCCATAGACAGTCTAGTGTATTGAGTGACCACATCCTTACCCCTGAGGCCGAGCAAGCTGTTATAGATAGCATTGAGGTCATATATTTCGAGAGTGGTGATAATAATGTGGTGGATGTAGGTGAACACGAGCTGAAAAAGTGCCCCCATACTGCCGATGTTCACGTCATTAATGGTCTGAGGTCGAGGCTAAGGAAGCAGCAGGCTATAGTGTCCAGGAGGGTGTCTGATCTCATAATGCAGAAGCAGGGGCAGTGCAGCGAGGAGATGGAGCACGTCACCGGATTGCAGACCGAGGTGATCAAGGAGGTGGGGCTCTGCGTCGAGGGCCGTAAGAAATTAGCGCAGGGAAGGACCCAGTTCACCTCGGCTAGTTTAGGCATCCTGGCCAATTACAGCAAGAGACAAAAGATTTCCAGTGTTATACGATCCCTGAGAATGATAAGAACTCTGCAGATGACTGACGTACAGCTGCAAACCCTTCTTAAAGTAGAGGACTATCCTGGTGCAATACAGTTGTTATTGGAATGCCAAAAGGCCGCTGCAACTTTCAAGCATTTTACATGCATATCAGAACTAAGTACCAAGCTTCAGGACACTTTAGAAGGGGCCGAAGAGCAGTTAGATGTTGCACTGGCAAGGGTCGCGGCAAATTTCAACGCATCCAATTATGAAAAGCTGCAGATCGCGTATGGTCTTTTAGGGAAAACTCAAACTTTAATGAACCAGTTACACATGCATATAACCTCACATATCCACAACTCTGCATTTACCATTGTACTCGGTTATGTAGAGCTGTACAATAGTGCCTCTGGAGGGAATACTTCTGTCTCTGGGTCATCATTCTCAAAACTACAGTATTCAGAACTCTGTAAATATGTTCATGAAGAAAGTCTTCTCCCATGTCTTTTGGATTTAAGCAAGAGCATGTGGAATATCCTAAAAAGTTACAGGAGCATAATAAACTGGCATGAAAATGATGAAAAATTATCCAGAGAATGTGCAGGGGAGGAGTCAGAACAGGAAAATGAATCTGACACTTCCAGAAAGTACACAAAGCAAAAGCTGAAGCATGGATTACCTAGAATATGGCAGGATGTGCAAGCTAAAGTTCGAACGTTCATCTTGGCTTCAGATCTCTCCCATTTTAAGTTTGACGACTTTTTGAGAATCCTGGACGTCATAAACAAGTTGATTGATATTGGTGAGTGTTTCTGCAGCAGCAAGTCTGAAACACTGCGCGAGTCCATCAAGAAACAGTCACTAAATTACTTCCGCAACCACCATCGAGCACGTATGGAGGAGCTTCACATGTTTCTTGAGAACGAGGGATGGGAAGCCTGCCCCGTCAAGTCGACCTTCTCCATACATCAGCTGATGGAATTCCGGTTCCTGAAGGGGCGGGATACCAATCTCACCCGCATCACCTCACCTTCCTCCTCTCCAACCAAAAAGCAAGGTGATATAGATATATGGCTGACTTTATGAATGTATTATTGATTACTAGTTTTAATGTTGGTAAACTTGAGTGAAAGATAGATATTGGTGGAGAGAGTTCATTTACGCCCTGTGTAAACCCTGGGTTGGTGAAGGAGTTGATTGACAGTCAAAAACGTCCATTGATATCATTGCCCAACTATATACATATAAAATGTTAATACCGGTACGGTA
This sequence comes from Petrolisthes cinctipes, assembly GCA_033782935.1. Lineage (NCBI taxonomy): Eukaryota > Metazoa > Arthropoda > Malacostraca > Decapoda > Porcellanidae > Petrolisthes > Petrolisthes cinctipes. The sequence goes on along the minus strand of JAWQEG010002173.1, from coordinate 43,558 downwards.
TAGTCTAATACCCATTGCTTACTACAATCCTCCTTGCATTGGCCAAAACCTTGATACTGTAATCTGATTTTTCACAGGCAATGGTGGGGAAAGGAAGGATGTGTTTGAACAGTACAGTGAGGATGGGTCTCCATTTGACTTGGTGACAGAGGAGTCAGTGGAAGAAGATATAATGGCCAGTGAAGACATAAGGGACTCGTCTACTGTGAGTGATGATGACAGTGATGATGATTTACCTGATGAGTTGAAGAGAGATTATGTTGATGAACAGACTGGTGAGACACCACATCCAAACCTTAAGCGAAAAGTGGATCACAGTAAGGTAAGAGTGTACCTGTCTAACTACAAAGTTATCTTATATTTTTCCAGTTCTGTACCGGTATGTGCAGTAGTTTCATACAGGCCATATAATTTAAATTAGTGTAGGGCTATGTACACTGTGCTGCACATTTCAGGTTCAGCTATTGCTTGCTTGAAAAAACAGCTGCACATTTTCAAGTTGTGCTTATCCATACAATACTAGTATTGTAAAGTTGATGACATATGCCTGATATGTGCTGTACAGTACTTGGATAAATACCAGATGACTTAAAGGATTAGAAGAAAATTATCTCATTTATTGTAAGGATTACAAGGATAAAAATCCCCTTCAGACTCCTATTGTGACCAACACGACATTGACCATCCTGCGTCTGATTGGAAAGTACATTCAGATGATGCGTCTGCTGCAGCCCATTGCCCTGGATGTTATGATCTGCCTCAGCCACCTCTTTGACTACTACCTTTTTGCTGTCTTTACGTTCTTTGGTGCCAGGTAAGTCCATTCTTATATTTGTTAAAACTTTTCATTTCTTCATCAGCATTAAACATACTGTACTCAGTACATCTTGTTATTTTCTTATAACAACCAGACAATTCTACTGTATTCACCTTTGGGATAACCAAAGCCTGTTTTCCCTTCTGTAATTCCCCTTTTTACTGGGGACAGTCACCTGTACATGTTATATTTTTTATACTAACAGTTACTAAGAGCTGAGGGGTTCAGGCATTCATAAAAGTATAAACTACCGTACTGTTAGTATTATCTTTCCTTTCATGTGTAGGGGTGACTTAGAGCAAAACTTGAGTCGGCATCTCCTGACCTCCTTAAAGAAGATCCAAGACACCCTCATCTATGCACCTGACTCTCCCCTTGAGGACTCTACAAACCAGGATAAGGTCAGTTATGTTCTCTCCTCTCTGGCACTTATTTCCTCCATCCTGCTCCATTGTTAGTCCTCAGACAACAGGTTGAAGGATGGATGAAACTTTATTTTACTTGAGGACATACTGTACCCAGTTTTAATGTAATTTGGTGTTCTTTTTGGGATCATATATTTTCTCAGTAACAACAGCAGTCATACAATCCACTGCAGGATCCAACTGTTTTCAAAAGGTACAGGAGTAATGTCTAGATAATACTTATATATCTGATTTTCAAGGTGTCTTGGGAGGGATAAATAGAGTCTATGTGGATGCTATATGAAAGTAGTCTATGTTGGAGGGGCCATGTTATGTGTAATTTATTGGTATTACTGAATTACCCTATCATCCTTTCTAAGGTACCATGTCCTTCACTATCCCCTGTGGTGGATCTGACCTCCCCGGACAGCATGTATGGGCTAGGGGTGCGCATGGCAGCGGTAGAAAGTTTAGGGTTTTTGGCTACACAGCTGGAAGCCTTACATCCGTATGTGGAGCCCCTCATACCCCCCCAGCGACGTACTCACCTTCACCAGTTCTATACTTCCACTGTCAAGGCAACCCCAGAGGTTTGTGGTGATATTGGTAGGGATAGGTAGAATCTAATCTGATTTAACCCTCTCCCCCAGTTCTGCAGCTTCACTGTCAAGATCATGTCGGAGGTCCGTCGTGTGTCGTGGTGTAAGTGGAGATTGATCGATGGAAAAAAAACACAGGTAGTTCAGCAACTAAGGCCAGCCATATAATCACCAGATATGGAGCTTTGAGAGTTGGGAAAGTAAACCTTAAAAAGTAAAGAGTTAAAAGTGATTGACTAAAGACAATAAGACTGAAGGAAAATCTATTGTTTTTAGAGATAAATTTTTTTTGACTGATTGGGAGAGTGATGCTGTTAAACTTTGAAGGCTTTAGATTTCTTCAAGCAGAATTACAACATTTGCATTTAATTAGCTCAAAATGCAAGAAGTTGGAAAGGACTTTGGCTGTACATCTTTTTGTAATATAATATAAAAGGTTAGCTCGTCACGTTTCGGAGTGAGTACTGTGAATATTGTATATACTAGCACACATTGGCTCTTTGAACCTGTGTTCTTTTTGTGTCAAGCAAAATGATGGGAAACAGTTTGTTAGCTATTAACCACTTTCTCTCTGATGTGTTTTCTTGATACTAATACGTATACCGGTACTATAATTTATAGTTAGTTACACATCCATCAATACTTAAGCATTTGCTGTGTTTTGCATGGCATTATGATGATGAGATTTAAGACAGGTGAATATCTGTAGCTGGTTTTACTATGACATGCAAAACTATTTCTTTATTATGATTAACATACTTATGAAGGTAATAATAATGAAGCCGATATAATTTTACAGATTCGTCACCATGTATACACAGCGGTGGCAGCTCAGGTGATTGACTATGACAGTATATTGAACCGCATGACCAGTGTGAGATGGGACATAAGTGACATAATGAGCCAACACAGCCAGTATGTTGATGACTTGCTGAGGCAACTCCAGGTAAACATTTTATGTCTGACTTTGCCTTAGAATACAGGTACCTATTCCACATCTCATATGGCAAATAATAGTACCATCAGCTCAGTCCCTTTTCAGGTCTTTAACTGTTACTTCATTTCCTTCTCATTCCTATCTGCTTGCTGTCATTCCTCTCTTTCTTCATCTCTTCCTGTTTCAATGTCAGTATCGTACCTCCAGCCTTATGAGGACCTGGTCCAAGTAAGCTATTGCCAAATTGTTCTTTCATTCTTCAGCAAACTACAATTCTTGTACTCCTTGCAGGTGCTAAGCATGAGAGTAGAGGAGCTGAGCCGTGTGTCCCCAGTGCCCAGTGAGGCATACCGTGCCCTGTGGGAGAGTGTGGTTCGCATCACCAACCGTACATTGCTCGAGGGATATGCCAGTGCCAGAAAGTGCACTAATGAGGGCAGATCTCTCATGCAGTTAGATTACCAGGTCAGCTACCACTAAGCATTTTTATTGCATGTTCTCAGGCCTAATGGATTTAACTACTGTACATTTAACAGCTTCCATTTAAGATTATACCATTTTGCAACAGAATCATATTTCTTGATAGTGTGTTGTTGGAGGTATGACTGTTTAATTAAATCTTTCAAACTTATTATAATTTTAGTTTAACTTAAGCACATTATTTCTTGCTTCCCCTCACAGCAATTCCTAATGAAGCTAGAGTGCCTTACCTGGGTCCGTCCATTGCCAGACAAGCCTCTGGTGGAGGGGTTCATCAAGGCCTACTACTATCCTGAGAGTAAACTGGAGGAGTGGGTGAGACAAAGTGGTGTTGACTATAACTCACGACACCTCACCTCCCTTGTGGCCACCATGACCCACATCAGCAAGCGAGTCAGGCAGAGGATTGCCATCATGGTGGAGGATGGGGGCAGAAAAGCATGAGGTGGAATGAATACAGGTGATTTACAAAGTATCACATGTGTGTACCAATCCAACCTTTCCCCATAGTTTAACAAGGAAGATGTAGGTGTGTGGAACTTGACACAGAACCAACTTTTATGGGCTGTTGGCATCATGGTGAACATGAAGAAATTAAATCTATTAAGCTACTTCAGTACTATTGTGGTTACTCATCCTATGAATTAAAGCTACTGTTACATTAGTTTATAGGAAGAGTGAATACCAAGTAAGAGCTTTGTGACTGCAACCTCAGGTTTGGGTTTGATGTCTCAGTGTATGATTGCTCATGTTTGCATGTGTATACAAAAAATAATTTACTTCCATATCAAAGAAAGCTGTTGCACTCATTGTTGTGTATAGATTGCCATTTTTCACTTTCTGTTGATAATGTGTGTGCTTTAATAGTACAGTACAGTATTGAAATGCAGAGCAAGCATAAACTATACCGTGAATGATAGACATAAAAATTTTAGCTTTCAGCATTCCTTTAATGATGGAGGTAAAGCAGTTACCATTATTGCTGGAGGTTATGAACTTATATTTTTATTGGTCCCTCCTTATTGGATCCATAAAGTTAAGTCTTGTAGTGATCATGTGATTGTAGTACTGTAATCCACTGGAAACACAGTTTAATCATACCCAGACCAAGTCTGGTTCAACTTAACTGAATATTTATATGAACCTTTATAGGTACAGTACCATAGTTACCGTAATTATCTGTAATCTTTTGCCATAAAATGGCGGTCTTCTTTTTTCCTCAAAATAGAAAAATAATATTGCCAATCAGTCACTTTTTATTTAAAATAAAAGCTATCAAACACTGAGACATTGTAAGTGCAAAAATATACAGTATAAGGGTTTAGTGTCAATACCTGGCTACAACTGAACATATTTTTATGTTTGTACAATTGAATTTTATTGTAGTAGGAATGAATTAGAGTAGCATAAAGGCAATGTTTAAGTATTTCAAGGGTCTATTCACATCAGCACATTTTGTCGTCATTCTCAGTATTCTTGAGTCAGATTTACTGTGTTCAGATTTACTGTGTTCAGATTCACAGGTGTACTATGAATTGCTGAAACTGGGTTGAAGGACAGTGGAATCCTTTGAATATCAGGAGAATGAAGGAACATGTGCCAGTGGGATTCTTACATATTGCCTGATGTTCAGTCCCTCCATATCCACCCAGCCATACCCCTGCCTTTACCTTATTCATTGCTCTCTGCTCTTGGTCAGTCGTACTTCTACCTTTACTTTGGGTGATTTGCCTTGTCACTGTTGATCCATCTAATTGTATGTAGGGATTCAGTTCATATTGAATATTCTTTTATAGTCTGAAAGTTGTTTTGAGTACATATGTTGTCCTTATTTAAAGGCACTGTATAGTAATACATATCAAGGAAAATTGCACTTCTGTAATTCCTGCAGCTTTTAACATTATGTTTCATAAATCTCCCCACCTGCCAACAAATAAATAAACACTGACAGGGATCCCTATCTTGAGTAAAATTATAGGACAATAATGTGGGCAGTTGAAGTGCTTACTTCATTAATACAGGAATCTCAAGGAAAAAAATTTCCACTGTTGTCAACTGTATAAAACAAAATGAAGCTTTAATTTGTTAAAGATTACAATTAATTTCATGGGGGCCACATGAACAAAAAATGTAAGGTATATTTTATGGAAAATTAAAAAGTATTGTATTGATAGTCACATAGATCTGTAAGAGTTATAGTTTAAATAGAGTGACTTAAGTCAGGTAATGGCTTACGTTTAACATTGAAGTTATATGGTTTTGACAACGTAGCTGTTAAAGAGGATGAAAAATGTATTTTGATGGCAAAAAACAACCCTCATGAAAAAGTAGTGATCCAAGTTTCTGTATAAATTTTGACTGGTGGTGTACATTTACTATTTTCAAATAACTTGGTGAAATCCAGGAAAGTTCAAATTGGAAACCTCTAGTTTGGTCGGCAGGGGAGGTAGGCAATTACATCACCTTTGCCAGCTTCCAAAAGGGGATTTTTCATCCTCCAAAACTATTACAGACTCAAATCAGCAGCCTTTCTAAGCAACAGTCTTTTGCACAGGAACAAAAAGAAAAGTGAGAGAAACAGCTGAGAATCCTGTGCCAATGATATTATAGTAATAATTATACAGTATTTGGTAATGCTCCCAGTACTTATGCACATACACTATTTAAGAACACAAAGTATATGCTGCTATGTAGTGAGCTCTAACAGATTTAACATGCTGATTCAGAAGTGTTCAAAAAGTAAGGTGCATACAGTATATTAGTTTCTTCAGATGGTAATTATTTACATGGAACTCTTCATAGAAAATCTAGTATTATAATCTTTGGCTTGCTTTGCTTAGTACAGTATAGTAGTGTTTTTATTTTGAGAATAGTCAGTGCAGGTGTTGGAATATACAAATTTCATGAGATTTGTATTTACAAGACAAAATTTGTACATACTGTAAAGTAATATCTTGTACTATAGTCTGTTTGATTTGCCTGATCCACATTATTCTGATCTCCACGAGTCAAAGTTGTAGTACCTGCACAATACTGTTTGTATGGTAAAGTGTCAGTGCACTGCCATAATTATCGTGAGATTTAGAATAGAAGCTGTAATTATTCTATATAAATATGATCATTGATATAATAACGATCATATGAAGCATTTTTATATATTTATGTTTATAATGGGTAACCAGCAAGTTCATAGTGAGTGATATACATGTATGTATTGCACAGGTGCCATATATATGACTCGCAGAGATCAGGCGAACACAGACTGATTATAGTATCTTGTGTACAGTATATGGTTGGAGTCTTATTAACACTTCAGCTTTCACTGGTTCTAATGAGTAAATGAGATGCATTACAGTACTAACAAATTTGTTATTCTTCAATATAGTTTAAATTAAAGTTTATCACTGAAAGATTTATATTCATATACACACTATAACACATTACAGTACAATTGTTTCATTTACCTAAATTTAGTAATTAAGCTTGGACTGAAAATCATACCCCCCTCCAGAGATACAGTGTGTGCAAAATTAATGATTCAGTAATCATTACAGAAAATGAAGTAATGTGATCTAAGTAACAGTACAGTAGTATTATATTGTGTTTAAGGGCGTGTGGCCCATTTTCTGAGGTGGTGGTGGTGGTGTAACTGTAACCCAGCTCGCATCAACCTGAACATAATAGCCACATTCAATAGGGGGCCTTGCCTGCAAAGCTATGGGTAATACTTTAGGGTCTGGGCACCCCTTGGAACTGGGGCCAATATTACACTTTCCTGTATTTGTGATGAGTTCCCTATGCACGTGGTGCATTGAAGCCATTCTTTAGTTCTATGTTTATTATAGGTAGCCAGCGAGTTCATAGTACTGTAAAGTAAATCAGTTAGAAATATAGCCTGTTACACTTACAGACAAGAAAATCTCGAGTCTGACTATAGATTTGGGAAGGAAAGACTGCCCTAGACCAGATGGGTCTTTTCTGGAAGACGTAAGGGGCCCGGAGAAGGTGAATAAGGTGATACTTGCGTGGGAAGTTGGGAACAAGCATGAGGGAAATAGAAGCAAAGGGAGTACGGGACAGCGCCACAGGGGACAGTTGAATCTAATTTAAAAAAAATTAGTGACAATTATTTCTGGAAACCTTTACAATTTCAGTAACATTCATATATATGCCATTTAACATAGATACATTAAGTCTTTAGTAAATTTTAAGAAAGAGGGATATTAAACGAGAAGGAAGATTGGAATGCAGATAACAGTGGATAATTCGATAAGTTATGGTTAAGAGGGAATTATTGAGGTAAAAAAGTGAAATTCTGCAGCAGCTGATGTTGAAGATGGGGAAATTTCGTCAAGTAGATCTGGCAACACTGACTGAACGGCTGCCATCTTTGCTTATGTCGTCGTGTAATGTCAGTGGCAATCAGAGCAACAATATTCCAATTTATTTCCTTCCACGCATAAGATATCATTCAACTATCACCCTTAAAGCACCGTAAGGTCATCGTGGTTACGTAGACTCATGCTATTTGAAGTAAAAACAGGTGAGTTATGTAAATTAAGGTATATTATATGGTGGAGTGTGGGTTACCTGCTGTACTGTGATGGAGAAACGATGCTATGTTAATTATTTTTGGTATATTTTGGGTATTTATTGAAAGAATTACCGTTTTGTAGCAGTGTTGCCAGATCCAGCTAGGTCCCAGTACTTTGGCCCGGTCATTTTCTGTACTTTACCACGGTTATTTCCCGGTAGTTTGCCCAGGTTAGGTCCTGGTAGTCTGCCCAGGTTAGGTCCCGGTAGTCTGCCCAGGTTAGGTCCCGGTAGTCTGATGCGGTCTAGGTTAGGTTAGGTCAGGTCAGGTAAGGTCAGGCTAATTTCAAAATGCCCCATTTGAATATGCCCTATTTTGGAAATGGGGCATTTGCGGAGAAAATGCCATAGAAGAAAATAGTCTTAGAATGGTCTGAATAAGTGGGTAATGAAGGTAGAAAAACCGTACCCAACAACGGTAATTCATTCAATATTTACCATATTTTGTTATGAATATATATAATAATGTGCACACTATCTATGGGTAACGTGGAGAATATATTAATTAATATGCACATTAACTAATTATGGTACGTAACGTGGAGAAATATAACTTTATTTAAAATTACAAACTACATAATTGTGCATTGTCGTGGAGCTTATTTCATGGACCTTTGAATCTGTAGCCAGTTAGGGTTATAAGTTAAGAAACGTATTATGTGCACTAGTTAATTTTACACACAAGGTTTCTCATGTATAGTCCCAGTTTAGTGTACAGTACCATAATAAAAGTTTTTTTCTGTAGCCGAGTGTAAATGTCCACAGCCAACATTGTAAAGGCTAACCATGATTTGTCAAAGATCACCATCCAAGTTATATGTGTCACCCAATCGGATAAGTCTTGTATATGTTAGTTGTTGACATTTATCATCAGTTGCAGAAAACAGAAAGGACAAAAGTTATCCATCATGTATGAGTGAATTTTTAATAACCCATTAAAGTTTTTCTGGTATTTATTGAAAGAATTACTGTTTTGTAACAGTGTTGCCAGATCCGGCTAGGTCCCAGTACTTTGCCCTGGTCATTTTCTGTACTTTACCACGGTTATTTCCTGGTAGTTTGCCCAGGTTAGGTCCCGGTAGTCTGATGCGGTCTAGGTTAGGTTAGGTCAGGTCAGGTTAGGTCAGGCTAATTTCAAAATGCCCCATTTGAATATGCCCTATCTTGGAAATGGGGCATTTGCGGAGAAAATGCCATAGAAGAAAATAGTCTTAGAATGGTCTAAATAAGTGGGTAATGAAGGTAGAAAAACCGTACCCTACAACGGTAATTCATTCAATATTTACCGTTTTTCTAGTATACAAAAGAGCTAACTTAGTATATTTCCTGTGCATGGAGTAATGGAGAACTTTTTGTATTTTGCAGATACATAATGTACCTTGGTGAGTGCAGCCGCCTTTTGCGATTACCTTCTGCCTTCGCTGTTCTGGGTCAAGCTGTTTCTCATCCTGTTGCTGTCATGGCTGGTGAGTTGATTGTTGGTGGTTTTTGTGATGCATAACCCAGTGAAATTATGACAGGATATCCAGAGGTTGTTGGTCAATACTTGTAATAGTTCTTACTCTGATCATAACTCTCATTGACAGAAAGGATTTAAAGAATTGTCATCACTTCTTGGGCAGTTGTGATGGTCATAAAAATATTTATTGGTAGCTACCACTAAACATAATGTTGCTATTTACTTGTAGACTCTATTTCTATTTCTTCTTGAAATATTCAATGAGCCATCCTCGATCTTGAGTTAGTGGTTTAAAAAAAAGTTACATTATTTATGTTATTTAGAATCATATGGTACAGATTATATATAATTATATTGATGTAGACTTTCTTCCCCAGTGTGTGTCAACTGATGAATTCTGATCCTCCTAGTCGTCTGGCAACCAAGACCCAAGTTCCCTTCCCAGGCTCCACCAGACTTATCTGACCCTAAGATCATGTGCCAGCCAGGTACCTAAGTTCAGTAACTTGACCACCTGATCATCTACCATCCAGGCTCTAAAATTTGACCATCTGGCTTCACCTGACTCGGTGATTGCCTTCCAGTCAGGTACCCGAGATGACCCTACCAACTCGCCTGATTCTGTGATCATGTGCTAGCCAGGTATCCATGACCCACCTGGCTCTAGAAGTGATGAAGATTCCAACAGGATCTGGCCTCATCACACCATTCTGCATTTATTTTAGGTCATTTCCTTCTATTGTAAAAGATGAAGCAACAGTGTCCCTGTATCTGTCTTTATGTATTTATATCTACCTGTATACTTATCAGTAGCCTAGTTCTACACCACCAGCAAGATTGGGCTTCACTGTGCCTTGAAGATGACCCAAACTGAATATACATGTTATAACTCCCTCAATATGTACAGTATATAATATTATAAAACATTTTGGCCCTGTGGTTATTTCTCTTGTCAGAATTTACCCGTAATTTCTAGTAATGTACAACAGTTACTCTGTCACTGCATTATTATTTGCATGCGTTTGTTAGAGTTTGCTGAAATTTGTGACCTTGAATTCATTACCCACCCCATATTGAAAATGTGTTGCTTCATCCTGGCTAGCTGTTTCTTAGTATCTCGTATACATAGGAAGAACTCGTTGACACCCTAATTGCTGTTCTTTATGAGAGTGTTGAGGTGACATCACTCGGTGAGTTACACTTGTTTGTTATGTTGAAACCAGTGTGTGTTTGCATGTACAGTACAGAAATTTGTTCCTGTAGCTGATGATAAAAATTCACAATATCATACCATGTTCTTGATTGGCTGACGTGTTACTACTAACCCTGGATAGCAAGTTTTCAATCATAGTTCAGTATTGGTTGTGGACATCCACTGTCAGCTAATGAAAAACTTTCTGTATATTTTGGGCATAAAATGAAAGAATGAGCCTCCAGTGATCTGAAATTGCAGAATCATTATGTCAGAAAAGGCCACTTCTCAGTTCTTTTTATGCAGGTAGTGTTTGGATTTTAGTTTACATTAACATTACTGTATTAGTAACATGGTAATATGTCACACTATTTACAACAGACATGGATAGTACAGTAGATAAAAAATATCTCTGTGCAACACTTTACCTGAATAAACTTAAAAAGTGATGGACATATCTGAACTCCTACCCAAAAATGAAAATAGTACAGGTATTGGTTCTGTTCATTTCCACACTTATCAGACTGCCCAGCACAGATGGTTGTTGTTGTTGTTGTTGAAGTTCCTCAAGCTGTCTGGCCGAGCAGCCCCGAGCTCCTGAGGAAGGTCATGGCCTGAAGCACAGATGGTTCTTTTAGCTACTGTACTGTCCGAATCAATTATTACACCTTGGTTGACTGCAGTAGTTTTGATTCAAGCTTGAATACCCCTTTGTGAGATACTGTTGTTTATTGTGGTGATTTAATGCTGGTAAATACTGTAGTGTCATTGCACTAGCTTCTGTCTTCTTTAAGGGGAGAGTCTCTTGTTGGTAAATTGAAGGGCTGCTAAATGGTTCAAACTATGCTGAGAAACTGATCCATTCTTAACATATAGGAGGTCTGTTTCTGAGCATAGTTTTGAGGAATCGGTAGCTCTTTAATCCACCAACAATTGTTCTCCCCTTAACCCACTTCATCCATTCTGAGAGGACGAGTATTGAAGGAGATTTTGTGTTCTTGAGGAGTAGGTCGGTTCTGATTCCTCCAAAGCAGGTCACAACAACAAACTCCCTCAGTATACGTTCCCTTTTGTAGTATAATGTGGAGGAATCTATAGCCTTCCAATTTGCTGACCTGTACTTTACTTTTTTATGGGGTTAATATGTTTGGGGTATATTGTAGGGATTCTGGTTCCTCTAAACTATGCTACAAAACATATTCCCTACTCATATATGAAGGTAGTGTTTCCTAGGCTAGTTTGGAGGAAGCTGATGCCCTTCAGTATACTCTCCCCCTTTGGATCAAGGTTAGCTTTTACACTGTTTTGGCTGTGTACCTTTAGCCAGCAAGAAAGAAACAAACTATATAGGTACAGTCACGAGCCATTGTAGGTATCCAGGTCTGCTTTGAATAGCCTAATGATGAAGTATATTTTATTATTAAAAGTGCTTCAGCAAATATACAGAGACGGGATAAGCGTGTATTTGGTCCACAGGTATGTCAGATGATTCCAAACTTAAACAACACCTGGACTCTTATTATGGCTCGTGACTGTACTGAACTGAACTAGTATAATGTTAGTCTTACCAGGACTCAAACCTTGAACTTTTAGACCAGGATTCACAGCCACCACATTTAAGCAGCCACTGTACATTCGGCCTCAGGAATTCGTACACACATAATTGGTAATAGGGGATCTCTATTTTGTACATACAGTAGGAATTGTTCTATTGTCTGATTCAAGTATTACCCAAATAACATTACTAGAAGAGTTTGTTGTTAGGAAATTAATGTACTAAATTTTCTAGTTGTTACGAACCCTTGTGTCACGGTGGCGTATACGAATTCCTGAGGCCGAAATAGAAACTACAAGGTCCTTTTATATTGTGGCAAAAAACAGACCGCTTAATAGTATGTTGAGATACAGTGCTCGGTTATTTGTGGCATTTTGGTTGAATCAGTAGCCTCCAGAGGTTATGTGCCAGAAAATTGCTGAAGAAATATTTTTACAGACTATTATTGAATACTGTAGATGATGGGTAGTGTTATTCAGTTTGGAGGAGTCAAGAGACTCGATGAAGAGTTTGACTAAAATAACCTTGCTTTACTCTTTTAATGATTGCAAAGTCGGTTCTAAACTTGGAGGGTTTTGTTTATTCCCCCAAATTGTTTCAAGGATAGGCTAGCTCATAGATGGCTTGTCTTGTGGCTGTACGAGGTTTGATGCTTGGTAAGGTTCGCTGGTATTAATTTGTATTGCATAGGCCTATCTATTTTATCTCTAGTATTTGTTTAAAGCAGCATTATTAATACTTCTCTCTTTCTTTTTCCAGGTTGGCAGAGTCTTCACCACCCCTTCAACCTTACCTTCACTCCACTACCATCACATCTCTCTCTACTTTCACCTGTTCTCCTTAACTTCAATTCCTCTCTTACATTTGCCTTTCCCAATGTTCCAGCCTACTATTAACTTGCTCTTTCCTCACTAGTAACCCTTGTGTGTGTGTCCATACCTGGTGTGGTTGGGTGGGGATATGGGTTGGCTGGGAGGGGGGATAAGGGAGTATGGGATGGGGGTGGAGGGAGAGAGAGCTGACCACTCTCGCCTTGGGGGGTCAAAGGGAGAGGGGGGTCTACTCCCTCTCACCTGCTTCCTCTTATGCTTCTTCCTTCTCTCTCCCAGCTTTCCCGTCTCTTCCCTTCCCAGCCAGTACATCACCTGGGCTGGCTGGGAGGTGACCTCAGCCAGTGTTGGGGTCACTACCACACCAAGTGTGGATGTGTGTGTGTGTACAGGGTGGTGCAAAAGTTTCCCCACAGGTAGACAGTAGTCCACCTGGGGGTAACTTTTGTACTACCCTGTATGTATGCAGTCCCTCTCCATCACCACCTACCACTACACCTTGCCTACTTCCTCTCATTTCCACAGGTTGCAGCAGCGGATGGAACTTTGCCTTCTCAGGTAATTATATATAAAGATTAGTTTAGTAACCCCTTGTGTGTCATCTCAACACAATAGTATGTAACATGTTTTTATTTATGAGATACTTATTGTAGATATTGTATTGTACTTTAATATGTAAAAGAATCAGTATGTCTTTTTCAAAATGGATAGAATAAAATTAGAGAAAAATTATATATTTTTTTCCTTTATTGGACCACAAAATGTGCAAGTACAAAAATAGATGCAATATGAAGAAAAATGATTAAAATAATACATTAAACATTCAGCCAAACTCCTATACAGAACACTCGTTATCACACTCAACAATAGTAATGACCATTGATGTCATCCCCGGCACAATCTCACAGACTAAGTATACAACACATACATACACAACATAAACAATACTCTACAGAACATGCAGAAACAATTACAGGCTGCACAGTCGCCACATCTACACCATGAATCCACAGTATTCAAGATCAAAGATTACCTTGGCCTGGGAGGCATACAAACACTCTGCAGCTTCCAACAAGGGGTGTGGAGTCAAATTAATAGAAATTTCCCAACACTAGCCTATTTCTAACCTCAAGTACCTTACACGAGAATTGATCACACAAATGAGTTGGATATATTTTTACAGACTCCAACCAAAAAGCATCCAACCCTTCGACTCCGACTGTGCACCCTTGGCTCCCACAAACCCATAACCCTTCATGATAGAACATCCACACATGACAAGGAACATTAAACCCCCAGCACTCACTACCACATCTCTCTCACCCCAAACCTGCTTTCAGAAGAACATCCATACTCATTTAACACAACACTACTGTTTATACGGCCTCCCAACATCCACCCTTTTGAGTCTTCCCATGTGAGGACTGAGTCAATCTGGCCAGGCTGTAGACTGGACTATACCACATTCCTTACAGGGTAGCTACAAATGGCACTCAAGATGCCTACCAAGACTCATTTCAATTCTCATGATTCTAGGTCAATCATTACACAATCTGCCTAAACGATTATCTATCTACCCATACATATAGCTCTGATGCTTCACTCCCTCTGGGAACTCCCCGCAAGGGGCTGGCCACGGCATAAGTCTCCTGTTCTCCCTGTTCCAGCACTCCTTTCTCACTTGGTCAAGCCCCCCTCTTCCACTCACATTAATTTTCTCTCCCTCATATACTTCACCCTATATACCCACCCAACTGGTGGTCTGGCTCATTCCAGGTCCCTCCATCTACCTCCCATACACTTTCTTTGTGAATTCTCCACATGTCCTAATCACCTCAATGTACTCTGCTTCACCCTCTCAAGCACCCCACACTTAGTACCAACTGCCTTCTCACTCAGAACACACCTATCATACACAGCCTCATAACTTTCCCAATCCCACCTTGTCAGGCCCCATGCTCCTCTCGGGTAGTTCATCCTGGACAGATTCTTGACATAGGGGCAGGTGCAGCTTGAGCTTCAGTTTCCATATTTTTCACTCCAATTTTTTCACTGCTGGCCACTTCCTTCCACCAATCTGCCAACAAATGTACAACTTCTTAGATAGATTGTGTGAATAGAAAAATCAATTTAAACACTGGAAATGAACCAATGAACTGTATTATATTGTACTAGATAAAAGATACATCAACTACAGTGATGTAATATTATACTGACAACACAGGTGCGGACCATGGGGTACGTATGAAGAAACAGGCATGGGGTTCAGATCCCTACATTCTTCTGCAGAACATCACATAAGCATCTTACTGGTCATTGTCTTAGTCTGTAGTCTATTACTTTATTGCATATGGATTTACCATCACTCGCACAACTAAACACGCAAAACTATTTCTTCATATATTCATTACCGTACCTATATAGGAGCCGGTACTGACGTTACTTCTATGGATATTTTTTAAAGTCAATTATCTCTAACTTATAAAAGTGGAACCATATTAATTAAGATTCTTCCTAAAATGTGTGGGGGGGGGGATTTTTACATGTCAGTTAATTTTCCTATACTACACAACTTTCCACAAACAATGGATCCAACCTGGAGGAGACAGCAGTAGTGATTATACATGATGGTAGTGGTGGGTCAGAGTAGTGGGTGTTTGAATTCAAGCAGCAACTCAGCAACACATCATTACACCTGCAACAACACAACACACCCTTAGAAACACAGGTACCAGTACCTTTTTTATAGTTGGTCGAGGCCCCAGTAAAATAACTTGTTTTTGGTGAGCCGAATACTTCTAATTACCCCAAGCAATACCAAAAGCCAGAATACAGACAACTGTACAAATTGGAGGAACTATTTTGTTGCATTGTTCATTGGTTACATAGATTCCACTTCACCCACAACAGCAGACCCCATTAAAGCCCACCTTTGCAGTGACACCTACCAAAGCTAATATGGATCAGGGCTTTACATTTGATACATTACACCATACTGATGAGTTAATCCACAAAGTAATTACATAATCGAAATATTATGTTGTGTAGAGGATGACAATCAAACAAACACATTCACCATACGGTACAAAAGAAAGCAAATGAATAAACTTCTCTGGTTCTCCAGTGTAAGAACCTGTGAAGCTTATTTTCCATACTGTATGACAGGAGACTAGACTTTTACCGCCAGCTGGACAGTAGTTGTATTAATATTACCTACTTACATGAAGGCATGTAAGTAAAGATATGTTGCTGGTTAATGTGTTTAGCAGAAAACTAACACATGTCAGAGAGAGAGAGAGAGAGAAGGGTTGGGAAGTGATGAATTTGGCTAGGGTGTTGGTTATTCAAGTATGATACTTTACAAATAAATACAAATACTGTTCACACTTGCAATAATACAAACCAAGGACATATACTTGCTTTGACACTAGTGCAGATCTGACCAGAATCTGAGGCACTGAAGCACTAATTGATCCACACAAAAATGACCTTGTAAATGATCAAATGTATGTTGCAGTATTATTTAAATTGTTCAAGGGCACAGTTCTTTATTTAGGTATTATTACAGAAGTAGTGTGTTCTTGGCTAAAGCCGTGCAGTGTTACCAAATCCGGCTAGGTCCCGGGAATTTGCCCCGGTCATTTTATGATAGTTTACACCGGTTATATCCCGGTAGTTTGCTCAGGTTAGGCCCCAGTAGTCTGCTGTGGTCTAGGTTAGGTTAGGTTAGACTAATTTCCAAATTATGTTTGTAAAACGGGGCATATCTCGAGAGAAACACCATAGATGAAAAGTGTCTTAGAATGGTCAAAAATAGTGGGTAATGATACTAAAATATACAATATAGTGAACTCAGTACTTCTGTAAATTTACCTTTATTTATTGTACACCACAGTAAACAGGTACGTACTGTACAGCATTATCATCATTCAACCATAAAGGCTCCCGTATATACTCAATGGCACTAAGCAAACACACTGCAAAAACTGGCTTGTTCAGTGCAGTTTGAGTGTAGTTCGTGGCTCATTTTAAATTATTATCTATTAGTCTGTTTAATCCCATAGTTTGGAGAAGTATAGAAAACATACTAAATAGTGGAGAACCTCGACGCCATTTCTTCCCTGTCATCACGTTTGTTATTTTATCATCCAAACTTTGATATTTACATTACCTAATTATTCAACACTTTCAGACAATGATATAAATGTTAAGTTAACCAATATAAAAGAAGGGAATACTTACTAATATACCCTGCAGAGAGAGATTTTGAATACTCCTTATTGACAATCTTTCCATGGCAGCCATTTTGTATGATACGAAATTTCCCTAACTTCAATATTAAGATTTTCCCTTTTTTACCTCAATAATTCCCTCTTTATTATTACTCTTGAACATTGACGGTCTCTTATGGTTGTACTGTATTTCGTCAGGTAGAAAATGTCCCTGTTTACTTTTGAATAATCTTTATAATAATCTTTATTTTTCTGTGTAGACTCCAAAATTCCCTAAAACAGAGAAATTTCCCTGCACCTGACAACACTGATGCACGTGTTTCTTCCTCTGACATCACATCCACCTGTCCTCTGTCAAATTGTCAATATATATAATAAATAGCTTTTCAATATTTAATCAATTTCCTGTAAATATTGCAGTACTGTATACTATGGGTTTTTATACGTGATGTCAATTATTATTATTATTTTGGTTACTTTAATGAGTTTTGTGTACTTTATGACAAGGTGTACTATTTAATTAATCCTATTATATACTGGCATGCTTCATAACTATTGATTTATATACATTAGAACACTTTGATTCCTCCAAACTATGCCAGGTAACATGACCGGATTACTAAAAATAATGATGGTTGTCTGTTACTTAGAATAGTTTTGTTTCAACTGAAGTAATTTTTATACATACATATTATAATTTCAAGATCATTATGTTAATTTTCTATACAAAAGCTGGGTTATGTATGTTACATTGAATTAAATACAGCTTTGTATTATATCTGTACAACAATCATACTTCTTGTTACATGCAATAGACATAATATGGATAAATGAAAAATGTTTCTTTATAGGTCTAAGTAAATCTGTTTATTTGCAAAACAGCCCTAAACACATATATACAAAACCTGCCTTTTCTCTATATGCTCATCAATAACAGTTAAAATCAAAGAAAAAAAAAAAAAAAAAAATACCCATACAAGCTTTTCATTCCCCAAGAAACCATCAGCTTTTAGAGAATTTTCACTGCAGTACCATGACCACCACAACTATTCTTTAGGACCAGTCTTGAGTCCAATGTACGGTATCCAATTTCATAGCTAAACTGAGATAAAATTTGATATTTAGTCAGCTTTCTTTTGGTTGACAATAAGTGGCCAGTTGATATAGATTCAACCATGAACAGTCCAGCTCTCCAACCCCTGGGTTATAGGACTCATATATATTAGGAGTCACACATCATCCAAAATATAGAGTGAAGCCACTTAAGGTTATTTCAGCAAGGTTCTTATTATCAGCAAGAAAAGATTCAATTAAATTTAAAAATGCAAACTAATTCCAGACCATGTAGGCTACAGCATTTGGTACGAAGATAAAACGGACAGTTAATAGTAGACAGGTACGAGACTAAACAAGAGCACAATTAGGGCTTGAGTACACATACACACCACAGCCACAAAACAAAAAAAGTGACCTGTATACGGGTAGGCTAATTCAGAAGAGAGGGTGAAATTTAGTGCAGCGCTGTACTGTACTGCACTAGTGAGTCAGTTACAGGCAGTGGTGGGTGCTGAGTAGTTAGTTGACTGTGTGAGGTATTCATAAAGAAGTCCGAAAGTTACCAAGAATAATTACTGTATAAAATATATTTCAGAAATGTTGTTATTGTACCAAACAACTAAGGCCATGTGACACTTCTAAATCAAAACTTACAATTTTCTGCAAAACGTACCAATACCAGAAATATTTAATGATACAGTAATGTAATGCCAAACAGAAATAACATGAGTAAGTAAAGGAAATGCCTGGAATTGTAGGATACTGGTGTCAGATTGGATATCACACATATAGCAACACTTCATCCTATTTGAAGAGTGAAGTGGACTCAATAAATGATGATATATTTTTTGGGGGGTGACTGTACAACTTGCCAGCAAAGTAATCTGTGTCTGAGGCTCATCTAATAAGAGTCAGGTAGCTGTGCCAGACTGCCTATACTATTGCTCCAGACTCATTACTTTATATTACACCTTGAATTTGACGAGCCCTATCCACTGCTGATTGTTTAAAGTATCCTCATGAAGCTGGTCATATCTTGAGGAGACAAAATGCTGGTTGGTCACTAAAAGATATGATAAATGATCTTATAGGCTACAGTAATAACTGTATAGTGCCATAAAGGGTAAGGAATAATTAAATTGTTGATTGAACAGAAATAATAGATATTTCAGTTTTTAAAAGTAAAGCACAGTACTACTGTGTTTTTGTAAATCCTACCAGTATTCAACCTGCCAATGGATGTACACAATTTTGGCAAATGTTCAACAAACACTCAAAAGTGGATCAGTGTGAAGACATAACTGGACCACCACAATATCACCAAGCCTTCACCAATGACATAGGGTTCTTATTGATGAATGACTTTGGACAAAATGACAACTATTCTTTGTGTGTTTAATATTACTAACAAGATGTAATGTAATAGCTATACAGCACTTGACTATATCTTCATACCAGTTTATGTAATATTTCATACAGGCGCCTAGATGTTGTCACCGGATTGGAGGTCACTAGTTCCTCCAAAATTTGCCACAAAACAGATCGCATACAGATGTACAGGTATAATGAGGTATTTTGTTTATTGGCATACTTTACAGAATTTAGTAGCATCTGTTTTATAACAATACAATATTTTAACCCATTATAACAATTTCCTTCTTAGATGACTGAATTCTCAAGAGTATACAGCTGACCACCAGTACTTTAAATGTCATCCGTTTATATTCATGCTTACACTCACTTCAAAATCTATAATGCATCATAACTGCAGAAATTTATCAAAAGCATTTCCCCTCTACATTTTTATACTTGAAATGCAATACTGTAATAGCAAATTAGTCATTCTTTAATATCATACCTTTGGAGTTTTGGCTGCATTCTTCCTTGATATAATTGATATTTTGTTTTTTGTTTCTGCCACAAATCCCTTTGTTGTACAAAATCAACTCTGCCAGATACAGATTAACTAACACAATGTTTCTCATATTACACTTCCTTCAACTATAGTCCGTATAACATGGTCAATTGTTTATATATCCACTAATGTAGACATTTGTTACATACAGAAGATGTATGCTCATTAGTGGAGTTATTAAAGCATGACTAACACAAATGCAATGACCAAGAGTGACACAGTAGCTTTAACCCACAGACTTTCAAGCTAAGGGATATATTCCACTAATGAATATGTTTTGGCTAAAGACAAATGTCATTCACAGAGGTAATGTACCAACAGCAGTGGCCAGCACCATGCTCAAAGTGAGCAGGCCTTTCAATAACATGGAGTACAGTAGACTATTGTATAATAACCTTTAGACAGATCTGATCTGGCCACGGTGGCCAAGTAAAGACGGCCCAAAAAAATATCACCACTGGAAGCTTGAAACAAAATGGGATGAAAACTATATGCAGAATATTGCAACACCAACTTTGACAAGCATTTAAGTGTCCATGAAAATGTAAGTGTTGTCTCAGAAAATGTTGCGATATATTTTTGGCCGACTGTACAATACTAGCGACCAGTAAATTGAGGTCGTTAAAGACACTCGCAAAGTCTTCTCTACATGTTAAGAACTTGAGGAGTGTACAGGAGCTGGAGTTGTTCTTCCCTAAAAATGACAACTTAAGAAAATGTAGCATTATTCTTTTTTTTTATTTATGATGATATTCTGTTTCTGCTGTTGCACTGTATTGCACATTTAAATCTTGTTAAACTTAGGAAAAATATGGAATAATTCTAATGAATGTATTAAAGGAATGCTAATCCAACAATTTCTCAATATGATATCTATACATTATCTAAAGAATTACATGTTAAATTTATTACTGTAAGCAAAATAATGTCTCTGTCATTTGCTAGATGTACAAACTAAACACTTAATATTTGTTAAGATCCTGTACTGTTGATTAACACTAATAATTTTTGGACTAGGTTTTGTCAAAGTTTTCATTAAATTGCCAACAATGTTGTTTTCATACAGCCTCACCATTCCTAATATAAAATTAACAATCTGATAATCCTTTAAAATACTTTGTATTAATCTCTGTGATGACACAACTGTGTATTTTACTGTAAGAAGCACCAAACTCTAAATCTTTCATTTATGGACATTAGAAAATTATTCATGTAAGTATTAATAAATAAGGCATATATATTTCTTCTTTCACCAAGTACTGTACAAGTTTATGAATCCTGCAAAGTGTACAATTTTTCTGAACACAGTCCATTAAAGCTCCTAACTCTCACAATTTGAATAGCAGTTAATTTCTGTTACTTTAAATTTATGGTTAGCAAATATGCAAGTCTATCACCACCATTATTGATCTGTTGTGTTAACTCTCCTTAATGTGAGAACACTGGTGTTGGGCAGTGGGGCTGCTAACTTGGTTTCTACTGTTATCAGCTTCAAACAGCATATGTCTACAAAACACAAAATGTGTTTTAGTATATTGTATATTATAATGGCTAGTACTTTCAATTATTCTATTTGCAACATGTTATATTACTCAGAAAATTTTTGATACATAATATACTGTACTTCAGTACTGTAAAATCTCAAGGTTTCTTTGGTACAAGTTTGACTACTTGAGTTAATTCAAATAAATCTTAAACCTTATTCAGGGAGTTTTCCATCTTCATATTATAGTACATAGTTGTTTGCCAATACATGTACCACATTATTGAAAACTTACCTGGCATTTTTCTAAAAATATTGTCTTGTATAACTAAATCTATACAAGTGACTCATTTGTCAACAGTGGATACTGTTCAGTCTTATGGCTAATTAATAATAATAAAAAATGCACAGTTTTAATACAGGAGAGGCCATTCTGTGGAGACAAAGTTTCTCACAATCATAAACGTCTCCGAGTTGTGACAAGATAGAATACCAATTATAAAACCCACTTCCTTTAAATAAATAAACGAGAATCCCAAGGGGAGTACAGTATTATAACAAGAGTGGCTTTTCTCAGTCCAAGTGTTGGTTGGATATAAGTTGTAATGGGATTTACAATATTATTTAAAACAGTTCAACTAACAGATACATATAAAAAATTATTGTCATTCAATGTCAGTATACTATTTTTTACCGATGTTCTTGTGGTTAAAACCAAATAAAACTAGTATATACTATGACACAGCTAATATACAGTAGTTTGAAATATGTGTACTGCATGTATTTAAGAGAAGTTATGTATTAGGGGCAGCTTCAGTATTGGCAGCAATGGTAGTTTAATGCAGTTGAAAAGTTGACCCATTTTCTCTAAGTAAAATCATTGCTAACTTTGGGTCAGTAATGCATATAAATAATGTATACTGCCACCCTAAACATCTGTCTTGTCTAGCTATTCTTAGCCACTAGTATGTCTGAAATATTTTATTATTTCCATCAACAACAATTTCTTAAGCATATAAATTTGTGCCTATCAGAATGGCAATAAATTTCATTCAGCTATGTCAAATTTAATTTGACAACTACTGAAGTTTTAAAATAAATTATATTTTGCATAGATAAAGTACTGATACTTCACTATATCTCATCTAAGCTTTGGGTTTGTTGTTTAAATAAATAAATATATATATATATAATGAAGTAGAGAGCTTTATGAGAGGTACTGACTTCTCGTGTTGAGCACACTGTTGTGGAGATGACATGACAGCTCCACTGTGCTCACCTCCTCTTCCCCTATACTTTCTTTCCTGGCTGGACAGTTAACATCCTTACTGCCAGGGGTCACCAGCCACTCACCTGCTTCTGCGTCAGCTTAACAAAGGTCGACAAGACAGAGACAAGTAATATACATAGCTGATGTTTGTGAGATACAATACTGTGATTATACCCAATCATATACTGTATAGGCAGTTTTATCAGCAGATATTATAAGATATTGATTAGGAATGACTAGAGACTTCATAATATATGACTATAGTGCAGGATAACATTTCTTGTAAAATCTCAACATTTTAATTTATGCGACAAAAGGAATGTATATTCCAGTATGTTGTAAATGCACAATATGATAGTATCTTACGCAACAAAATAAGGACAAGACTAACATGACTAGCAGGCTTATGGAATGACCAGAGATAAAACAACTGTAGTCTTTGCATCAATTCATGGCAGTCTGGGCTATGGCAACATTCACTTTGAATCACCAAAATAATAATTGGCCTGATGAGCCTAACCATTATATACATGATATGTACAACACAACCATACCTCCGAGCACCCGCTTTACACTACTCCCAAAGTTAAGTTTCAGCCAATAACTGGTGCCACTAGGACCAGAGTCCAGGAACACTGTCAGGGCTTCCCTCCCCGACCACCACGCTCACTACACTCACCACCACTTGAGGAAGACTAATGCTTGACAGGCATAGGCAGGTGAGGCTACAGCTGAGGCAGAACTAGTACAGCAGACCTCACAATGGATTCTACTACTTGCTATAGATGCTGCTGTTGCTGCTGCTGCATTAGCAGTAATAAAGGGCTTGGGAAAATGCAACTTATCATGAGCTGCACAAAAGAAGATAGCTCAAATCAGCTATTTCAGAGTATGAAGTTATTTACCACCTTGCCATGCAACTATAAAGGATGATGCAGAACATCTTTCTTATCCTGCAACAAGCCACTTTCGGGACAAATAGCTAGTTGGTGAGAAATATTCTTTACTATGTTACCATCCTCTTCTCAGCCTGAACAAATATAGCAGAGGCAAGTGTTACCCTCTGGTGCCGTAGAGTCGTGGTGTGGCGGGGGGAGGCCAGTTTCAGGTGGCTGATGTGGATCTGGAGGTTTGATTGAGGCAACTTTCATTTAGTCCCCATTTTAACTTACGGATCACTTTTTCTCTGCCTCTCACGGCGCTCCCTGAAAAATTGTGCTTTACGAGATGGTATCCATGAGATCGGATTTCGATATACAAGTCTGCGGTACCAAGTATTAGGCAATATAATAGTCTTTGCAATTTCACTATCACTAGGCCCCAGTGGGGTAAATGTCTCAGGCACATCATGGGGCACTGGAGAATTGCCCACAGGGTTCTTGGTGGCCGCCACCAGGGGGGCAGGAATATGTGGGGAAGGTCTGGTGGGCGGCGGGGTGTGGGTAGGGCTGGGCTGGTGCTGGTAGGTGCTGCGGGACTGCCTTCTGATTGCCTGGTGGGCATCTGTGCCCATACCCAATCCTGAGGCAGCCTGAGGAGGAGTCGCCACAGTACTGTGAACCAACGAAGGAAGGGAACTACCACCCAGAGCAGCACCCATACCAGCAGTAGGTGTAGACTGGCTAACCCATGCAGCACCATAGAGCAAAGTTGGAGAGGCAAACCAGTGCCTACCATCCAAACAGCTGCTGCGGTAATGACAACACACTTGTCCACTCTGAAAGAAGAGTAAGCAAATGTTTTTACATTGATGAGAACTGTATTCTAAAAACTTGATTTCAGGAAATATTCATCATCAGTAATAAAATAATATAGTTTTAACAGTGTTCTTTGCTTCATGAAGAATTTATGGTATAAATTATTAATATTGCATATGTGTACATATACTTTTGTTACAAATGAGCAGGCAGGCAATGCAGAGGCAGAACATGCAGTGTGTCAAAGCTGGGGACAGTGCAGCATAACAAATTATCAGTCTAATTAACTTAAGTATTGCTTGCTGCAATATCCACAACTTTGGAAATGTGAGAAGAGTTGCCATCAACCTATACACATTCAGAGAGACTCAATATACAGTACACAGATGTCAACCAAGAATTAGTTTGATTTCTGTAGCGGAAATAATGTAGGAAATCCCATGTTAGATTTCGAAGTCACTAACTACTGACACGAGAAATCTGAAAAGTCATTACAAGAGTGAAATGAAGAACTTTACTGAAATGAAAAGTTTAGGAAGCCTCCAAGAACTGACTGTCTGCTAGGTAGTAATGCCAGCAGTACGAGTACCTGTGAAATATATAGGTATAGGACAGAGTTTGAGGACAGTAGCCAAGACTTACACTTTTCTTAATGTCCAATGCATACATCTTTCCTGATAAATATATTGTTAACTCCATGATGGACTGGTATGGTGAAAGGTTGAAAGTCTGTCAAGGCTAACATCCCCCATACTATAAGAAAGTTGGACAACCACTGCTAGACAGAAGAGAAACCTGTTGTGTAACTCCACCTCAGAAGAACATTTCCTCTGTGTACCTCATTACAAGATAAAGTTACTAAAATTTTGTCAGTAAATTGAAAGTTACAAACTCCTTCCAACTGTGATATAAAACAGACTCCCTCAGTATCAATATTTTACTGTGGCACTGTTTGGAGGATTCAGTAGCCTCTAATTTGCTGACAATATCATAAATCCCTAAACCTAGATAGACTGGATATACAGTACAGTGTACTGTGCTCTTACAGTCAGGAAAACTTGTCATGAAAACTTCTAAGTAACATTTCCATGTAGATTGAACTGGCAGAACTGCACCATTGACTTTGAACAAAACTAAATTTACTTTTTATCTATTAATAAAACTAATTCAGTATCTCAGGTATGGGTTAGATATGAATATCATTAAACAAGTTTTGTTTTCCTACTACTTCTGAACAGATTATTGTAACTTGAAGGCTTTAGCAGTGTTGGAAAAATTACTTCATCCCAAAAAATGGGAATTATGCTTGAACAATATTGAAATCGGAGTGATCTACGTGCTATGCATAATCCATCATGCTCCAAACTATATAATTAATTCACACGCACAACAAAAGGGTGTAGACTACTTATTGAAATGTTATGCTGGCTGCAAGAGAATGAAACACTAGAAATAAGAAACCTTTTTCCAGAGATATCTCAGTGCTACAGAAATTTACACTCATGGCAAAAAGAGTTTTTTGGGGTCACAACTTTCCCATACCTTACACATACAGTAGCCAATATATTGGGGAGGAATTATGGTTGATAATATAAATTTTGCATGCTTGTGAGTACTTTTATAAAAATATAATTAAAGATGATAAACTATCATTAATTATTCTTTTTTCCTCCCACAATTCTTTTAAACATCAAACACTTATGCTCGTTACAGTGGAAATATAATTATATCTGCATTTGTGAAAACACTCAAAATCTTACTGTGATTGGACACTTTGGAAAGGTGGTGCTTCAGTTAAGGTACAGTTATTGACAAGATTATCCTCAGTGGGAGATGGTTCCTTCACTGTAAAGAAACTTGTGCATATCCCAGATACACTAAGGAAGAAAAGTGAATCGTGCAAATCCTGTTCAAGGGGTGAAAGAGACAGAACAAGAGAGTGAGAGAGAAAGAGGTGTGTGTCGTGCAGGACCCAAACACAGATGTGTGAGAGAAACAGGGAGTGAAGACGACTACCCGACGCTAAGGCCACTAGCCCGCCCCGCAACAAGCAACGCGCGTGCAACAAGAGGCCACAACTTGATTACCGGTGTACACGGATCGCGCCACCCTGCCCTCCACCCTCCCAGCAGTACGGCATCTGTAATATCACATGACTATTAGTTCCATGGGCATGGAGCAGTCCTGTCTTCATCACTAAAGGATGCTATAATTTAGAATGGCAGCTGGAGGGAGATTGAGTCTGATGCTTTGTCTTTTAACTCCACCTTGCTTGTCTAACTGGGACTGGCTGCTGATAAACAACATAATTATAAACTGATAATTAGTTCTGAGGTTTCCTCATAAACTCTACTTTCTGTGTTCACTACAGCACTGTAACAGAAGTTCATTAACACCATAACATACTAACGATTATCTATTATTGTCATTTTTCCACTCTGCTTACAATACTCTTACAGCCTCAGTGAATAATTTCTCTTCATAGCCAAGGCCTAAGATTCTTAATTTTAAACTATGTTGCAGACAATATATATCATATTTTGTAGTTAGTGACTTGAGCAAAAGCAGTATCAGATTCAAAGAAACTAAAAATGAATTATTCAGTCTTCTTATACAAAAAATAATTGGTTTTAACACTGGAAACAAACAGAAATTATTGTCTGCAACTAAAGCAGTAACACCACGGCATTATCATGTGTGACCTTAGGGTAGTAACATACAAAATGTCATTTATGCTAAAAAGTATACAGTAAGCTCACACCTAATCAAATCCCATTTGTCTCACTACTAGCTGTACACAGTAGAATTCTTGACTAACTCTCAATTACCAAATCTGACTAACCAACAACTATGGCAGCTAAATTAATGTCTGGTCATCTAAAACTTACTCATCTGGATGTCTTAAATAAAAAATTCACTAAACATCAAAACAGAGTGAAGCTATGCCAGGTTCAAGGGGGAGATTGTAAGTAAGGGTTTTGACTTTGGGAAAACATTCTGTAATTAATACTGTAGGCCTGTAAGGTAATAAACTACAGTACTTAATATAATTTGTTCTGTATCAGTTGTAATATGCTTTAAGGCACACAATATCAGTGAACATTTATTCAGGAGGCACCAGCTTAAACACTGAAAAACTCTTCGTTGGTGAGAGTGAGCTCTCAGTCAGAGCAGCAAGAGTAATGCCAATATTGCTCTCATGGGTTACACTTATGTGTAGTTGGACTTATGTGTTAAGAATATGCTTTTCATAATGTCATACAAAGCAATTTTTTAGAATACCATTTACTACTAAATATAAAATAGTACTGGAAGTACTGTACCGGACACATTTCAAGTTGTAAAACATGAACACATAAAATGCACTGTATATAATACAGTAATTGTAGTATTAGCAATGGTTCATACAGCTTTCTATTTACGACACTTGAGTAAGTACTTAATAACAAAGTAGCTTATCAGGAAATGTATCTCAACACGAGAAAATACTCATTACAGATATTTACAATACTATAATTCTAGTACAGTTCAGATAATCAACTGTGTGCTCTCAGTATCCTTGTCTTGCCACTAATGTAACAATAAACTTGTATAAAGTAAATATTTGAAATCTATATGAATGTTAACCAAATACAGTACCTTTGTCATATGGAATTCGCCATTCGAAATATTGTACACTTATACTTTCAGAGCAATGTCGTTCTTTAGGACTGGGCCAAGGCTTAACCGGCACCTTTGCCAATACAGTACAGTATTTTTCTACTACTGATGAAAATTTCCAATGCTTCTAACTACTTTTTGGAGTATCAGATATTATTTAAGTCATGATTTGTATTCTTCACTAGACATGCTTATTTCAACCATTGGAAATCTACACCATTGAGAAAAATACTGAAGTGGCATCAGTGTTCATCAGAACGATGACAGTGCTGATTACACTTACCTTACACCTGCAGGTAACACAGTCATCATTGAGTGCCGCCCATTCAGCACCGGGAGGGTAAGTAGCACCCAGGTAATGACAGCCTTGAGGTGTGTTAGAGTCTGTATCATCTGGGGTGGTGGTGGTAGAGGCGGTGGTATTGGTGGTAGTGGTGGTAGTGGTGGCTGAGGTGGCAGTAGTGGTGGTGGTGGCTGTGGTACTGGTAGTCGTGGTGGTGGGGGTGGTAGTGGGGGTGGTAGTGGCGGTGGTAGTGGTATTGGAAGGGTCAGGGGCAGTACAGGGATCATCAGGGCAGCGAGGACAGCAGTCACCCGGTATACGTTTCGGCCATGAGCATTGAACTGGAGGACATTCTAGTGGCCAGCAGTCTATCTCACCATACTGGTCAAAAATAAACATAAATAAATCATAAATGTTGTATCATATTGGTATATGTGAAAGTTAACTATGAACTTGTGAAATGAGCAAGAGATATAGCATAAAGACCATCTTTAATGACAGGAATTTTCTTGTGATAATACTATACATACTGCCTGGTAATATTTCAAGTATCATGAATGAGAAGTTAGCTTCTATACAGTTGATTTTGAATAATATTTAATTTGGACAGCTGACATTATTAAAACCTGGGACTAAGAGGGCTTTTTTGTGACATTTTAATCAACTGACATCTGTATAAGTATAGTACAGAATACCATATGAGACATACTGTTGTATGAAGGTTTAATGAAATAGTTTTGAACCTCTGGACATCACTTCCTTCTGACATAAAAAATTGTCTGGTTGCTGTCAAAGAAAAATGTAAAAATTCTCACCCAATATTCAAAGATTAAGATTTAATATTGTATTCATATGTACTCACGAGGCATTCACATGTCTGGCACTGATATATCCATCGCTGGCCACTGTGAAAAGTGAGATTCGGCTGAGTCTGGTGTGAGCAAGAGGCACGAGGGTCACAGAGGGGGCAACAAGCCAAGTTGACGTCCGAGGCCGAACAGTCACACACGAAACGGTCGCAGGTGATGGTGCCCTCAGAACATACACACTGGGAGCATTCTGACAAGGGGGGAGTCCACGTCTCACCGTGTGCCCGCTCCACCCCACTCAGTACACACCCTGTGAGACAGTCACATCACACACCTCAATCTCTTTAACACCTTCCCATTTTTATGTTCAAACAGTTAGGTACCTATGAGTGGTGTAACAAAGATTAAAACTGAAGAAGTCACATACAAAATATCTATTAGTCATACAGTATTAATAAAGTCATATCATGTCAGAAACTGAGTAGGGGTACAGACCTCCATTGCTGTACAATACATGAAAATTTAAACCATAATTTATAATACAATAATAATGTACAGTATTTGTGAATTTCTGTACTGTAGCTTTGTGATAAAATACTGTACATGAATGAAAATAGAGAATATACAAACATCTGGTCAGTCTCAAGCTATATTGCCGACCATCTCACCACCATACTGACATTACTGATTATAATACAGTACACAGAGTAACAACGTACTAACCACGAGAACAGGTGGTGTTATTGTCGCAGGTACATAAAAAAGATCCATCTGTGTTGACACAAGTAGCAGACTCATGGCAGGTGGCTGTTCCAGCACTACACTCGTCCACATCTGTTCACACATATCACATGCATATGTTATTTAAGATAAGAAATTTAGTAAAAATTTGAGTTTCACATATACAACAAAATTAACATTAGTATAACTAGAATGCAAAAAACACAAGATACAGTTGTACAAAACAAACAGCTTGCGTTACTTGCAATTTATTCAACCTGGATGGGCTATAAATTAAGGTTCATGAATATACCACAAAGAAACACAGCTAACCTTGGCAGTGAAGACCTTGGCTGTTGTCAGCGAGGAGTGAAGTGTAGCCCGGGAGACAGTGGCAGGTGTACCATCCAGGTAGGTTAACACAGCGAGAGTTGGGATGGCAATGGTGAATTCCCAAGGAACACTCATCTACATCTTGTTCACACGCTGACCCTCTAAACCCACGCCGACACTTACACACCCCAGGAGACACACACACACCACCATTCTCACACGTTGTGTTGCACACAGCTGCAATATAGCCAATATCAAAATGCTGATAATAACCAGGACAGGCAAATGATATGGTCAACAACATATGTCTAATAATATGGAACACTCACAGGAAATATACTTTTTCCTCAAATTTACAAGTTGAAGAAATTACATCTATGATGCCATGATGTTGAACTGGAAACAGAATGCTTAAAGTGTCATTTGCCATGCTGATACAATAATTATTCAAGGCTAAATATAAATATTTTGCAATACTGTAGTGTATAGCCAAATATCATAGCTAGTATGGGTCACATAATAATAGTAAGTCACATCCATGAAACAGCTTATCAAAAGTAGTAGTTGAAATGCCATGTGGGGAAAACCGTCTATTTCAAGTAAAAACATGTGGTTCTGATGCATCCCCATATTTTCAATTTCCATTTTTTAATTGGCAGTTACTATACCAATCCAACGTGAATACAAGGTAACTTACGAGTGCAAGACATTCCATTGCCAGTGTAGCCTGGGTTGCAGGTGCAGTGGTAGCCACCGCGGGTGTTGCTGCAGGAGGCGTGTTCATGACACTGGTGTGCCCCCTCACTGCACTCATCTCGTTCCACACATGTTAATTGGTCCACTCGCACATATCCCTCCTGGCACTGGCAGATATATGATCCCACCGTGTTGATACATTGGGTGTGAGCTTGGCAGTAATGGCCATGGTGGGCCCCAACCTCACGACACTCGTCAATATCTAGAGGGTAAATGCAGTACTGCATATTAAATCTCACCACATTTGCTATTTTCTAGTGGCTATGTTAAATGATA
Source organism: Petrolisthes cinctipes (assembly GCA_033782935.1). Classification (NCBI taxonomy): domain Eukaryota; kingdom Metazoa; phylum Arthropoda; class Malacostraca; order Decapoda; family Porcellanidae; genus Petrolisthes; species Petrolisthes cinctipes. Next base: position 12,202 of record JAWQEG010002173.1, on the reverse strand, counting down.
CCTCTGAAACATCATTAAAGATGTTAATATCACGTGGGCAAGTACAGTGGTGCATTTTAAATAACATGACAATGTTTAATAACTGGTGGACTATTTCATAGATTCATCCTAAAATTCACAGGTTTCAGTGTATGGTGAGCAAGTACAGATTAATATAAACCTCAAAAAAATTTCTTAATATTTAGTGTTAAAGAAAAAAATGCAGAAGACAGAAAGAATAGCAACCATGATCCATGAACTGGGAGACCCAGGTGAACTAATAAGAGTAATGTCAACCTACTTACCTTCACAATTGCGTCCATTGGTTCCAGTAAAGCCTGTGTTGCAGTGACAGGCATAAGTGGTTTGGAGATTGATGCAGGTGGCATTGGGATGGCAATCATGACCCTGTGCACAGTAATCCACACCTGGGCAGAACTTACAACACTGTCCCGGCACTGAGAACTGCTCCTCCTCAGGACAGGGAAGAGTAGGGCAAGTTTCCTTGGGGTCAACACGCCGGCACTGCATCTTACCATCACGACACTCACAATCAACACATTGTCGTGGTGACACTGTCTCTCCATGGTCATATACGACACCTTTCAGTGAGCATTGTTCTGTGATGGAAGAATACAAATGCATCCCTGCTAAACATTGCAATACAACTATAATAATAATATTATTTTCCTTTCCATTACATGACAGCAAATGCAAGTCACTTGAACAGAGTTTTAAGTGAACATTATTCCTATATCAGTACAATAGAATCAGAAAATTTTTCAAGAAATGCACCAGAAACTAAGAGGGACTATCTTTGCAAAACTACTGAACATCTGACATACATCAGTCTTACTGGTGTAGATAGTTCCAACCATGTCAGTGATGCTTCTTCATAATACAATACACTGGTACAGCACTGTATAGGACCCATATTAATACTCAAAGGTGGGCAAGTGGTACTTATAAAGTAACAGTAATATTGATACTGTCCGAAAGAAGTATAGTACAATACTGTACTGGCAGTAGTGATAGCAGTACAGCTTTTGAAAAGTACTGGCAGTAATGATGGCAATACTGTACAGTATTGGCTGGTGGTACTTTTTAAACAAACTATTTGAATATTCTCTTAACTCAACTTATACAATAAATTTCTATAAGAGAACAGTTGAGTCTTAAAAGAGCACAATCAGGATTCAATTCTGAAGCACTGAGACACCATCCATTACCCTTTCCTCATAGTTCAAATGTAATGGCTAAGTCACCTCAATGTACAGGACTATATTTGAATTATGAAAAAGCTCTTTGATAGTTAAAGGTATGCAAAATGCACTACATGATTGTGATAATCTAGATGACACATGGAGAGAATTTAGAGCAGGTTGGATATAATGCTGTGAAAATACTTTTAAAGCTAGGGTCTACAGTACAGTATGTTTATAATGGCTGAATGTAGATGTCTGCAGCTGATACCATAGAGGCTAACTGTGACTGGATGAAATCAATCTTGACACCCAGGGGATAGGTGTCATGCAAAGTAAAAGCCTGTACGATAGGAACTGGAAACATTTACCAACCAAGAATATAAAACTAAAATGAGGACTTACTTAGGCAGATGGGACAACACTCTCCCTCGGTGTACACTGGGTTCTTGCAAGTCCTGGCAGGGCAAGGTATTGGTCGGCATGTTACCTCGCCATGCTGCACATGTTAGTGGCACAGAGGGGGGAGGAGGGAAGGGAGGCCATTTTAGAATGCTTAGTTTGAAAACAGTACAGCATCATAACATGTTAAAAGGTTGAAACTACTAAGAAATGGAGATAGAGAAATGGCATTCATTATTGATGGGTATGGATAAACAAAATCTGGAATGAAATGAATATGGAATGATGTTACATAAGTACAGAAAATGTAAACCGATGATATTATTATGATTGCTGTGTCCCTGCCCTTATACTGCAACACTCTGGAAAAATCAGCATTGCAAGGAATATCTTGTGCAGTGTTTATAAATAGCGGAAGAAACTCTGAACACAAAAAGTTGTCCAAGTTTTATAAATGACTATAGCCTATGCATTTATGGCACTGATGCTGCAAATCTTTAACAAAAGCACTTATTGCTATTTTTGGGGAATAAAATTAATCTTAAAGTATGTGCTATATTCTAAACAAATAACACGGGAAAATCTGCTCAACATTAGAGGGCATTGATGATTATATGCTTCATGATGTACAGTAATTGAATAATTTATTCAAACTTGCAATGTCAGTACAGTATGCATGCATGGGTTGTATTACTGTACTGTACATAGCATAAGCTGTTAGCACAAGGCATGGGGGAAAGGTACATCAGAAGCAAAAAGCAATGCAAAGCTATCGACAAGAGTATCATCATAACATCCCTGGTGATGAAGCAGCCTGATGTTGTTACTGTTGGGGATGGAAAACAGAAAGTGAGGAAATATCATAAGGAGTGCATACTGTACCTTTACAAATGCCAAATAAAGTCAACAATCATAACCAACCCTTATTTCACCCTCATTCTTAGCACTAAATTTAAGGTACAGTACAGCAGACCCATTTCTAACTTATCTCTGACCTGGCTCCACCAAAATTGAATAACTGTTTTGTTCCATAATACCTAATTGTCCTGTGACATTATATCAAAATCCATCTTTAATGCTTTCCATGACTCATACCAAGCTACAGAAATATCCCCAACAGCTATAAACACCCACAGTTTAAAATTTATAGATTTCGAGTAAAATTTTGTTATTATGCCATTTACCTATATCCATACTGCTTTTAGTAAGGAAAATAAAAACAATGTGAGGTGCTGCCATCAGTAACTACACAAACAGTACATCTATGATTATGAAATGCTAAAAAACAGAGAGCATATTATTCCTGATATTGTAGTGGTGACATTAACTGGAAAAAATTATAAATACTAATACAGTAGAGCACTATGCCAAATCAAGTATTAATATTTAGAATGCAAGGCTGTCTAACATCTAAAAGCAAAGTGAATCTCTGTAGAAAATATTACAGTATTACTGTTCAAGCTAAATAGGTGAAAAGAAATGATTGAACACTAAGCTTGTGACTACCAAGTTGAAAAGGAACTGATTAGCATACTGAACATAGATTGCATTGCACAGAAACAAAATTAAATTACAGTACAAGAAATATTCTTATGTCCAGTATATCTATTGGTATTATGAAGATAATATGATAATATGTGATGATGCTTATACAGTATTATACTACAGGAAAATGTAAGTAAGATCAGATAAAGTTATAATGTTACAACATGATACAGATATTTTATGAATGTAAGAAAAGGGAAGAGCAGGCCAGACTACAGTACAGTAATATTGAAGTAATTAGTAAGGTGTTATACTGTTCTAGTATATGAAGAATAATTATACAACTCTCTACAAGCAATATAGATGTACAAAAATATGGGATGATCATTGCCTAATATCAAGGGGTTAATAGAGTACAATAGGAAAAGGCCATTTACACATAAAAGGAAATATAGTGTACTACACTCACTTAAAACACTCAAGAGGTTTTGGGTAAGAAAATAGTACACTTCAAGTATGTCTTCCCAAATGCATCCAAGCACCATATTGTTTGGAGCCCAAAATATGGATACAACGGTGCTAGTGTATAGCATACAGTAAACAGAATTGACTAAAATGTGCTTACACTGAGAAAGGAAGTACAGTATAATATAAGCCAAGGCTGCTGGTGGGTATTGAAGACTGTGTTATGTTACTCACCACACATGAACAGATTTCACAACCACTCTTCCAAGTTGCCCCATCTTGCCTCACCGTTCCATTGACTCGACAAGACCGCTGACAGTCACACTCCTCCACAGCAGCCAGCCTTGCCTCGGATGCTGACAGCTGAAACACGCATATATTTACACAAGTTACTCTTACTCTTGGAAATTTAAATATTGTTCTTTGTTCATCCAAAAAATAGAGAAAATAAAAACAAATAATCTAAATAAGGACTATACTGTAATGCAGCATGAAGGGTGCAGGAACTGCCTAAACCAACAGCACAACCTGCATTTAAGCATTCTTGTAAATTGGGAGTAAATATTCTTACCCTGATAGACAACTGAGAGACCAGCTGCTGTAACTGGTTGACCTGATCGGATAAAATCTGGAACTGTCCACAGGTGGGGCACTCAGCGTTAGCCTGGGGGCACTGAAGCAGGTACCCAGCTGCTCCTGATACCAACCGCACATCCTGAAGGGCTCCCTGAAACACAATCACTTGTTAACTTCATCACCTGTTACCTGCTATGCACTTTTTTTTTTTTTTTTTTTTTTTTATAGAATATCCCAAGAACCCTGTAACATGCTGTATTGACTTTGCTCTGATACTGTATTATATATTATCTCAACAGCAAAATAAGCCAAATACAGCGCCCCTACTCTTCTTCAATATCTCTCTAAATGTGTACACACCATAAATTCCTAGTATATATCGCTAAAAGGTTATATGCAAAATTTATTATTGGAGCAGTGTCAAGAACTTTTCTATAATTCTTGTGAATGACTAATATTCAACAAGGATGTGTTGCAGCCAGTTTATCTAAATCTGGTTAATGAGAACCAACCTTGTGCTACAAAGGAATACAAAGGAAGTACAGGCAACAGGAGGCCCATAATGATTGATAGTAATGTTATACTAGTAACATAAGTAACAAAATTAACGCTATGTTTGCCTATCTGATGGCACAACCTGAAGAATAAAAATATTACCAATATATTCGTACAGTACTTAATTAAACAAGGAAAACAATCACACCATACCTTAAACAAAAAATGCTTTGTGTTGCGTTGGCCAAGGTAGAGGGCCATGGGTGAGTCTCGGATAGAGGGGTCCTGGGCTAGGGTTGGGTCAAAAGGGTCAAGGGGGGGTGCAAGGGCAGCTAGGGCAGTAAGGTTGGTGGCTGGAGGTGGGGCAAGGCGGCGGTATACTCGGGAACAATCCACCCACACCTCCAGCAGGGTGCCACTCACCACCACAGAAACCTGCAAACACATCACGCATCACCTCAGGGGATAAAGTTTATTTTATTTTTCCACGTCAGTAAAAAAAAAAAAACTATAAAAACTGTGACTGCTCTGAAACGGGTTAAACTGCAGTGCTTTATATTTTGCAGGGTAGGCTATGTTCCCTCATGATATAGGCCTAAAACTCTTAACACAACTTCACATACACACCTAAAACATAACACCTTTACAGTGTATATCTACTAACTGTGTATAACACGGTATACGAGTAATTAATGAGATGTAAACTCCCACCTTGTGCCAGCGTTGGTCTGCGATGCGGTATGGGAAAGTTTCCACGTGGACCGCCCCGTTGTGGATATAGTGGAGGCGTATCTCGTCTTTCCTGCCTGAGGACTGTAGTTCGAGGTAGCGCTGGTTGCCCCTGGAGAAGGCGAGGATGGTGCCAGCATTACGGTCCTCCTGTTGTACCGTGGCCATCATTGTAAACTCCCGTGCTCCACTCAGCAAGGCCGCAGCTGCTGACTGTACTCCCTCAGGCACTCGCACCTCACGAGTCTCACCTGTATACATACATACATACATCACTATGTAAGATAGTACTGATAACATGTAACACAATAAAGGTACATATATCAACTTTCTGAGTGCAAATATCTTCTGGCTAATTCCTTACGATATCAGGGAGCATCTACAGACGCAGATTACATATGTATGTATCTTGATGGAACCTGCCATAAGCATTGTCGTCCGTCGTCTAACTTTCATTACGAATAACTCCACAACATTGCAATTAACAAGGGATAAACCATTGAGAGCTTAACGATTAATTAATGAAATTACAAAATATGGCATGACATGACTAAACAATGTGCAATATAATATAATGCCATATTAAGGTATTTACAGTACCATCTATGAAAACCAGTTATTCAGCAACACACCACATGCTCATAATATTTGTAACCTTTTTATATTTGTAACCTTTTACTAGATTTTTTCCACAACAGACAGCAACCTAAGGCCACCCAGGTCAGCCAAGTCCCATCAACGTAAATCCTGAAGAGCAGATCGACGTAATCGTATCCCCCTCCCCACTTTTTTTTTATTTTTTATTATTATTATTAATTCTTTAAAATCTTAAGAGGGAAACTTTTGTGTTGGTAAATCTGGAGCAACTTCCTGAATCCTCCAAACTATTCCAACCAACTTCTAGAACACCATTATTTTTGTTCATCTGCCATGCAGGTCCTATTTCCTAGCATACTTTGGAGGAATCAAGGCACGGACTCCAATGTAACAAAAGTGAATTACCCACTTAAGGGGATGCGGGAATAGGGGGACAGACTTGGGGGGGGGGGTTAGGGGGGTGCGGTATTTTTTGGGGGGTGCGGGAGTAGGGGGACAGGCTTGGGGGGGGGGGGTTAATAGGGTGCGGGAATAGGGGACAGGCTTTCTACCCCCCCCCCAAGCCTGTCCCCCTATTCCCGCACCCCCCCAGTCCCCCCCCCCAAGCCTGTCCCCTACTCCCGCACCCCCTTAATAAGAAGTAGTGTTATGTTGACTGACCTTGGAGGAAGATGGCTGGAGCGATGGGTCTGGGTCCACGTATGACGGTGAGGCCTGGGTAGCTTGTATTCCACAGTTGTAGCGACTCAATCAGGTCCACCTCCCGCCCCACGCCACCCTCCGCCACGCCTGTAATACCAACAAACACACATACACGTTACACAAAATAATGGGCCATATCCAAGAACATTCATGGGGTATAATTATGATGGCGTGGTACCGGTACGACCACTTGAATCACTGTGAGGTCACCACCAATCCGTAGTTCCTGAAAGAGAGTATGTGAGGGTTCCAACACCAGAAACAAACCAAACCACTACCTGTAAATTACCAAAACAAAAATATTTATATCCTTGAAAACACCAATAGTTCGATCATTTACCAACTACGGTGTCTTTATATTTTTTAGGCTAACAGTAAATCTCTCTCTCTCTCTCTCTCTCTCTCTCTCTCTCTCTCTCTCTCTCTCTCTCTCTCTCTCTCTCTCTCTCTCTCTCTTCTTCCAGTCTTGCCTCGGTTTCTCCTCCCTCCAGCGCCGTAATTAATCATGTCAATATGCAAATGACGGCGAGGAATCTGCATGCAAATGTTAGCTAATCTGCTGTCGAGTTGGGGGGATGGGATGGGGTCGAGGGTTGAGGGTCAGGGTGCAAGGGAAGAGTAATTGGAGAATAGTTTAACCTGTCTGTGGGTGAGGGAGATGTGGGTGTGTTTGCTATGGTATGGGTGAGGAAGGGAGGTGTGAATGAGTTAAGGAGTTAAGGGGATCGTGTTGGGTGAGGGAGATATATGTGGGTGTGTTTACTATGGGTGAGGGAGGTGTGAATGCGTTAAGGTATAATCATTTTTTGAGGGGCGAATTGAAAGGCTATTGATTCCACCAAACTACGCCATGCAGATATCAGACTACCTCAGGATATATACGAGTAAGGGATACGTTATGTTATGAAGGGCTTGGGTTGGAAAGAAAAAATGTAAAGAGATACCATAGTGTAGTGGTCGCAAAAAAAAAAAAAAAAACGAAGCACCAATTCTTCCCTCTGTCATCACTCAGCGTCACCCAACCTTATTATTCCCGCCAGACACAAAGTGGTGATGGGCAATGCTAAAAGAGGAGAGTGAGAGAGTGCAAAAAGAGGAGAGTGAGAGAGTGCAAAAAGAGGAGAGTGAAAGAGTGCGAAAAGAGGAGAGTGACAGAATGCGAAAAGAGGAGAGTGAGAGAGTGCGAAAAGAGGAGAGTGAGAGAGTGCGAAAAGAGGAGAGTGACAGAGTGCGAAAAGAGGAGAGTGAGAGAGTGCGAAAAGAGGAGAGTGATGAGAGTGTGAAAAGAGGAGAGTGAGAGAGTGCGAAAAGAGGAGAGTGAGAGAGTGTGAAAAGAGGAGAGTGAGAGAGTGCAAAAAGAGGAGAGTGACAGAATGCGAAAAGAGGAGAGTGAGAGAATGCGAAAAGAGGAGAGTGAGAGAGTGCGAAAAGAGGAGAGTGATGAGAGAGGGCGAAAAGAGGAGAGTGAAAGTGTGTGATAACTTGATAGCTCCACCGTTCATTCCACCCATCCACCCTTCATCGTTTATGGGTTGTTTTATATCAGCGGTCGACACTTTATTACCCCGTTGACAAGATGACATTTCGGCGGGAAGAGAGAGGAAGGAGTGCTAGGACCACCTTAGACAATGTGTGGTCAGCTAAATAATTGGTTGGGTGAATGACAGACAGAAGTGCTCAACATACTGCTGTGCTGGTAGAGGCACTTGAAGTTCCAGTGTGTATAATAAAAATATCCAGTATGATTGAGACTACCATATACTGATCATCATATACATCCTATACAAATCAAGTGCTAAACTCGAACTCTTTAACTAGGAATATATATTTACAACCTGTTCATATTAAAGATGGTGGTGCATTAATAATAATAATAATAATAATAATAATAATAGAAATGGTAAGAGAAGACGAAGACAACACATGCACAAAGTTATTTTCCTAGGTTGGATTATTTTCACTTTCCCCTCCTCCTCCTTCCTCTGATTTCTAGACTACACACTCCCTGACCCCACGAGACGAGAAGAGACGAGAGTATTCATAGGTGAGGGGTGTGTGTGTGTGTGTGTACGAGTGTGTGTGTGAGGAGGGGAGAAGGTCAGAAGGCCACCAGATCTGTCACCACCACCACCACCACCAGTCAGGAAGCAGGAAACAAGTACAACTGCGAGTACAGACCAAAATAGCAGCAGGCGAGATATTTCCAGCCAGACATGCATTCAGGTGTTTGGGGATGATTACGTTTAGGGTCTGCTGCTGCTATTATTATTATTATTATTAAGGGGAGGGTATACTTTTGGTACATTGGAGTGCCTTGATTCCTCCAAAGCATACCATAAAACAGAACCAGAGGAACAAAAATAATGGTGTTCTGTTGTTGCTTGGAATAGTTTGGAGGATTCAGTTGCTCCAGATTTACATTGGAGTGCCTTGATTCCTCCAATTAAAGTATGCCAGAAAAAACAGAACGAACCAGAGGAACAAAAATAATGGTGTTCTGTTGTTGCTTGGAAGAGTTTGGAGGAATAATTTGCTCCTGATTTACCAACACTGTATGTAACCTTCCCTTAATTAATAGTTTATACTTATACTCGGTTCATTGAATAACTACTGATTCCTCCTTCAAACTATCCTAGGAAACAAATTAACCTCATGATACTAAAAACGGGGGATTTGTTTCGTGACATATATACTTTGGAGGAATCAGTAGCATCACTTCAATTAACCATCAAAAGCTTCTCCTTTTATTTTGTTCCATGGTCGATATTATATAGTTTAATCGATTGTTTACTAGACTTACAACCTTATTTAGTTTTACTGTACGATCTAATATTACTTTAAAGGCTTCAGGTGTCTATCAATTAATTTATCTAATGAGTATAGTCGTCTACAGTTTGCTTGAATCATATTATCAAAAAGTTGAACAGATGGACTTCCAAGGTCAATCGATTTTCAAGGTATTCTATGTTTATTTGTTATGTTTTCTGTAAGTTACCTAACATGACCTACATACTAAATGTCACAACACACCACTTGTTAGTATGACATTTACCTTCCTATCGATTACACA
>JAWQEG010002172.1:0-122755 GCA_033782935.1 Petrolisthes cinctipes | reverse complement strand
CTGCAGTTAAACGTTGAAGAAAGAGTATAGTAGGGGAAGTGGACAGAGAACATACTTGAAGAGATTAAAGGCAGAAGTCAATGTAGAAGAGAAGAAGGAGGAGGACGAGAGAGAAGGGAAGGGAAACGTAGAAGTGAAAGAATGATGGAAGGAAGAGCGGGACTGTTAGTTAAATGAGTATGCTAGTGAGAGAGAGAGAAAGGGAGTATTGATAAGAGATGGAGGGGTAGCTTCTATATTGTACTTGTAGAATTACGTTCTGATTGTGGTGAATGAAAGACAAGACCCGAGTGAAAGACATAGGGAAGGTAAATGTCGAAACTGATATTGGGGTCTGCTGTAGAAAGTAATGGTGGAGAGCAAGTATGAGGTCAGCATCGTGCGAGACATGTTTGGACAGTACAAAGGAAGGAATGTAAGTGATGGTGTTGTCGGGGGTGGGGAGGGGGGTGGGGGAGGGTTTAATGGTGATGGGGGAAGAGAGAGAGAGAAAGTGGATGAGTAGGAAATGAGTCGTTCAGAGTCAAAACAAAGTATATGGCGATTCTGTGGCTAAGTATTTTAGTTTCTACGTACAGCTCAATCACACTGACACAGCTTCTTAGTATGTATATGTGTGTGTGTGTGAGGAGAGAGAGAGAGAGAGAGAGAGAGAGAGAGAGAGAGAGAGACTGACTCATTTATCGTACGTAGTGTGTCCAAATGTATCTTGAACATCGTAGGTGAAATATGGGCAGACATTGTACCCAAAACCATTCTGTTCTCTCTTGCACCCATGCACCACGTAGCACTTTAGACGTCTCCGAAAGTAGGCTAATCATAGATGAGATACATCAGAGAAGTGTCGGAAAAATGAGTAAATAAAGACAAATGGAGTGACGATTGAGTTCATAGTGCAAAAAAAGTCTTAGATAATGGGGACGAGGTTATAAGGATACGGGGGGAGGTGGACGAAAATAGAAATGAAACGAGGATGGCGGAAGAATGAGTTAGGAGGGGGAACTCATTAATCTTCGACTTTTTCTCGTGGGATCTGCTCTATAAATTGTTCATTCCTGTTCATCTTGGGAGGAACTTTCACTGCCACCCTTTACGAGCTGTGAACACCTGACTAATGTTCCCGCTTGTGCTATTTTGAGTGTGTGTCTGAGGGGGACTGATGCATGGTTGGCTGATGTAAAGAGTCCAAGTCTATTTACAACGCCAGACAGTCACAACAATATTTACTTACGCACGTGACACATACACACACCAAACACACAAACAGGTAGGCTACGTGTATAGTCATGACACATACACACACCATACACACAAAACAGGTAGGCTACGTGTATAGTCATGACTCATACACACACCATACACACACACAGGTAGGCGACGTGTATAGTCTTGACACATACACACACCAAACACACAAACAGGTAGGCGACGTGTATAGTCATGACTCATACACACACCATACACACACACAGGTAGGCTACGTGTATAGTCATGACACATACACACACCAAACACACAAACAGGTAGGTAGCTAGCTATGTGTACAGTCACGGTCAATAATCCTGCGACATCTTCCAATGAAACAGCCTCGAAAATGATGGTAAACTATATATCTGTTGGTCTCTGTAATGTTGACTCATAAGATTCACTCTCACAGGCTCACTTTTATTCATCTGATGCAGGACTTTTGACCGTGACTGTACATACATGCTCTTATGTCGGCACAAAGCCCCACCATACCTACTGCTAGCATACACTCAGTAATGATTCGTTCACTATACAAACTTGCACTGCATAAAACACACATGCACGAACTAGCCCACCTACAGAATATATACAAAAAATTTTCACAATACACACAAACACAATAAAGAACACACACACACACACACACACACACAGAAACAAACTAACCCCTCAGGCCTGTACTCACAACACACGCACACAGTCCCATTAACACGCAACCCCTCGCTAATTTTGCGTGTTTGTGTGCGTGCGTGCGTGGGCTTGAGAGGGAGGGAAGCGGTGGGGAACTGCGTAAATTGGCGGAACAGCGTAATTAGATCAAATCACAACTACAACAACGCCAGGCTAAATTAAACAAAGCAAGGCCTAATCACTCCCTCGCTTTTAGGGGAGTTGGCGGACTGAGGGATGAGTGTGAGTGGCACGGGAATGGGGAGGAGGACGGGGTGGTGAGAGGGCGTGGGGGTGGTGAGGTGAAGTTGCGACATGTGTGGAGAGGAGTTGGAGTAGAGAAAGAGAGGGTGGGGATGGGATGGTGTGGTGTGGGAAGGAGTGAAATAGTGCAGTGTGGGGTGTTTTTTATTAAGTGGTGGGGAGGTAGGAGAGTGGAGAATTGTGTTAGTCGGGAATGATTTGGGAAAGAGGATAACAGACAACAACAGGTAAAAGAATGTGAACTGGGTTAGAACACCATGGCATGGTTGCTGAGTCGGTCAGGAAGGCTGCATGGGTAGAGGAAGTAAGGTCATGGCAGGTGACGATGGCTGTCAGTGTTAAAGATAGCTTTCATCAAAGTAAGTGAGTAAAGGCATTACTTTCATGTTCCTTATCGCCCCTCTGACAAATGATGGAGGAATTGAAGAGGAAGCAAAGGGGAAGGAAGGAAGGACGAGGAGGAAAGGTACACGAGAAGGAAGAAGAGAGGGTCTGCAGGGAAATTGAGGGAATGTGTTTATAGGATAGAGGGAAAAAGGGGGAAGAAGACGAGGAGAATCAGGAACGAGGATAATCATTTTCGTACAGAGGGGAATCAATGTTAAGACACGAGTGAGCAAGAGAATGGGATGAGTGAAAGGGGTATGAGAGGAAGCGAAAAAGAGCCTAGGAAGCAGTGGAATGACGTGAAATAGGGAGAAATTAAATGTATATATATTCTTTAGACGTAGAAATTGACAAAAATAATTTACATTTTCTTCTGAGCATCCAATTCTGAACTATATTTGTGCCATCTCAATGAATGATAAGAAACATAACCACGACTTGAATGATATAAACAAGAGTAACTTTTTTCGGAGCAGTGTCAGAGGAGTATATAAAATGGTACTGGTTTATAATTTATTGGTACTGGTATATACTTTATTCACACACCCGTCTCATTCTCGGATATATTTAATTTTAATGGACCAGGCGACAGAAGGAAAAGGTTGTAAGTACACTTCGAGGTTGTCCAGGGAACTTGTCTCTCTCTCTCTCTCTCTCTCTCTCTCTCTCACCATTAGGCAACGAGCACACTACACACGCACTCAAAATCTGGCCACAAATATCCTTTCTCCCCCTCCCCTCATCTCCCCCCCCCACCTCCATCAGAATTCATGGGTGTGGTTGCCAACTCGTCATTTATCAGGGTGGATGCGTTGTTAGCAATTACTGTGATGGGGTTGGTTGGTTGGAGAGAGAGAGAGAGAGGAAAGGTGTGGGGTGACCGGGAGTGAGTAGGGGAAGAGAGATGGTGGGGAGGGAGAATGGTGATAAGGATAGATAGAGGGAAGATGGAGAAAGAGTGGATAGTTATGGGAGGGAGTGGAAGGGGAGGAAGTAGGAGAGGGAATTAGGGAATGTAGAGGAAAGGGAATGAGAGTATCTACGTTAAAATGTCTACGGTATTGATTCATTTCTCACATTCTCATTTGTCTCCCTTTCCATGTTTCAGTTCTTCTCTTCTATATTGTTTTCCTTTCTTTCCTATTTCTTACTGTCCTAAACATCCCCCCCCCCCCTTTCCTTTACCTTACCTCTACTGTATCCTCTCTTTACATTCCCTCCCCTCCTTTAATAAATTTTCATCAGTGGATATTTTATTTAAGGTACTGCATGTCCTTATAACTTGTAACTTTCCCAACCTCACGGTACTGTATTAAATTACCATTGTTTCGTATCTCAGTGTTCTCTTTTCTTCCCTTCTCTCGTTTATCGTGCAGTTCGTGTCCTCTCTTTACTTGTTCACTTCCTTAGTCTTAGTCTCTCTCTTCTTCACTCCTCTCGCCGAACTTCTCTACATTCTGATTTCTCCTATCTTTTCCCTTCCGTTTTCTCTCCTATTTTAATTTCATCTTTCTACTTCCCATTCCACCACCACCACCACTACTACCTCTCTTTACTAATTCCCCCATCCCTTCCTCCCTCCCCCACCTCTCTTAATAATCTCCCCCCTTCCCTTCCTCACCACCAACCACCCCACCTTTCCTTACTAATTTCCCCCTACCCTCCCCTCCCAACGACCCCCTCCCCCTCCCCCTTGGCACGGTTTGTCTCAATCAGTGGGCAAATGTTGGTTAAATGGAAAAATGAAGGATGGCGAGCTACATGCAGTGAGGAAATGGGCTGGGAAATGGGTGGGTGGGGGGGAAGGGCTGATAGGGGAGAAAGAGGGAGATAATATGCTTGGAAATGGGCAGAGGGAAATTCGAGGAAGTGAAATGGGTGGGGAAAGTGGGATTGAATGATTAATTGATTGATTGATTGATTGATGTAGGTATAGATTTAAAGGGATGATAATGTATAGGTGCAGAGAGATTGATGTGGTTAAATTAGTGGAGAGGTGTTTAGTGTATAGAATATTAACTCATAAGAATATGTACACGAGTTATTACCTAACCCCCCCCCCCCATACTCTCTCTCTCTCTCTCTCTCTCTCTCTCTCTCTCTCCTCTCTCTCTCTCTCTCTCTCTCTCTCTCTCTCTCTCTCTCTCTCTCTCTCTCTCTCTCTCTCTCTCTCTCAAGTTAAACCTCAATGTTAAATGACCTGATGAGTGAATTTACAGCTAAGATTTGACACAGTAAACAAACACATTGAACTGAACTACACTATAAGGTATATAATTATTCTTCAAGTATCACAGTTTTATTAAAATAGAAACAAAGATAGAATTACACACTCCTTGGATCCGTTTGTGAAGAAAATATTTAGTTAGTAAAAATTTTGGATGAGAGAGAGAGAGAGAGAGAGAGAGAGAGAGAGAGAGAGAGAGAGAGAGAGAGAGAGAGAGAGAGAGAGAGAGAGGGGGGAAGCAGGGTGAGGGAGAGTAAGGGAGGAGAAAGCAGGGAGAGAGAAAGAGAGAGAGTGTGGGAGAGAGGGAGGGGGAGAGCAGGGTTAGGGTAAGTGAGAGAGAGAGTGAGTGAGTGGTGTGAGAGTATGAGTGATGTGAGGTGAAGGGCTTGGGAGTGAAGGGGACTTAATAAAGAGCTAAGGTGATAAATGCCCAGCCTTTTATTTCTCCAACCTCACTAAAAACTTTATAAGGCATCACAGCTGACGCCTCCACTCACCCCTCCCTCCTCACCCTCCTCTCCCCTCCCCTCTCCTCTCCCATCCCCTCTCCTCCCCTCTCCCATCTCCTCCCTCCATTACTCTCTTGCCCCCACTTACCCTTCCCTCCCTCCCCACCCCTCCATTACTCCTCTTCCCTCCCTCCACTCACACTCCCCTCCCCTCCTCTCCTTCCCTTCCTCCAATCCTCCTCCCCCTCCCATCCCTCCACTTCTCCCCTCTCCCCACTCCCTACCTCCCCTCACTCCCTCACCCTCCCTCTCCCTCCCCCCTCCCCTCCTCCTCCTCCTTCCCTTCCTCCCCTCCGTTATTCCTACACATCTCCATTTCCATTTGTTTTTATTTCTGTCTCTTCATATATATTGCTTCGTTTTACTGACAAATTCTATCTGCCAAACTTTAATTCAGTTCTGTGTTCGTTCTGCCATTCAGTATTATTATTATTATTATTATTATTATTATTATTATTATTGGTTATTGCTCTTTGTTATTCCCTTGTTATCCTTCCCCTTTACTAATTCCCTTCTATCGTTACTTCAGTTTTTAATAATAATAATAATAATAATAATAATAATAAATATCTTGTCTTGGAAAATAATAATAGTAATGAATATCCGGTCTTGGAATAATAATAATAATAATAATAATAATAATAATAATAATAATAATAACAATAATAATAATATGAATATGTGTTCTTGTATTAGTCGTGTTTGTATTTAGCTCGTTCCATTTATACCTTTGTTAACAGATTGCCTCATTTTACTCATCCCTATCTTCCTTCTCGCCTTCCCTACTCACCCTCTTCTAATATAAGGCATCTTCACCCATTCCACTCCATTCCCTCACCTACTCCACTCCCTCACCCACTCCATTTCACCTTCTTACCCACTCCACTAAACTCCCTCACCCACTAAACTCCCTCACCCACTCCACTCCCTCACCCACTCCACTCCACCTCCTTACCCACTCCACTTTCTCATCCACTCCACTTTCTCATTCACTCCACTTCCTCACCCACTCCACTTCCTCACCCACTCCAATTCCTTCCCACTCTTTTTACTTTATCCTTTCCCTCTCTTCCTTCCATCACATGTTCTTATTACTCTCTATCCTCCCTTCCAATAAATCCCCCCCCCTCTCCTCTCTCTCTCTCTCTCTCTCTTCCCTTTAATCCTACCTTACCTCCCTTACTCTTCACTCTCTCTCTCTCAAGCATAATTTCCCACAAAATACCATCTCCTGCTTTCTTTCTTCCTCTCCCCCCCACCTCCTCTTCTTCCCCTCTCCTTCCCTCCCACTCCCCTCTCCTTCCCTCCCACTCCCCCTCTCCCCCTCCCACTATTACCATTATTGACCCCTCCCCCAAATATAGCTAGCCTCCCTCCCAAAACTACGACTGAAACGCCCACAAAAAAAAGAAAACCGATGTGGCCGTGAGAAGGGAGACGGGTGTATATATTTGTTTAGTTCCCAGGCACTATTATTATTATTATTATTATTATTATTGTTAGTGTTTACGTATCGGGAAAATAACACATCATTATTATTTTTTATTATTATATATATATTTTTTTTTTATTATTGTTTTTGCTTGGTATTAATGTTTTGATAATTGTGTGTTTTTTTTTTTTTTTTTTTTTAGGTGGGTAGTGTGATTTTTTTTTTTTATAGAGTATTGGATTATTGATTATATAGAACTCATGCCTCCCTCATACAGTCATATGCACTTCTCTCATCACCCCTCACTGTAATTCATTCATTTATTCATTCATTCATACCTCATTCCTTCCTTCCTTCTTCATCCATTCCTTCCTTCTTCCTCATTCATTCACTCATTCTTTCGTTCATTCTTTCTTTCATTCATTCATTCTTTCATTCTTTCATTCATTTTTCCCTCATTCCTTCCTTCCTTCCTTCCTTCATTCATTCATTCATTCATTCACTTTCACATTGCTCTCTCTCTCTCTCTCTCTCTCTCTCTCTCTCTCTCTCTCTCTCTCTCTCTCTCTCTCTCTCTCTCTCTCTCTCTCTCTCTCTCTCTCTCTCTCTCTCTCTCTCTCTCTCTCTCTCTCTCAGCGCCGTGATTGATGGAGTGGTCGAAAGAACTTTGTAATAACACCCAAGATGTGGGGAACTTTGAACCTGAAACTGGGGTGGGGGGGGGGAGGAACTGGCATGTGGGGTGAGGGTGGGGGGTTAGGGAAGGGCATTAGGGGTGTTAGGGAGGGGTTAGGAGGAAAGATTGGGGTTAAAGGGAGGATAAGGGAAGAGGGAAAGGGAAAATTGAAGGGAGAAAGAAGGGGGAAGTGGAGGATAAGGGAAGAAAGGAAGGGAAAAGAGTAGGGAGAATGAAGGGGGAAAGAAAGGATAAGGGAAGAAGGGAAGGGAAAAGAGTAGGGAGAAAGAAGGGGGAAAGGAAGGATAAGGGAAGAAAGGAAGGGATAACAGTAGGTAGAAAGGGGAAGGAAAGGATAAGGGAAGGAAGGGGAGGGAAAAATGTAAGGAGAAAGAAGGGGGAAAAGGGAGGATAACGGAAGAAGGAAAGGAAAAGAGAAGGGAGAAAGAAGGGGGAAAAGAAAGGATAAGGGAAGAAGGAAGGGATAACAGAAGGCAGAAAGAAGAATAAGGGAAGAAAGGAAGGGATAAAAGTAGGTAGAAAGGGGAAGGAAAGGATAAGGGAAAAAGGGGAGGGAATAAAGGAAGCGATAACAGAAGGGAGAAAGAAGGGTGAAAGGAAGGATAAGGGAAGAAGGAAAGGGAAAATAGTAAGGAGAAAGAAGGGGAAATAATTTGAAGAGGGTAAAGAGTGATGATGTGCATACAGGGGTGTTTGCAGGTGTGGAATGTACAAGTATGTAGTATGCAGGTGTGGAATGTTCTGGTATGTAGTATGCAGGTGTGGAAGGTACAGGTGTGTGATATACTAGTTTGATTATGCAGGTGTGGCTGTGTAGAAGTGATAATAGATGTGTTGATTTTTTTCTGTAATGTTTGCAGGTGTGTAATGAGTAGCATGTATTGAGTATGAGTGTGTAGGGCAAGAGTGTGTGAGTGTATATGAGTGTGGATAATGTATGTGTGAAGTATCAGTGTGGAAAGTAAATGTGGTGGTATGTAGTGTGTATGGATGTGTGTGTGTGTGTAGTGTGTATGGAGGTGTGTGTGTGTGTGTAGTGTGTATGGATGTGTGTGTGTGTGTGTAGTGTGTATGGATGTGTGTGTGTGTGTAGTGTGTATGGATGTGTGTGTGTGTAGTGTGTATGGTGGTGTGTGTGTGTGTGTGTAGTGTGTAGTGTGTATGGATGTGTGTGTGTGTAGTGTGTATGGATGTATTTGTGTAGTGTAGTGTGTATGGATGTATTTGTGTAGTGTTGTATGGATGTATTTGTGTAGTGTAGTGTGTATGGAGGTGTGTGTGTGTGTGTAGTGTGTATGGAAGTGTGTGTGTGTAGTATTGTATGGATGTATTTGTGTAGTGTTGTATGGATGTATTTGTGTAGTGTAGTGTAGTGTGTATGTCTGGAGGTGTAGCAGCAGATAACCCCCTTCTACAGGTGGAGTGTAAGAAGGCCCAGCCCAAGGAGGTGATGCTGCCAGCCAGCGCGGGTCGTGGACGCGGCGGCGGGCGCGGCGGCTACGGTGAGTTGGTGATGGTGTCGCCGGTGCCGCCGCTCGCCACCTACCGCTACGCCCCATACTCCCTCCCCGCTGCTGCCGCTGCCGCCGCCGCCTCGTCGCAGGTGCCGCTGACCAGCCTGCCCCAGGTGACCCATGCGTCCCTGAGTGGGCTGGCCTCGGTAAGTGCGGCGGCGGCGGCGGCGGCAGGCGGCATGGTCGGGGGCCATCTGGCCGCGGGCCTGCCTGGCTACGGCGCTGTGTACGGGCTGGACGCGGGCGTGGGCGTGGGCGGCGCCGGCAGCATGGACATGAGCGGGTGCAAGCGTCTGGCCTACACCCAGCCCGCCACCACCTCCACCACCAACTCCCTCGGGTACTCCGTGTCCAACCTGCTGGGGGTCCAGGGCCTCACCGTGCCCACCTACCCCATCCCCGTGGGCCTCTGAGCGCCCACGCCCCGTCCCGCCCCTGCTCCCGCCCCCTGCGGACCCGCCCGCCGCCACCCACCACTGCAGCCGCCGCCACCTGCAAGATGGCCTCGGGGCCCCCAGCAATAATGTGGCGGGGCGGGGGCGGCCCCGGGCAGGCCGCTCTCGCCCCCCCTCGCCCCCCGCCCCCCAGCCGCCTGGCCCTCGCGCCAAGCTTGCGTGCGACACAAACTTTACTTGTTGTGCCGGGCGGCGGACTGCACTGACCCAGCCTGCTTGTAGCACCCCCTGGCTCTAGTCACCCGCCCCGCCCCGTCCCGTCCCGTCCCGTCCCGTCCCGTCCCGTCCCAACCCAATCCAACCCTCCCCACCCCTCCCCGCTACCTCACCCTAACACCCACCTTCCTTACTAACCAAGTCAAGTTTGCATTGCACCCTGCGGCGCCTGGCCAGGCCCCCCCCCCCCTAGTTAACTTTATTTATCTGGTAGAGAGAGTTTACTGAGGCAGGGCGGCAGTGGCACGAGCCCTCCCCCCCCCCACCCCACCACACCTAGCATTACTGGTTTAGTTAAGACTTAATATCTATCATTCACTTCTTTCCAATGTCTATGCAAATGAAGGATGAACAAAACTATTCACTTCAATGTCAATGCTTAGGTGTCTTGTCTTCCCTTTGTTGTCAGTACAGTGGTGAAGTTATGTCAGTAATAATAATATTAATAATATTAATAATAATAATAATAATATTAATAATAATAATATAATAATAATAATAATGATAATGATGAAAGTGATACAGCAGTGTTGATGTAAATAGATTATAGAGCTGTCCTACTCTCCTGTTTCCCCTGGTCCCCCCTCCCCCCGGCACAAGTGGTTCTCCGCCTCACCCGTGGCACTCAGTGTGGCACTCAGCGTGACACCCAGCTGGCACTCAGTATGGCGTCGTTCACCTCGTAGACCACCGCTGGTCGCGTGTGCACATTTGGCACATTAATTATATGAATCTGTAAATTTTGGCACTATGTACATGTGGCACTGATAATGTGGCGATGTTCACATGTGGCACTGAACCACCTCAACACTTGGCACTCTCCAGGTGGCACGGCATAGTACTCTTGACCTTGTGTCAGATGGCCGTGGTGTGTGTGGGAGTGCCTGGTGGTGGTGGCACTGATCGTGACCCTGGCGTGAGGGCCCTGTGCCGGGGTGGGGTGGCGCCCCCTCCCACCTTCTTTTCAGAGCTAGGGCAGCGACCCCCCCGGGCACCAGGCCTCTGGGGGCCGCTGCTCCAGCCCTGCCCCACCACGTAATTACTCGGCCTGGGTACTTGTTCTCTTTATAAGTAAATTAAAATGATAAAGTGGCCATGTACTTACGTGGCCTAGTGGGTGAGGCCGCCTGAGGCCGCCCGCCGCCACTCACATGTCCTGCATAAAAAGGTTTGGATACCAGTATAGGAGAGTCGTATACTTAAAAATATATAAAATAATAAAAAAAAAAGTATACTTAACCCCTGACCTGGGCGGGGGGTGAGGGCGAGGTAGTACCCCCGCCTTCCCTCCCCGGCCGGCGGGGGTGTGGTGATAGTCCCCCTCGAGCTGTGTGGCCCATGTTATGTTTCCCTGTACGCTCACATTGTCTTCTATATGTTCTTGGTTTTTAATTTACCACTCTTTATTTTTTAATTATCACATTTCTTTTGTTTATTGTTTATCATTTATTTTTTGGCTTGGCTATAACCGCGCCCCCCTCCATAGTTGTAACACACAAGATAGACAGTTAGCGTAGATCTAGCCGCTCTCTATAAATCCATTTACTTAGAAGTATGATCGTACCTTTAACTTCCACTATTGTTTGAGCCATTTTTTGAGTTGTTAGTTGGTGTTTGAGTTGTGATACTGATTGTTTTTTTTTTTTTTCTTAATGACAAAGGCTGAGTATGTTTTCCAGCAGTAGTTGGTTCCTTGGGGTTAGAACTCCATTTGACTACACCGTACTGATGTAATTAATTACTTCTTCACAACTAGTTAGAACTTAACCAATAATTATTAAAGCAAGTCTTATGAGAGAAAGCAAGTGTCCTTTCCAGTCGTATGTAACGTTTTTTATCGTAGTGTTTTTTAATAATATTTAATTCTCCTTTTTTTTTTAACTATATATATTTTTACTTGTAGCAAGACTCGATACGCCAAAGGTTTACTGTACGGAGAAATATTAGTAATAATTTTTAAAGAATGTAATAATAACTTTCATCCCGTGAACTAATAATATTATATCATACAAACAAAGCACTTGGACAAAATAATCTCATATCTCTCTCGAATGTTTTTGATCAGGGATGTCCACTCAGGCTTCTCTCCTTCACCTCTAGCGCGTTCACACCGATGGCTCACGTAACGATGTGGACTGCGGCGAAGATATATATTAAGAGTAGATGCATTGTAATTATTCTGTCTCAAAATGGATATCAAACCTTTCGCCTCACACAAGACCAAATCACAAAAGGGTAGATTGATGCATTGTAATTACTCTATCTCAAAATAGATATCAAACCTTTTGTCTCTTAAGTGAAAGTGTTACCTCAAATGAACCAAACAGTCGATACTTTGTAATTTACTATATCTCAAATGAATATCAAACCTTTCGTCTCTCAAGTAAAAAAAAAAAAAAAAAAAGTTACTACAAAACGGCAAAACAGTCGAATAAATATCAAACCTTTCGTCTCTTCGGTGAAAAAGTTACCTCAAATGACCAAACAGTCGATACTTTGTAATTTTCTGTATCTCAAACGAATATCAAATCTTTCGTCTCTTAGGTGAAAAAAAAGAAGTTACTATTTATGTACCATATCACAGTTCAATATCAAACGTTTAATCTCTCTTATATAGATAATAATAATACTGGGAAAAAGTTACTATTAATTATATCACTTTACCGATCACACGTTTCATCTCCCATAATAATTAATTATAAGGTGAAAAAAAAAGAGTTACTATTTAATCCACCTACCGATCAAACGTTTAATTAATCTCTCTTAGATAATTATTATACTATGTAAGACTACAATATTACACCGGACAACTATAGCTCGCTCTCTACGTATCTTTCCTCATAAGTACAGTACAGTTGTTTGTGTGAGATTTTATGTAGAAGTGTAAATATTGTAAGCTAATTGATTAATGTGTGTGTGAAGTTGACAGGAGAGGCGGGCGACTTGCTGAACCACGCGACGCCCTATAAACAACTCGATCAAATGCCAGTGAATCAAACTTAGAGCAGCATCCGATTCCAAAGACTAGTTAACTACACCACCCTCAAAACTGCAGTGTGTGTAGAGAGAGTGTTATCAAAACTTTTCCGATTCATCTATGCAAATCGAAGGCGGGGAATTATGAGAATTAGGTGTAAAAATATCATGAAATGTCAAACTCATCTACTTACAAAACGTTTCTGATACTCGCTAGAATCTCAGATCATCTTTAATTCAATGAAGGATGAAAATAATAATAATAATGCTCTATAAAATATTTGTATATATATTATATAGCCCAAGTCGGTAAACACAATGACCTGACCTCATTCAACAGATCAAAAGTGAGAAGTACACAAAGCACCATCATCCCCATCTCTCAAGTCAATACATTATGCCCTTTTTATTATCACTATCTTTTTATAGGTGTTCATTTGGTACTTGAGGACTCCGAATGCCAGATTACCGTCGTCGAGTTCTCACAGAGCGAAGCACAGTCAGAAAGAAACGAGAGATAGTCAGTCAGTGTGTGCGAGTTGTTTTAAGACGAAATAATTAATGGATTTGATAGAGGAGTACTCATTTAATTAATACCCAAAATTTAGTTAGTCATGATAATTGAGTACTCTTGATAGTAAAGCTCAAATTTTGTTTGTATGTTAATGGAGTGCTCGTGAAAATGCAACCTAATAAAAATGAAGATTCATAAAATATATGATAAAACAGGCCAGGAGTTGATTTGCGAAATACTAACGATGATTGTGATTGTTAATTGATGATGACGATGACTCATACTTAGCAGGAGCCGGAGCGTCCTCTGGTGAGAGGTTTACCAGTAGAGGTTTTTATACTTTTATACACTCTTAGGTGGCCGACGGGATCATCCACTTTTTGAATCTGTAGAAGGGACTATCGTAGTGAGAGAAGTCAAAACAATATGACCTTCACTCTTCTTGAGGTGTTTTCGTCTAGACCGGGTGGAAGAAGAGTACAGCATAGGGAGTGAAGGCTCGGGGAAGAAAGGGATTATGTGAGTGAGTGAAGGAAGAATTGTCCCATCATGTTCGTGGAATCCCAGTCTAGATCATAGTCACGATAGCAACGCCTAGAGACTGAAAGAAACTGTCAGACTCGCGAATTCGTGGAACCCCAGAGGTACCCCCCAAAATTTAGACATACCGTATGTACCGTAAATAATTAATTATGTAGTAGCGGAAAAAAGTATTAGTCGATTGTGCTCTGTGAGAGAACAGATTTCACTATGTCAGATGCACTTCATTCATAGTAGCAAATTAAACAAATTATGTATACAGTTTGTATATAATGTGTAGTAGTGCAAGAAGGTAACACTAGCAACCCAATTTCATAATACTAGCTACTAGTAGGAGTTTGCAAGATAATAAGGTTGACTCATTCAGAATACTTTTTCTTCTTATTTGCGTGTTTTGATGAGCCTTACACACCTTACAAATGGTAACACTATCATTGACTACTTTAGACTACTATGGTGGTGTTGGTGGTAAGTAACTTCTGGCAGTTCCTCCCATATACGAAATCCTTATGGGAACAGTTGTCAGACCCAACATGATGCCACCACCACCCATAGAGTCTAATGTTCATACCAATTGTAATGTGTGACTGGCCATGTTGGTTGGTTTCCTTTTCGGTACAGAGGGTGTTTGTTTGTTATCCACTCTTGCGTCTAGGCTGTAGTAGGGTGGGGACTAAGTTGGAGTCACGGCTAGGCGTGCGTACACCATGTATATATATAGATCATCCTAATTTGCTGGCTGTTATCTGTGGGGCCTATAGATTTGTTAACTCCCCACCACCACCACCACCACCACTACTACCACCACCACCACTACCACCACTACCACCACCACCACCAACCCCTCCCTCCTTTTTCTCCCACAAAAGGACAAGACAGTTGACGTGCCCGGTAAATAAATTTCTATGTATAGCCAAATAACGTAGGCCTATAATGATTCACAGTGCCCTTTCATTATGCAATTCCTACCTATGCATGATCACATCTATGCTTCCGT
Organism: Petrolisthes cinctipes; assembly: GCA_033782935.1. Lineage (NCBI taxonomy): Eukaryota > Metazoa > Arthropoda > Malacostraca > Decapoda > Porcellanidae > Petrolisthes > Petrolisthes cinctipes. The sequence continues at coordinate 108,110 of JAWQEG010002172.1, read as the reverse complement.
ATGTTCTAGAATTTTTTGTAGTTCTAGAGGATATATATTTTTTTGTAGAGGGGTTTTTTAAAGGAAGGGAGGGGAGAGAAGGAGAGAGATGAGGGGTTTGTCTTGTATGGTGGAGGGAGGGAGTTCCGTCTTCCTTCCCACTCCCACGTTTCCCCCTTCCGTCTCTCCTCACCTCCTGGGAACCCCTTTGTAGTGTTATGGATCGAATGCGTCCTAGTAGAGGTCATGATAGAGTGATTCTCATTTTTTTTTTTTTTTTTTTTGCACATAGTAACTTTGTGTAATATCTGGGATACAGGTATACAGTAATAACGTTCTCAAAATCAAATAATTACGTTTTTGGAAAAATTGTTCAAATATAAAAGTTTGTCTGTGTTTGATGATTAATTATTATATACGTGGCACAAAGTCAGAGAAGGAGGAGGGGAACACAGATACAGCTGACCGTTTGTTTGTTTATTTTATTTGTAGCGCTTCTCGCTAAATAAGAATACAAATTACAGCGTATAATAAGTAAGATACAGCCCATGCACCTGCTCAATACCAGTGGCGGCCCCGATGATGGTGTTGTTGTTAGCCAGCCTACAGTATATCGCCTGTTACTGAACACTAACCCAGGTAACAAGTTAAATAATGACGCGTTAGATTTGATGTGATGATGCTACTGTGATTGTAATGAGTCGTTGATGAATAGCACTGAAGTAAGTTGTTATTGAAGTTGATGAATAGCACTGAAGTAAATTATTATTGAAGTTGATGAATAACATTGAAATAAATTATTATTGAAGTTAATATATAGCACTGAAGCAAGTTATTATTGAAGTTGAAAATAGCACTGAAGTAAATTATTATTGAAGTTGATGAATAGCACTGCAGTAAGTTATTATTGAAGTTGATAAATAAAATGGCAGACGTGATAAATGATGGATAATTATCAAGAACGATGAAGTATTGAATGCTAAACCGAAAAGATTAGGCAGCGATACTATATTATTGGAAAATGATTAGGAGTTGTTGATGAAGATAGAAGCGATTTATAGATTCAGATTGTAATTAATTAACACACTATAGAAGAAGCCATTAGGTGAACGTGATACTCGAGTGTTTGTTTATTGTCAAGTCGGTTCTCGCGTCACCTGACTCATCCAACGTTACCAGCAAATTTTATCAAGTGGTGGAGACACACACTTACAGTATATAATTATAAGGGGCGTTCGTTACGTTACGTTACCAATGCACAAAATAGCACCCACCGCGATAGAGTGGTGTCCAACTTTATAAATATTTAAGTTACTAGAATTTAGCCTAGCACTGACGTCACAAAGAGAACCAAAGTTTTTAGCTAGATTAGTTAAGGAAGGAAAGGAAGGAAGGAAAGAGAATAATAATAACAATAATATACCACAACTATTAATTACTATCGGCTTTAATACGAACACAATACATACCACCAAGAGTCTAGTATTTTGTAATCCTATATAGTTTGTCCTTTAAGTAAGTAAAGTAAGTAAGTAAGTAAGTAAGTAAGTAAGTAAGTAAGTAAGTCTCTCTCTGCTCGTAATTTTCCTTTTGTTGTTGTTGTTGTTGTTGCTGCTGCTGCTGTTGCTGTTGTTGTAGTGTTTGCATCGTCGACCCCCACCACACACACCCCTAGTGGCGCCGGAGTGGAAAGCTGAATAGATAACATAGATAGATAGATGGATAGATAGATAGAGTGCAGTGAAGTGAAGTGAGTGTGTGTGTGTGTATCATTAGATCAATCAATATAATGAATGAATTAAAACCCGGGAACCTCGCCAGCACTCCAACATGGTAGAGTTGAGTACCTTAGAATAGGAGAGGATTTTGTGTTATTTTTCCTTTGTTTTTCTTATTATTTTTTGGTCTAGGGGTTCCCGAAGCGACAAAAATGGGTTCTCAAACATATCGTCATCTTTAGACAGACAGATTTACATACAGACGGACGCTGCTTCGGGTTAACTATATAAAGTCATAATTGTCAATATAGCCTCATTAACTTTGACTACAGGGCACGGACGGGGTATGTTATATAGATAGAACGTATACATAAGCACCCCTCAGTAGTATATTATGCATACATACATACATACATACATGGATACATACATACATACATACATACAGCAGTGAGAGTGATAGATATAATATAATATATATAACCTAGGAATATACTTTTTTACAATTAGTTTTATCATTATTATTATTATTACTATTATTATTATCATTATTATTATTATTATATATTGATTTCTTAGTGAGGTAATAATTTTTGGTTGTGGTTGAGTTTTTGGCAGCGCAGGGCAGGGAGGAGGTGGGGTGGAGTTGAAGTACACACACACCCCTTCCTCAAATAATATTATAGAATACTACCAATCAATCAATCATTTTAGACACGCGCAATAAATCGATTTTTTTTTTTTTTTTTTTTTTTTTTTAGGATAGGGATAAGTTAATTAAGGATGAACTGAAAAAAAATCAACAAAGATCATAAGTTCTGCCACTAATGAGGATGATGATGACGATTAAGATGATGATGATGATGATGATGATGATGATGATACTTAACGCGGGTAATGACCAAAGGCGAACGATGACTAGATTAAAATATATACATAATAATAATATATACAATATATATAAAAAAAAAATACAAAAAAAAAAAAAATGATATTACGTAGATTTATCAATAGATGCGGCGACTCTGTGTGAAAAAGATGAAGGTGATAACAGCCTTTAGGGATTAGAGAAGTAAATAATAATAATAATAATTAACAAATAAAAACGCGAGATTGCTAGTTAATGAGATCGTGCCTATTCTCGTTCTACTTAAAAAAAAAAAAAAATAATAAATATTAAAACTTTCTACGTACGTGGGTCCATATGCATATTATATACATATACATATATATATATACCGTATTTTCCTGCAGGCTTAAATGTGTTAGGTGTGAATTTTGATTTACGCTATGGAGTGGGGTAGCGCCATTATCCTAATAATAAAAATTTCAAAAAATAATGTCAAATTAAGTCCTATAATAAGTCAGTGTTTTACCCAAAGTAATAATAATAATAATAAAAATATGATTATTAAACTATATGATGCGTATAGGAGACAATGCTACAAGGCTTATGGTTAATCCCTGGAGGCCTATGTGGTTTTTAATGCTTGGATTGGTACTGAATGACAGGTTTTTTTTTTTATTATTATTTTGTTGGTTAAAAAAAAATATATAAAAAATCAAGAAAATTTGCTTATATGAATCAAGAGGCCTTCAAACCTTTTAAGTAATTTGTCATGTGCCAATGATTAGTATAAAACAAAATAGTTCACCATAGGCAGCGGGCCTTGTATGATACCTGTTGATAGAATAAACACGATTTTGAACGTACTCCTACTGTTTGTCTTTATCTAGTTTTAGCCCCTCTCTAGTGTAGCCCTGGACTTTAGCCCTTACTAGTAGAGCCGACCTAGTCCTTCTCTAGTAAAGAAGGAAGAGAAATTAGCAGCACCTGATACGCCAGCTGTGGGTCCTCTTTCCCTGATCCAGAAAACTTATCATTTTAGAAAAAAAAAGTATACATTTTATTACTACTACAACTACTACTACTATTACTACTACTACTTGTTAATAACACTGGAAATATATAAAAAAAAAAGTTAATAATTTATAATAATATTTTGCATTTGCCAAAAAAAAAAAAAAAAAAAAACACAAAACAAATTTGCAGTAAATTTTGTTAATAACCCTTGAATGATCTCTCGCTCTTATAATGCTGTTTCCTCTTTTGTTTTGAAATGCCAATAATAATCATTCTTTAAAAAAATATATAATAATAATAATAATAATAATAATGTAACTGGAGCAGATTAATGTTTTTTTTTTTTTTTTTTTTTTTTGAACACTACAATCAGCTGACCTGTTTGCTCGGTGTTTTCGTAGGCGGCACTTGCGCTGACCCCCACTCCCCTCCCCTCAAAAAAAAAAAAAAAAAAAAAAAAAAAAAATCCCAACCCCCCACCACCACAGCTCCCCTCCTCACACTCACACGCCCCCTCCCCCACTCCACTTTCAGCCCCTCCCCCCCACTATCCACCCACCCACCCACCATGAATCACCTATATATAAGATTGCTGTTGTTATTTTTTTTCTATATATGTAATAACTACTATAATTATTCTCTATTTTACTTTTGATTATTATTATTATTTGCTCCCCTCTCACTCACTCACTCCCTCACTCACTCCCTCACTCACTCTGTCTTTGATATTATTATTCTGTGCCCTGTCATTAATTACGTGTGTGTGGGGTCTGTGCTGTCTCCTCCCCATGTCCCCCCCGTCCCCCCCTTCGACCCATCATTACCAACCCCCCACCACCGCCACTACTACCACTACCACCACCACCACAACTACCACTACCACCCCCTCCCCCACTCTACTAGCCAGCCATGCGCGGATACAGCCAAGGCAAACACTCGAAATGGAAGGAAAAAAATTAAAGAAAATGATGATAATAATGATAATGTTTATGATGATGATGATGATGATGATAAAAAACAAAAACTTGATGCTAGAGAGAGAGAGACGCGTGACTGGGCCCATTATTAATTCCAAATCAATATTATGATGACCCAGCACACAGTTGTACAATATCACATAAATATTATATATATATAGACACCATTCTGTAGATCACCACCACCACCTCTATATTTTTTTTAATATATATATATAATTTTTTGAGTGTATTTGCAGTCTTTATAAGATACCATTTAATTAAGCTGCTTATTGGCTGGAGAGCAGCATGGCAAGCTTGGCTCTTTTGCTCCCAGTGACCAATATCGGGTCTATAGCATATATATATATACATATATATATATATATTTCTTTTTTAATATATACATCATTAAGTTTTTTAATTACTGTTACATATTTATTTATTTATGGTTTTCTTAAGTTTTGATTTTGACTAGTGAGAATGCCTATAGTGTGTCCCTGTTGGACGTTTATTATTATTATTATTTTTGTAATATGCCTTAAATGCAAAAAAAAAAAAAAAAAAAAAAAAATACAAAGTAGTTACAAGAGTCATGGAGACTTTATTATTATTATTATTGCTGTATTTTTCCCCCCTGCCTCCTGGGATGGGGTGTAGTCAATCAGTTCTCAATTTTAGAGATTTCCAAGACTGAATTCGGGGCATCCAAACCTTTTTGTGTCTCTTTTAAGTTTTCTCTCAAATTTGCCAGTTGAACCCATGTTGTTAAGAAATGCCTTCATGACGAGGTTCCTGTCTGACCACGTTCTTTTTTCTCTCTCCTCTCGAATGTTCTAGATCTTGTTTGGTCGCTGGGAGCGCTCCCCGACGGTATGTATGTTACTCTTGTTATCCTGCTACACGACCCGAGGCCACGCCACGCCCACACACCCACACACAAACAAACACATACACACACGCAAAGACACGACATTCCCTCCTTCCCAAACACACACAGGCAAAGACACAACATTTCACCCCTTCCCTCCAACTAACTGACTCGCTAACTAATTGAACTAACTCCTCCTACACTTGTAGCTACTCCAGGCCCACTCCCAAACAATTTTATTATTATTTTTATGTTTTTGGATATTCCTCCTTCCATACCAACCCCGCCCCTCCACGCCCCCCGATCTTCACAGTGTTTCATTTACATATCGCCTCCTCTTATGTTTTTTTGTTTGTTAATTAGTGTTTGTAGTATTTGACTCCCCCCCCCCCCCCCCCCACCACCACCACAACCACCACCAACCACCTTGTCTCATTCACTCCTTGATCATCATAACTTTCTCACACACTTATTATTCATTTCTCCTGCAGATTATCTTTGATTTAGATTAGTTGACTTATAGATTAGACTCGTTCCATGTAGATTGCCCCAAACTCATATGAAACGTAATGATCTCATAATGTTAGTCATCCTACTTCCATGCAGTTATCCAAGTGTCACTCTCTAGTTTCATTACTTCTTTGAAATCCTTAAGGACTCTGTAATTGTGTATGGGAATTGGAGGCTTCTGATTCCTCCTGACTATGCCACGAAACACGCTCCTTCCCTATAGGTGGTGTTTCGTGGTAATAATTGAAGGACTCGTTTACCTGACCATATCACATGAGGGTCCCTTAAGCTTCACTCAGATTCTGAAAGTTCACTCGAGTCTTTATGTTTTCCTGAGGTAGACTGTTCCCCATAGGATCATTATGGTCATTCAGATAATCCGTTGTTTTGAATCTCACTTGGCACATGATATCAGTAATACTCTATGTTTCTTCAGGGTGTGTGTGCTTTAGTGAGACTTCTCCACCTATAGTAGTCGTTGATTCTTCCTACCTCGCCTCACCTCTGTCTCGCTCACCATAAAGGGACATCACTCACCCCCTCAAATTGAACTTATAGGACCCCCTCATCCTCTCATGATTTCCTTGAACCATTGTTAAGCGCTTCCAAATCACTATTAGTACAGTATAAGACTCTGTCATATTACCGCCTCATCAATACGTAATTTATAATCTGTATGAACAAGAATTGGCATTATAATTATTAAAAGTTGTACTATCATTCTATTTACTTTTTTTCTGAGTGATTATATCAGTATCAAGTTGTCATTTCAATATAAAGTTATCTTGAAAGTAGGATTTAGGCGTGATCTTCCTCCCCTTCTCATCTGTCATGGGTGTTGACATTTCTATAATTTATTTGCACAGTAATTGCTCCTACTTGGATCGATTAGTCCCCCAAAGAAAATATAAAAATTCAATCTGTCCTATTGTTCGTAATAACATGTTTTGTTCAGTAAAGACAAAACCTTTGTAAATAGGTTGAGAATCTTATATAAAAAAAAAATAATAATAATAGTGATGATAATAATAATATAATCACAGCATTCGAAGTAAGTGATGGATCCAGATTGGATGTAAATTTTTTTTTTTACTTTTTATCCACTCCATACTCCAATACCACCCATCACTTCTTCATCATCCACTTTTTACTAATAGTTTTCCCAGCTTTTCTCTCGAGGTAGGTAGAAGAGCTCAAAGAACCTCACGCTTAACCTGTCCCAGAATAAATCCTTTGAGGTCGTTTAGCTTACCGAGTAGTCGTCAATGAGGCATATATTCACCTTCATATATTAATTTCTCCCTTTCCTCCCTCTCACCCGTCATCCTCCTTCCACCTTAATATACATTCCCACCGATACATACCCACACCTTCCTGACCCTGTTTTATTATTATTATTATTATTTTTTTTTTTTTTTTTTATACACATGTTCAGACATCATTATACATACCACTAATTTGTACACTTCGTGGCGTGGTCTCAACGAAGCCTCCCATGTCGAAAAGTGGCAAAGTGCGCGAGCCCCTCCCCTCTCTCTAGACCTCTCGTTGGCCATCTCCACATGCTAGCCTGACCCCCTGCCCCAACCCCCCCCCCCCTCCGTCCTCACGCTCCTCCTCCTCATCCTTACTTCCTGCCCTACTCCTTATCCTTACTTCCTTCCTGCCCGCACTTCCTATCCTCATCATCGTTCCTTCTTCCCTCCTCCTCCTTCTTTCTTTACCCCCTCCGCATTCTTTCCCCCCTCTTCATCCTTCCCCCTTGACCATCCACCTTCCTCCTCCTCCTCATCTTTCCTTCATTCCCCCTCCTCATTCTCCCTTCCTTCTGCCCCCCCCCCCGACTTTTCTCCTCTTCCTTCCTTCCTTCCTGCTTACCCCTCTCCCTCCTTATGCTTCCCCTTCACACCCTCCTTTATCATCTTTTTGGTCATCCCTCACCACTTTCCTCCTCGCCCCTACCTCTTCATCTCACTCTCTCGCCCTCCTCTTCCCTCTTCACCCTCTCCTCCCACTACCCTGCCCCTTCTTTGCTCTTCCCCCTCCCACCCTCTTCCATCTACCTTCGTTCCTCCCTCACCAGTCTCCCTTTCCCTCTTCCCTCCCTTTCCCTCTTCCCTCCCTTTCCCTCTTCCCTCTCTTTTACCGACCGACTCCTATCCCACTTTATATTCCACTCCAACGTCACTTTGTTTCCAAGTATACTTTCTTACTGTCACTTTTCACGCTCTTCCCGCTTCCCATTTTAACTGACTGCTTATCTCTTTTCTTCACTGTATAGGCCTCTGTCGTGCTTTGTATATTTTTTTCTCTCTCTTACCATCGTTCTCTTTTTTTTCTTCCTTCAAGTTCTGCAGTTCAATTAAGTTTAAAATGATAGATATTAATTACTGTTCACATTCCTATACCCTTTTGCTCTTTTCCACTTATCTTTTCTTCCCATTTTTCTCTTTCTCTCTCCCACACGTTTCTCTCTACTCCTACTTTCTCAGTGTTGGGTATCTCCTTTCTTCTCTACTGCATTCCTCTCAAACTCTCCATTGTTCCTGTTCATTGCAAAGTTTTAGTTTTACTGTTCCCTCAATCAGTTCCAGTATATATTTTTATCTAATCACTTATATCCTTGTTTCTTTCAGCTTCTTGCTAGCTTTCTCTGTCAGTCCCAACTTTCCCTGTCTTTCTTTCTCTCTACTTTACCACTTCCTTTCAATATTACTTCCTCCTACCTTCATATTTATCCTCACTCCCCCATTTCTCCTATTTTCATTCCTTCCTTCCTTCGACTTTACCTACAATTTTTCTATCCCTTTTCCAATCCCTCCTAGCCCCTTTCTTGTTCACTCCACTTCTGTTCTCTCAAAGCTCTCTCTCTCTTCTCTTCACTTCATTTTCAATCTCTCATTTCCGTCCTGTTATCTACCATTTTTTTTTTCTTGTCTCTCTCTTCTCCTTATTCTCTCACTTTTATTTTTATTACCTACGTATACAGGTTCTTCCTTTTACCACCTTCCTTCCTTTCCTCTTCAAATTGTTCTCCCAATTATATATGTTATTATTATGCTTCCTCCTCCTCCTCACCACTTTCTTCCCCCATTCACCCCATGCCTCTCCCTCATCTGACCCCCCAGACCCCACCCACCCCTTGTTCTACCCAGACCCTCCACCCTCCCTCGTCCCCAATTTCCCTTCTGAGGCTACCGCATCATGTACTCTAGAAGCACATTAACTCCAGATCCATAAAGGTCTCCGATCGATTATCTCGTTGAAAAAAAAAAAAAAAATAGGAGGGAGAGAAAATATGTAGCGTTTTATCTTTCTTTTTCTTTGAACATAAATAACACAAGAGGTTTATTTACCCTTTACTGGACGTTGAGGGGGAAATTGAGTACTGCACATAATTATTATACTCGAATCCACATTTTCTCAACTGAGTTTTTAGGCACTAACATATCCGAACACAGATTACTCGTCCCCTCTCCTAAAAAAAAAAACAAGAGCATTAATTCCAGTTTATTTTTTGTCCCAATGCGTATACACATATTATATATATCCGTAAGCGTCAAAATAATTGGAAGGAAACAAAATATGTGATTGGAAATAAAGTGTTTTTTATTCGTTAGCGATCTAACAAACGCTTATGTACTTTGTTAACGTCAGCTTTGGCATTCTGCTCATGTGAAATATTTCTCAAGTTTATTTTTCTGTTTTTGTGTGTGTTTCTTTGTTTGTTTTTATTTGCAACAACTACCGTCCTGAGAAAAGTAAAATATATATAAAAGAATCACAAACTCGAGAAAAGAATAAAAAATAAGGGTTGGTACGATAACGTGACACAACAAACAAACAAATAAACAGACAGTCAGTACCACCAAGGTCATATGCAAGGAAGGTCAGGTCAGGTCAGGTCAGGGCTGGGCTGGACGAGGGCTGGCACCATAGCTCACCATGACCCACCATGACCCATTGAACTTCTCTTTCATATGATCCCCAAAGACACACAGGCACTCATGTGGCACTGTTGATGTTGGTTGGCACTGTGTCTAACCAACTTGGCACTGCGTCTAACTAACTAACTAACTAACTAGCACGGTGCCTGGTGCTGTGTTGTTGTTGTTGTTGTTGTCACGATCGTCGCCATGGTAATAAACACATAGACTGGCTCTGTGTCCCCCACTACTACTTCTACCACCACTACCACCACCACTACCAACCCCCAAACAATTACCTGGTCCCCACCCACTCCCACTCCCCAACCCCTGTATTATTATGACATGCCCATCCTTCCCAAATCTCCACCTACCTCTCCAACCCTTCCTTTAGCTTCCTGTCGCTTTATCTTTGGTGATCTTTCTTTACATTACTTCCAAATTCTTCACATGTTTATTTCACTTTTTTTCTCTCGTCTCGCTTCATTTTCTCTTCCATTTCTCGGCCATCTAAATCTTTCTCTAACTTCCTCGTTTTCATTACCTCTCGTTTCATTTCTCTCGTCTGTTCATTTATTATTCCTCTAATTATTATGCTGCTCCTTTCATTTTTATTGTCCTCATTTTACTTACTGCCTTCCTATCCATCGTGTTTTTATCATATTTATTTATTTTTTTACTTTTCTCTCGCCCCTTTCTTTTTTTCCAGTTGCAGAACATGAATCTTTAATATCTGAATTCTCCATATATTTCTGTCTTCTTTATCGAATTTATGTCTTAGTTCGTCACCCTTTCAGTTTCACTCTCAGTTTTCTCCTCCATGTAGAAGTTCAATAATTTATCTTCTTTCTGTTTTATCCTCACACGCTGATATCATATTATGTCTTTTCTTGTTTTCTCATGCCAACATTTTATTTTTACCTTGGTTCCAACATATTTACGATGCTTACCAATCTCTCTATATCTCTCCAATTTACTTCTTTCGCTTCCAGACTTATCCCTATCATGTCATTCTCTCATTCCTTTCCTTATGTCTGTATTCATCGTTCTTCCAGTTCCTTCTCTCTTATACCTGTCTTCCATTCTACCTCCCCCTTCTGCGTTATATCTTCCCTCTCTTCCTGCCTTCTCCTCTTTCTTTCTCCCTCCCTCCCTCCTCCTCTCCCTTTTCTTCTCACTCTTTCCCCTTATTCCCGACCATCCACCCCTTCCGTCCTCCCTCACTATATAGGCTGTTCCCACCTCCTCCCCTTTCTTAGTCCCACCTTCTCCCCTTATTTAGTCCCTCCTTGCTCTCTTTCCTCTGTCCCCACCACACCTCACCTCTCCTTTCCTTCTCTGTCCCCACCACAACTCACCTCACCTCTCCTTTCGTCCTCTGTCCCCACCACAACTCACCTCACCTCTCCTTTCTTCCTCTGTCCCCACCACAACTCACCTCACCTCTCCTTTCGTCTTCTGTCCCCACCACACCCAACCTCACCTCTCCATTCGTCCTCTATCCCCACCACACCCCACCTCACCTCTCCATTCGTCCTCTGTCCATCCAACCACCCACCCACCCCAACTCCCAAAGACAAGCTATATAACAGATTCACCCCTCAAGACTCTTGTATGTATACCCTTACCTGGTTTGAGAATGAGAAAGCAAGCAGAGCAAAAACTTCCATATGCACTCAAAAACCAAAACAAAAGCAAAGCAAAATTGAAACAAAAAAACAAAAAAACAGATACCATGAAAAAAAGGAAATCAAGATAAATAAATAAATCTATGTGGAGGATGGTCAGCAGTTGGTTTTTTTAATAAGTTAACTAAATAATGCAACCATTTATATATATATATATTTTTTTTTTATTTCCATTCTCTCTCTCCCCCAACAACGCCAAAAACAAACGAATGAGTATAATAAATAAAAGAGAGTATTTTTCTGCGTACGTGTGTTTGTGTGTGTGTCTGTAGGATGGGCCTGAGGAGATCAAGAGAGTACAAGCAGGGTCCAACAACAGATGCAGTAAGTGCTCAATTATTCTCAAGTCTTTCCAAAAAAAAAGTCATAATAAAAATCATGTTTAAAAAAAAAAATTCATGCCAAAAATAAAAGTTTCAAGTACTGTCTGTTCCTTTTCAATATCAATTTGTTTTTTGGAGTTTATTTCAGTCCTTAAAAAAAATATTGCGGAATGAGGAAGGGAGTTTTTGTGATCACTAGGCCACAGTTCGAGAAGGGAGGCTTTTGGGTTATTTTTCTGTATAATAATGTTAATAACACCATATTATGAATTATCTGTATTATTTAATTATTGTTCTTCCTGCCAACACTATACCCCCGGCATCAGCTTGGAGCGTAACGTCGCCCTCAGCAAACTTCACCAGCAAATAATACTTATGTGTATAGAATTCATCACAGAAAAACACCAAGATATAAAATGAATAAATAAATAAATAAAAGAGAAGCACCACGTAAAAACCTATAGATATAAAACAATGATGTGCCTTCCACAAAAATTTATTGTAGTGGTTTCAGATCCAAATTTCTGGTACCGGAAGCAGTAATTAATTTTTAGAGTCAAACAACATATATTTTTTTTCCCAGCAATTAAGCGATTTTAGACTTAAATATTTTACCTTTTCTCTTTCCAATTTATTTAGCCAAAACCAAGCCAATTTTCTCCACCAGGGAAAGTAAGACGAACTCTCTGTGTAGTAGTGTGATATTTGTCTGTCGATATATATATATATATTTTTTCTCTTAGTTCTTTGGCTTGTACACACACACTTAGAGCCTCTGGTAGAATCTTAGAGGAATGTAGGTCCAGGCTGTTGCTCGGGGTACTATTCTTATAAGTATATTAATATATTATACATATATATATATATATATATATACGTTATTTATTATTATCATTAGCTGTTGATGTTGTATTCGCTTGGTTTCAAAGACCAGAGTAGAGAAGAAGTTAAGAAATACTATGCTGAATTTTTAATGTAATATATTGTATCCACCTTTAACCCACTCTGTAATAACCCCATGTACCCACACTCGTAGCCCACTTGAACCCACCTACGTCAAGGTTCTTTTGGGTTCGAGTGTTGGAGATGGATCGTGTTTTATATCAGGCTCTGGAATTCAGATTGGAATAAAAAAAAAATGATGTATGTAAATATTGTAATCTTTCTTTACATTCAACATCATTAGCGACAACAGGTGAAAAAAAAACTTAACTTCTCTCTACAATTGGGACTGGTAACTTGCATGATGTATACATGTAGAGTTTTTTATATATATATCCTGTAGGGGAGTCTTAGTTAACATTACAGTCACGTAGTTGGCCACCTCAGGTTTCGAAGGCCGGTCATAAGAGTCAGATACCTATTTGCCATATAAAAAAAGATATCTATATTTTTTTCCCTATATATTTTGCCAAGACCAGATAAGTTAAAACCAGTCATTCTTATAATATTTGACCAGAGCTTTTAGATGAGATCAGCCAGGAAGCTTATTTTTGATAGCTAGGAATATTTTTAAAAAGTTATGTCTCCAGGATTAATGATGAGCTTCAGTCGTCATTTGTATTGTTTTTTTTTCGGAAAGTCATTAACATAAAAATTGGCTGAACAAATTTTTCTTTCCTCAACTGGAAGCCTTCAGATATTTCCCTGTAGCCTAACCAAACCTAATCTAACCTAACCTTTGTAGCTTCGTTTAGACATCTGTAGTTGACCTAGTACCAACCTACCTCAATTTGATATTCCTAATCTGTACCTAAACTAACACGTATCTGAAGGGCATTATTGGGCCACAGAGCAAATTTCAGTTACCTCAGACGAAAGTGACAACCAAGTCTAAACTATGAAAAATATTAAACAGTAAATAAAGACTCATTAATCCTGACACCTATGTTGGAAAGTACAAACATTTCTGTCTGGGCTGTATGTAGGAGCCTCTTAGGAATAGGATGTGCTAGTGTAGGGATAGCCACGAGCAAGGATTTAGAATATAGTAGGGGTTATCGTAATGTGATGCCCCTCTCTCCCTCCCCCATTTCTCTCTTTTTGTCTGACCCCCACTGTCTATTCTCTATTGTGTGACAGACTTCCTTCTCCACGTGCTCTCCCTCGTCCCCATTCTTCGTTTCGTTTTGTCCACTTGTAATGATCTTCGTCTCCCTCACCTATACTATATGTTCTGTCCAGTCAACACCTCGTCAGTTGTGTTTCTTCCATTGTTACAACCTTTATTTTCCCTCGCCCACTTCTCCACTCGTCTCCTCCACCATCCTCAGTGTTTATCAAGCCTATGTGTTCTCCCTGCCTTCCACCCGTCTGTTTGTCTCCTTATCTGCCCCCTCATTACTATACTTTATTATCCATGTATGTCATCATGAACAGTGTATAACCAAGTTCCCTCTCCGTGTTCTCCACCAGGTATCCAGGCGGCGGCTTACGCAGCTTACGCCGGACGCGGCTATGCCAGTTACCCAGGGTTCGGGTTTCCTTATCCAACAGGTAACTCTTCCACTGGCGTCACTGCGCTTTGCCTCTCCCACCCCGTCGATGTGGGCTTGTTTAACATGCATGCCTTGCAGTTGTAACTCTCTGTCTCTCTTTTCTTACTCACATACTCACACACACGGGGATGGCTGCCTCTCTTAACAACGTAAAAAAAAAATACAAAAACAAAAAAGTATTGTGTTTATATGTACTGAATGTAATGTTTTTATTTGTTCTGATGATTTTGTAGACCCCCTCCCCGCTCCCCCCACCTCTCTCCCTTGCGCCCCCCACGCCAGACACCAACAGATACAGCACCAGAGCAGACACCCCCCACCGCTAGCCACCCCCCAATTCACCCACTCACTTACTCACTCACTCAAACCCTTGGCTATTTTGGTGCCCCCGACTCGAACAGCCCACCACCGACTCTTACAATTTTTTTGGTGGTGGGCTCGACTCTGGGTGAAGCACTGGTACAGTACATGGGTCTGGGGGAATATTATGTGTAATTCATATTTTTGTGTATTATGTACCAAAATTACAGCGGATTTCATTAGTCCAGTTGTATTTGGTACATCTCAATTTTTCTTCCCTCTACCCCAAAAACCAATACTGTAATGTCCATATTTATTTATTTTTTATACATATATATTTTTTTGTATATTGGATGTGACCACTCTCTCTGATATTTTCAAAAAGCATTTCGCATTTTTATCTCCAATGCTGCCGTCACCCGCTTGTGGAGTATATAACCAAAGCTTAGGATCTAGGCAAGTTGAATAGAAAAATGCCAGCGTTTTGAAACAGCAGCTGCATTGAGGTTGACCCGTGTTGAGTACATTTTGACTAACGCGTCACATGGAGACAGAAAAAAAAAAAACTAACCTCGCTCGCTGAACGATGGTTGAGCTTTTTTTTTTAAATTTATTTTTGTTTTGAGAAAACTAATATATATATAAATATATACCAGATTTTTATGCATGTGGTTTTTTGTCAACTTATAATCATTAATCGTGTATTTTTCTCTTCTCTTCTCTCTCTCTCTATGTCCATTATTCTCTCCCATCTCCCCAACCATTACCTAATACCCATTCTTCCAAAGTATCAAAACATTCTGGTGTATACATGCTTGTGATTCCCCTTTCTTCCAAATTCTTTCCTTTCTTCATTGCTTTCCTCAGTTGTCTTTATTACAGTTTACCTTTTCATCCTCGTTCTGTGCTTCCGTCTCCCATTATCTCTTTTTCTTGTCATTATTCATTATCCCCTCGTATCCTGTTTATATCCTTCGTTACCGTTCTTCTGTTATTTCCATTTCTCTGTTGGAAGGCATGAAGTCTTCCAATTATTAATATTTTTCACTTTTACACTATTCATCAACCATATCACTCTTAAATTTTTCCAACAATTTTTTATTTGTACTATTCCTTCATCTTGCTTAGGTTTTATAGCATCTTTGTCATCCTAGACATAGTTTTTTCTTCCATGTTTCCTAATTCCCGTTTACCATGTCTTCATAACAGTTTTTAATTCAACATTAAGTTGGATATCATAATTCACCATTTCTTTTCGCCTCTTCTTTCTCTCGAGTATAATTTTTGCTCTTTCCCCCTCTCCATCATTCTTTTTCTCTTCTTTTTCCATAATTCCCTTCTACCGACAACACCTTTTATGACTTCCATTTGCTTATCTCCTTTTCCCATAATTCCCTTCTATTTTCCTTTCTTTTTTCCATAATTCCCTTCTTCTATTCTCTTTTTTTTCCATAATTCTCTTCTTCTATTTCAATTTTTTCCATAATTCCCTTCTTCAATTTCATTTATTTACATAATTCCCTTCTTCTATTTCCTTTTTTCCATAATTCCCCGCTTCTATTTAAATTTTTCCATAATTCCCTTCTTCTATTTCAATTTTTTCCATAATTCCCTTCTTCTATTTTAATTTCTTCTTTTTCATAATTCCCTTTTCACATCAGTCTTGCCAACCAACCAACCAACCAACCAACCAATTGAGAGTGTAGGCCTTCTCTTGGTTTCTTTGCCGTAGGTTGGTAGGCTTCAGCGATTCTTAGTTGTTTGTTGTTGCTGCTGTTTGTTGTTTGTTGTTTGTTGATGCAGTTGTTGAGTTCCAAGGTGGTTTTATTTGGCTAATTTGTTGTCTCTGTTGCTTTTCTCCCTCGTATTGGTAAAGTTCATCATTGTCCTCCTCCTCCTCCTCCTCCTCCTCCTCCTCCTTGCTTTTTCCTCCTCCTCCTCCTACTCCCATTTTCCTGTTCTCCGACCTCTCTTTTCCTCCTCCTCTCCTCCTTGCTTTTTCCTCCTCCTCCTACTCCCATTTTCCTGTTCTCCGACCTCTCTTTTCCTCCTCCTCCTCCTCCTCCTCCTCCTCCTACTCCCATTTTCCTGTTCTCCCACCTCTCTTCTTTTCTTCCTATTTTTCTTCCTCCTCCTCCTCCTCCTTTCCTCTTTTTGCCTTTCACCTCTCTATTACCCTCTCTTCCTTATCCTCTTCATCCACTTTCCCCCCTTTTTATCCTTCCCTCTTTTTCTTTCTCTTTTATATCCCCTTTTTAATCTTTTCATAATTTTTCCTCTTCCCACTTTCTCTCCCCCTCAGCTAATTTTCCAACCTACAAGTCTTAAGGGTAAACATTTATCGATGAAACTACTGGATACTCATTCCTTTAAATTGATACAGAAAGAGAACTGAACTGTCTTGCCTCATTTTAAGTGGACTTTTTTTTTTTTTTTTTTTAGTGACAGTTTGGAGGAATTTGTAGCCTGTATTTTTCCAACAATGTTTTGCCCTTTAAGGTTTTCTCGGTGTCCTATTCCTCCCATTCGTCTGTTTTTGTAACCTAATTTTTATCATGTCATCCATTTCCCTTTTTATCTTTTATTTTTATTTTTTTTTATCCCTCGCATCTTTCACGTCTCCATTTTTGCAACTGGTTTAATCAATGATCATTGTTAAATTTTTTTGCCATTGTCATGTCATGTGTCTAAGTTCACTGATTAATTACTTTGTGTCCCTTCTTTATGTCGACTTTTTCTTGTTTAATACCAAGAGTAAGCCTTTTATTTCCTGTGAATCTGTTTCGATTATTATCTTAACACTTGCCCTTTTATCCAGACTGAACTCTAAGCTCTATATCCTTCAACATCTTTCCTATTTCTCGCTGTCCCGTTCCGCTTTCATTCTTAACAAAACAATCTCACCCACAACCTTCTCTGTCTGTTAGTGTCCCTTATAATACCACCTCCACCTCCACTACCACCATCACCTCAGCTTTACTACTCTGTAATTTCACTTTTGCCATCATATTGTAGTAGTATCCTGTACAGTACAGTAGGTTTCCCAGACGTAGTAGTTCTATCTTGGACTATCTCCTGCCTATAGTCTCATTCATCTCTGGTTTTGTTAATACCTTCTATTTTGCTACCTATTAACCTCTCGGCGATATGGGAATGGAACTTTGATGACATTTTGAAACAAGTCTATCTTATCTCTTGTGGCACTTGGTTGAGCAACTTTTTCAATGATTTAAAAAATTATAGTGGCCTTTTTTAACACCATAGTGTGTCTGAGTATTTTTTTTTTTTTTTTGTCTAACGGCTCTGTATGTATGTATGCATTTTTTTGGTCATTGAAAAGGTTTATCGTTCGTCCGTTTTGATGTGGTCAACAAGGAATTATTACCAAACATGTTTTCATTTGAGGTCTCTGTGGTTTTGTGGTGTCCCAGAGTCTCTCGGGGCACATCTTTATACCCATTTTACATACATATATTTTTTTCTATCAATGCCCTGTTTATGCCCCCTCCTTCCTTCTTTATAATACATACCATATATCGAAGGAGGAGGGGAGGCTAAACGACGATACACAAATATTGTCGAAAAAAAAAAAAAATTCATCGTATGACTTTTTTCTCTCCATATCGTCGGTCAAGTAGTTGTATTGTTGTGCTGTTTTTAGTTGTTGTAGCAGCAAGATTTATTTAGTGCTACAGAGTGTGTTTAAGTTTGTCCTCATTTACCCCCCAGTCTTCAGAAAGTTTAATATGACTACTAGTTATTATTACAGCAAAAACTTAGAGATAAATTTTTTTGAGTATAAGTTTTCTTTAGTATTTGAAGCAGGTCAAGAATATTAGTTCGATATATTTTTATTTTTATTATTATTTAAGGAGTCAGTCTTTACAACACTTGCTTGTCTTCACGGTAACCATAGCTTTAATTAAAGGAAATACAACCATCTTATTGCATTTGTATATAATTATTTTGGGACAAGAATTCATACTCACATCTTTTGAGAAATTAAGTATAATAATGATAAAAACCAAAAAAAAAAAGAATCATTAGACTATAACTTTAATTTGTTTATTTTTTACTTTTTACTTAATAATGAACGCCCCTCAGATTTCCCAGGCCACCATGTTGACTGTCCTCTCTCTTGTCTTCTCTTCCCAGGGTTTGTCGGAATTTTGCCAGATAACAAGTTTCCTTTGGGCGAGTATATCGGTTTGAACCCGGCGTTAAGTCTTGTCGGGCACACCTGAAGCAATCGATGAAGTTCCTTGAGAGAAAAACAAATCCATAAAAAAAAAATATATATATAAAAACAAAACACACAAAAAAGAGCCCATGCATACCCGAAACATAAAAAAAAAAAAAAAAAAAAAAAAAAAACACGAAATGTAATGAGCACAATGTACTATCTTCTCTACTTTGGACACTTATAAAAGATGTGGCCAGCTTCCCCCTGCCTCGCGTCTCACCGATTCAACAAAGTTCTTAGCTGAAATAGATGATGGATGGTGATGAAGGGATTACAGAAAATGATATTCCCCCACTGTGATGATTTGTCTTATTTAAAAAAAAAAAAGAACAAGACACAGACACACACACACGGAAAATAATAATACATATATGATTAACACCCACACACATAATATGTTATAGATAATTATTTAAAGAAAGCTGTTTAATTAAAGGTTATAATTATGACATAAGTCAGAGATTTTGTTTATAATTATATTAATGATGCCCCACCTCCTGTCTGGTTGGTGTAACTAGTAGCAACTGTTCATGTATTATTTTTTCATTAATCTCGATGTAACTTCTTTAGACTGTGTAGTTGAAAGTGGGGATGACCTTATCTTGTAAAAAAAAAATTAATCTTGTTGCTACCAACTCAAAAACAGACCAGCACTATATGTTTTTAATCTGGGTCAAAAGAGTTGATCCCTAAAAACATGATGATCTTTGGTGATGAATGTTCTATGTGAGAATATTCCGTTTGTCGATTGTAAGTGAATATTTTCTTTCTTCTGCTTTATAAGTTTATTCCTTATCCATAAAATCCGGTTTCTATCCTGGAGTTGCGAAGTGTTCGACCACTCCAAAGTAAACAAGAAAGTACTCAAGGTCCATTTTCTCTCTTCCCCTGCACCCCCAGAGTTTGATTTAGGGGGTCGATATATAAATAAATAGATTTTGTAATGGCACTGCAATAAGCGTCTTGAGTCTTTTTGGTGCACAGTAAGTTGATACCATCCTCTTTCTTCAATAAAAAAAAAGCTCCATCCATTTTTTAATCAACTCTCGGATGTTGTTGCCAGTCCAGAGTTACAACATTGTGATTTATTATTTTAAGTGCTGTTTTATTATACATTAATATTACTTGCTATGTGAAGGAGAGGGAGCTGCATTTCCATAAAGCACAATATAAGTTCAGTCCATGACGGGTTCTTTGTGGTGTGACAGAATTCTCAGAGTATATTTTGCTGAGAGTGAATAAGAGACGAGAAAACATAGAAGCGAATTCAAACTTATCTTAATCGGTCCTTCCAGTATCAGCATAGGTAACGGGCACAACATTAAAGTTTTCGTGTGCTAGGTCAAGGTTACTCAAAGATCACCTGGGTTAGCGTTTGACTGGGACATGTAAAGGTAGACAGCTTCTTGGCTACAAAGGAGTGAGAGTCAGTCATTCTTTGTAGAAATTCCTGTCAGCTGGTGGTAATCGTGACTTCACTATGATAGCCCTATGCTGTGCGTTAAGCAATCCTGACTCAAAATTTGCAGGTAACCTTTTCGTTTAGGGTGAATTATGTGTAAGACCGTAAAATTAATTCACCTTAGTACTATCCTTGTGTTACCTATTAGACGGATATCATGATTATTAGAAACACGAGAGTTGTACTGAAAGACTTGTCAAACTCAGAGTTGATATTACACAGTTCTGTCTAACTGTTAATTTGTTGTTGCTGAAAATTATTGCATTAGACCTCTCTATGTCAGTTTGGGGGTACATTAATTTTGGTTGCTGTTTTGGAATTGTTAGCTCCTCCTCTGCTGTAAGCTTCGCCCCTCCCACTGGTGCTGCCACCCCATGCTGGCCACACAAGTCCTTCACAAGCACATTTTCATGTTCACGTTTTCTTGTCTTCATTATGCTTCAAATATCAATTGGTGTGCCTTTTCACTGAAATTATTTACTAACATTACTGATGGTGCAATAATGGCTGAAATAAATACCGCAGCGTAAACAAAGTAAATGATAAAGGTAGAGCAGAAAATGTACTTGTTGTGCAGACTTACCAGCTGGTAGTACTAGCATGACATTAACTTGGACGGGGTTGTTACAGCTGTATTGTAACAGGTACACATCATACGGGTCTCTTTTTATCACACAATACACGTGGGTTGTTAAGTGGGCTTACTGAACGGTGGGCTTGATGGACTGCTGGACCACAAACATCTTGGAATTTTTTTTTTACTAAATTATTATTTCCTCTTTCGAAGGGGAATGTGCGCCAGAATGATTTTTGTGTTTTTACAATAAGTTACTGAATATTCACATGTAAATAATTTGACGTTTACTCCATTCTGTCCATATCAAAACCATTTTTCGGTGATCCAACAGTCTCTCAACCGTTCTCTCTCTTTAATGGATGCAGGTCAAAGAAATTGTCTTGGTAAGAAATTTCGTTACAAGTACAATATCTCAGAGTTCCTAGTGAAGGCTCTCAAAGTGTATATTTCGCCGCCGTTTTTTTGTGTAATTTAGTTTGAGATCAAATAGAGACCAAGCGTGGGTCTGTCATTCCAATGTTGGTAGCTTTGGCCGCTCGTCTATAGTTGTGGTACAGAGTGACGTTATTCATCCAGTGTCTATTCATTCATTCACTGGTCCACATTTACTCAGCCACACTTCTTCTGTAATGTCGTTTGCTCAATGCATATATAACTTTATTTTGTAAAAGACATGAGATCTTTGGAATTAGACTGAATAATCGTCTGTAACGACCGACTTTGCGAAGTAAAACTGATTCAGGTGTAAAAGAAAAGGGAATTAGACTAATGAAAGTGACACAATAAGAGATAATTAATAGTAAAACTTGACTAAAGAGAGTGAGGTTGTAAAGTCAACGTTACCTAATGACTGGCTTTCGTTAGATGTTTATTTTGATTAACTTTTTTTTCATAGTTTTAGAAACGTTTTTTGTACACAAATACAGATTGACATACACTTTTTCTTTATCTTTGCTACATGTTGCAATGCAGGCCACCCCTCTCCCTCATATAGCAGTAATAAAATGCAAGGATTAACAAGTATTAAAAATATGTCCTTAACCTATTTAAACGATGCATCATAGTTATAGTCTTAGTTGTCGTTTTCAATTTTGATTTTTATCTTCTCTCTCCCTCTCACTCTCACTCTCACTCTCTCTTTTGCCCCCCTTCCTTAAGTTCATATCTCCTGTCATCCCCTTCTTGTCTCTTAATCTTAAAATAACGATAGTCTTAAGATGGCATTTGCACTAACCAGTAGTTTTAGGCTTTGACCCCAGCGTCTACTATCTATTAGTCTACTATCAACATAAACCCCTTGTTCGTGTAGTGTAGCTTAGTGTATTAATAACTTCCCCCCAAACCCCTTTAATTAATTAGGATATAAATTAGCAGCTAAGTGTTTTGGTTGTATTGAAGCTTTGGGACTTAACTCGTACTGAACCTAACCTATAGGAGTGTGGTAATGAATTTTTACTTTTTTTTTTTTTAAACAGTAATAGATTTTTGGCACAGGGAAGGGCGCATGGCCAAAGTCAAATATATATCTAGACTCAAGAAGCAGAATGTCTCTAGGGCAATACTAGTCAGTTTAACTAGTGAATCCAGATATATAATCGGTCATAGAGAGTCAGTAAAAACTAGGCCTCATTAAGGAAGGTATAATTAATTAGACATTTTTGTGCCCCCTTGTCCCTCCCCCCGACCCAACCTCGAATTTTTAGAGTAGGTCTAAGGGGAGTGGTGGGTGGTGGTATCTAGCCCAGTAGCTATACTCAGAAGTCAGTCATTGGCTACAACACTGACAACGCCTGTAGGCCTAGTGAACGGTAGGGAAGGTGTGCCCCTTTCTAGCGGTCTGGTCAGGAGAGGTCGAGCGAGGTCAACAAGGTGAGAACAAACAGGTGAGATAAGAAATGTTAATGATGTTATATTGATTGCAATAGCATGTAATTATTGAGGTATCGCAAATTTAATCCTTGGACGTCATACATACATACATACAAATTGATGTTTATGAATTTATTAATTGATGGTTTATGATAATGATGTTGAGTGTTATGTCTTCAACTTGGTTCACCTCGTAGGGTCTCGCAGGTCGCAGGAAGGGGCCAGGAGTACAATACAGTGCCAATTCCGTCACTTTTTTATCTATGCAAGCTGCGATAATTGTACACTGTGTCCGTGTTGTGGTCTAGTCAAAGGGGCCCCTGCCGCCTCGCAACCCGTGTTTGTTGTTGATTCTCTTTTGTTTTATTCTCATATAATGATACACTGATGGGAGTGCACCGTGTTACTCTCTTTGCTGTCGTTGTTGCCTTGGTTGTCAGATATATATCTACATAAATATCAATCAGGGAAAGGTTGTGTTCTTGAGAGTTTGAGAACCGTAGTCAACATTAGCACCTGGATGAAGTGGGTTGAAAGATGAGAGCTATTACACAAAATAAGTATATTAGAATCTGTATATATATTTTAGTTACAACGAGCTTATATAAAAAGTGAATTTGTTGATGGTATACACGGCTGTGTATCACAGCTGAATGTTTTTAATTTGTTTTTTGATACATGCATAAGCGATTCCTTGCCATTTATGCAGTGGTTTTGATTCAAGAGTTTGATTTTTGCTATGACGAAGTAAATATATATATAAATCTATTTTGCTGTATATTATGAACACTACGTGTACATTATAAGTCTCTTTACTCCTTGTCCCAGATGCGGTTAATTCTGCCAATTTAAAACCTTGGATCTGAACACTGGTGTGGACTCACCTCATTTGTGGTGGGATTCCAGAGACAGTCATTCTCAGTTTAGATAGTTTGGAAAGTATGTGTGATTAGCTTCTGTTGCTTGGAATAGATTCAAGAGGTACGTACTTCTGAATCTAGTTTTTGAGAGTTTGTTCGTATAAGAAATAAAGTTGTAATTTTTTTTTCACACCGTGTTCAGTAGCATAATGCAATTTGGTTATGTTCTTAGTTTTTTTCCCCTGCTTAAAGAAGTTAACGAAAATTTGTTCAGGTCTTAACTGATTAACAAGAGGTTTTGGAGTAAGAATCACTTTGAGGTTTGTTGAATATGTGCGAGTGTTGCTTAAAACCCAAGATACAGTAATTGAATAGCATTTTTTGGTTAACAAGTACGTGTTTATGTATTAACTATGGACTCGTTATTATTTACTCAATTTCATTTACGTTAATCAGATACTCTCAATCATAATTAAAGTTATCAGAGAAAAATAGTCCTGTGATGAGATTATATTAACTTTAATTATTATTATCTTACTCAGAAGAGTAGTTATGACAAATATACAGATATCTATATCCCTCTAATACATCACAACCACTTAGTTCATTTTATTATATTTGAAGCATAACATAATTGATAGTAAGCAATCATTATTATGTATGTTAACAGCTGTGTGAACATACAATACTGAAAATGTATGAATGAATTTCAAGCAAGTAAGTTAATAGTACTGAGAACTCTTTCCTATTAGTACTCAACACTGTTCTTGATATTACCAGTGACACTCCAGCGCACTGTTGATGAATTTTATGAGAAAGGTTCAGATCTTGTGTAACTCTTACTTGCAGTGACTGTGGAAGTCTAAGTGATGATAATTGTTTCATGTGCCTTCATTTTCCTTTCATGTTTCTTCTCAGTGGTATTTTCCCAGTTTTATACCATCTGACATTTACCAAGCAAGATGCAGAATTTGTAGACTTGTGTTTCGATGGAGTGACTGGTTAAATGTAGTTATTCCAGTTCCTAACACTTTAGCCGTCCATCCAGAAAGTCACTCTACCTTAATCCCTTAATTAACTGTCAGTCACTACTACCAACTACCAATTCTCAAGCAACCAACCCAATGTTCCTACCATCCCCAAGCAAACAACCCAATGTTCCCAATTTCCCAAACCCCTATTGATCGTGTTTAATGTCACACTCTGTTTTATACATTAAAGATTTTACATAATATTTAGGTTTTAGCTCTAATGGAAGAGTGTTTTTCGGTTTCTTTATTATTCAGTGGAATATGCATAGAACAGATCCAAACTGCCTTTCACGTACAATACGCCATTGAATCCACTTAGTGACTGGCTAAGTTAGGTGAAGGTTTGTGGGTCTGTTTCTTCGCATTCCCTTTGAATAGTGCACTATTTGTTTTTTTAAGAAACGTTCAATTCAACAATGTTTTTTTTGAGAAGTGTGAATTTTAACTTAATTTTAACCTACAAGATACTATTTTTTTTTAACTTAAACAATAACTTAACGATCATATCATCCTTAATCCTTCCCTCTCCTTATATTAACTGAAGACTACCCAGAAAGAGAATCTACTTGTCGTTCTTGTTTATTGTCCAGTCACTCGGCGGTGCAATGAAAGAAGAGGAATATACTTGTAGGTCAACCATTACATTTACCTTGGGTGTTTGGTCTGTCTTTGGAATCTTGACTACGACAGTGATAGTTTTTATTTACCCTTGTGTCAATATTGGGCCAGTGTCTTTTAATTTTTTTTCTTCTTCTTCTTTTGGGATTTTGGCCTTCGTATGGACTGGTTCTCCTCGTACATACTTCGTTTCTTCTTCCCCATTACTGGTCTGTGTGTAATGAATGGTCTTGTTACTGTTTTTGTGCTGTGGTGATTTTTTATTCGCACTCGTCTGTGGTTTTGACTTCTCTCTCTCTCTCTCTAGTGACTCTTTCCATCTCTTTGTTTGCTTCTTCTTTTTTTTTTTTTTGGAAATTCTTGATCTTCGAAACTCGTCTATTGGACCAAGTTTTTCCCAACTCACTAACTTCAGATACTTTTCCAGTAATTTTCTCTTACCTCTTTAGTATCTCTCTCTCTCTCTCTCTCTCTCTCTCTCTCTCTCTCTCTCTCTCTCTCTCTCTCTCTCTCTCTCTGTTTTACTACTTGTATGGCTGTTACCACTTTTCATTTGAACCTCTGTTTTTATTTTTACCTTTCAATCCTTTCATTTCTAGTCACTATTAGATATGTTTTTTCATCCCCTCGTGACTTTAAGAGGGGCTGCATTTAAGAGGGTCATTTTACGATCCTGTGGAAATGATCGTTTAATATTTTATTTCATACCCTTTTTAAATCTATTGGGTAAAAATTTGAAATCGCTTTTGAATTCATTCTTTTGCTTAAACTGAATTTTCACGATTTTATGCGTTAAGAATATTAATGACGATAAATGCCTTTTCTTTATTATAAAGAGAAAGACCGGTATATCATGTTACAACTATGACTTAGATCCTAGGCTTCCAGAGAGATGCAACTGCAAAGCTGCACCAGCCCGCGATTACTAAAGAGATAGCACAAATATATCTTTATTAGACGAAAGCCAGTGGTGATTACAACTAGCATTTCGATAGGCTTCGTTTCGAGCGCTTACAGGTCCGGTTCGAACCTCTACGGTGCTTTGTTTACAAACCACCTTGATGATAATGACATTTGTCTTGCCGAAAGTCCTTAACTATCTTCTATATATATTTTCAGTATATAATTTTGGGTGATTTCTTCTGGAGTATGCTTGTTTTATATATATATATATATATATATATATATATATATATATATATATATATATATATATATATATATATATATATATATATATATATATATATATATATATATATATATATATACCCTTTACATAGTGTTAATATGTTATACTCAGATAAGGCAATGCATTAAGTCGATTTCCTGTTTCAAAGCATGCATTTCAACACACTGTCGTTTACCTTCAGGTTTGATTTCTTTCAATTCTTTAAGCATATCATTATTGTAATTTTATACCAGGATTACTCGATGTCTGTTATACTGCGTCGAGGCTTTTTTCTAAGCTAAATGGTTACACAGTGGTTTCCTCTCTGACAAAACTTAAGATCACAGGCAGTAGTTGTGGACGCTGGTTAGTCGTGATTGGTTGGTGCAGCCATTTTGGGTAGCCGGGCTGGTAGTCAGAAAAGATCTCAAGGTTTAGTTGATTTCCAAATCTGTCTCCTGACTCTGTGTTATAATGTTGGTTGAAGAAGGTTTACATACCTCTTCAACCACATAAGGGTCATTTACAACGATAGTAAAAAATATGATTGTTATTATTGTAGACGAAGGGACAGACCAACTCTTTGTCATCGTATGGAAATTAAAGAGTGCCAGATTAATTGAAAAACTTTGAGATCTTTTAGGACTTCTGGTTGTGGTTCTCATAGTTTGGTCAGTCATCAAGAAGGTTCGGCAAACAGGGGGAGAGAATTAGGATGTATACACGGCAGATCTGTGCACTGGAAGACGGAAAAAATGGCCATTGAGTTCGTTCACCATAATTCAATACAACGTTTGCGATGTCAAATGAATGCCACCGCTCTTAAGGTTTGAATCAGATGGGGAACCAAGAAGGGGCCCTTGGGTACTCTGCCCCATATATAAGCTTGAGTATTATCCTCCCATCTACAGTGTCTCGCGCCCCACCCGATGCTCCCTACATACATACATACTCCCCATCCTTCCTCTCCCAACCTGTCTCCTCCTCTCCTCTGACGGTGCCCCCTCCTTAGCTCCCCTCCCCTCCCCCTCGCTCAGCAGTTATATAATAATAATAATATGGCCATTACTCATATGCTAAGTACTACTAGTAGGTGTGAGGGGCGAGGGTGAGCGACCGGTGGGCGAAGGCCAGGAGGCGATTAGATGAAAGATTATGTAGATGGGGGAGGAACACAGGCTAAGTTCTCTCTTCCTCCCCCCCACACACACACCCACACATTTCCTAGAGGAGGGGAGGCGTGGCGTTGGCAGGGGAAGAAATATCAGAGCGGAGGGTGGGTAAGTTACTGCTTGCTAATAAGTCATGTTTTCAGTCAATCAATGAGTCAATTAATGCATTTATTCACCAGGTGTTGTTTTATCCCTGGACAAGTGGTCGTCGTTCGTTTCAAAATCATATATATATTTGTTTCCCGTATTGTAAATCTATAAAAAAGCAAAGTAGTAGCCAACATCATTTTTTCCTCATACGTTTTCTTTCTGTTGAAATGACGATGAAGTAATTGTCAGAATGTTTCGGCCAGTGCGAGACCCCCATTTTAAGGTATGCAGGCTGTGCCAATAATCCTTGCCATATGCTGTGTGTATTTCCAAGTATAAGCGTATGTTGTATGCCCCTATTAAGCATTAAGTCTTACCACCTAAATACAAAGTCAAAAAGACAAAAAAAAGGAGTAAAAAACATATAAGCTGACGATAAAAGTTGATCATGTATGTATGTAAAAATAAATATAATGGTCCAGATTCATACAGCTCTTTTTTACAAGACTTCTACTTCCCCCTCCTAGTTGTAAACACTGTCCAGTCACTCTCCTAGTGTGTCCTAGAGCAGCAGATGTTCTAGAGAGTTGAGTCCAGGAGGCACGAGAGAGGTTTCCTACCTTTTCTTGGTAATGATGGCAGGCTCTGAAGGTGGAAAAGGGATGACACTCTCCCTTTCTTCCTTCCTTCATGAGTGTCACGTTTAAGGAAATATGTAGATGCTCAGAACTTATGTCCATTCCACATCCCTTTCGTCCCTCTGTAGTTTGGAGTTCCTTTTAATTAAAGGATACTTACAAGAGGCACTGAGAGTTTAAGATGAGCTTGATGAAGGTGGGTCCTCTTGTTCCCACTTTCATCAGTGCAGAGATAAAAAAAATATGAAAATGATCAGGGATTGGACTCGCCTTTGACATTTTTTGAAATTTGTTATTGTAAAGTTGAGGGTGCCAATGGGGTGTAAAGGGTTGATATTCACCTTCTTCCTTGGCACTTTCCTTCCTTCACAAGTGCCAAGGCATGGAAAGATGAGCGTGCCATCAGTTGTTAAAAGAGTTCATTGATTAAAATTTATATACTGTCCCCTCCCCCACCCACTTCCCATGGCACTCTCTTTCCCTCTCTAGTGCCAAGTTAAGTGAAGGAAATAGCCCCTTGGCGTGGCCCCCTGCCCCCTGGACCGAGTGTTGAGTCGCTGCATGGTACCCCAGAGGCATGCCCTTTAAAGGTTGACCCAATCTTACTAGACAATTCTATACATTTTTAGTCGTTTATAGCTCCAAACTTAGATTCTTGGTAAAAAACTACTAAAGAACGATACCTGTCTTAAAGTTAATCATTAAATTCTATAGTTACTTGAAGTACTATGTATCTCTCTAGAAGCAAGCAAGCAAGCAAGCGTACTTACATCAGTCTTGGGGAGATTTCTAGGCTTAGGTCGCGTTTCTAGTATTTTTTCTATTACATATAAACTGTAGAATCCTATACAGGAGAGACCAGATACAGGCATAGGGGCTGTAGTGCTGTACGTGTGCCCGCTTAGGTCTACTCTACTGTATACTCTACTCTTTGTTATCACTTGCTCCTTCCTTCCTTTCTTCTTCCTTGTCTTATTCTCCCTCCCATCCCCAATCTTTCTCTTATCATCATCTTTGTCTATGGGACTAACATGATCTATTCATAGCGTGTGCCTAGCCACCTTGCTCCTCTCTCTCTCTCTCTCTCTCTCTCTCTCTCTCTCTCTCTCTCTCTCTCTCTCTCTCTCTCTTATTTATTATATGGACTGGTAATCACAGTTGTTGCTGTTTCTCTGCTAATGACTTCGGTCTGCCCAATCACACTTCTCAGTACTCACACTTGCTACAACAATCACAAGAACCAGACTACCGATAGTATATTAGATTTGTCACAATCATACCAGGAATTACAGAGTGCAGTTTTTTTTTTCACGACTGTGATGCCAGACCTCTTTTTCTCTTGATATTCTCCTTAACTCTCCCCCAATTCTCTCTCTCCTCCTCATATTTTTCTCTCACTCTCCCTCACCTCTCAAGTTAATAAGATAAAATGCTTTTCTTTTGCCACTCCTAGAAGCAGTGATCGTACAAGGCTGTTATTAGTAGTTCACTAAAAACCCGGTTCCCCCCAACCCCACTCTCTCTCCTTACACTCCCTCCTTGCATTCTTATACATGGACCTACTGTATCACACACACACACACGCACACACACACACACACACACACACACACACATCATGAATCAAAACGAAGATGACAAGAATCTAATATTGTCCTTGATCGTTCGACAATTTTGCTTTGTATTGCTGATGTGTGATGAATCTCCTGGCAAACGATAAGACCTGTTTAGCTTAACACGTGGCGTCATGGCGAGATTGTAGGTGCAGGACGAGGCTGGCTTGTTTTTCCAAAGGGTGATGATGGCTCTCTTTGTAAAAATAATAGCCTCTAAAATAGTGTATTGATAGAGGAGAACATAGTAGTGGATAATGTGTTGTCGTAGCACTGGTCTTGTTGTCTTGGTGTGTGTGTTGGCAACTCTTGTCTTGTGTCATACGTTGTCTCATTTGCTGATATGTTACGAGTTATTGAGGAACAGGCTGATCGTATATCATTTTTATAAGTTCATATGTGTATTTTTATGACTTCATATTATTGCAATAAAGATATCGGAAGCTCGTCTCGATCTTGATCTCTGAGTTCCGCGATCATGAATTCATGGTGCTCAACATAAACACTATTTATTTGATGTCAAAGAGATAATTATAAGTATGTAAAACTAGTTTTTTGGGTCATTAAATGGTCACGGGAGAAAGTGGTAAGGGAAATTAACCAAGTACTGTGAGAATCCCTTTTGACTTTTTATAATAATTCCGTGATTTGTTGTAACTTTAATTTTTGTTAATTGTATACATATATATTTTTTTACTTGTGGTATCAATTATTGCAACGTGTTTGCCACAAGCCAGGTGTTGTTTAAGCTTACCAAAGACATCAAGACCAGAGCAGCGGTGACCAATCCAACCAAACCGCCCCCATCCCAGTTCTTGACAACTTCGCCTTTGTTTTTTTCCCCATCGGTGTGGCCCCGTAAAGGTCTCACGGCAGCCATACAAGTCAGAAATGACACACAGGGATCCGGGAAAACCTCCAATGCTCTCCCCCAATACCGTGCCGTCCATGTACTGGCTCCGGGTAAGACTCTGTTCTCATGCTTGTGGATTAGGCTGTGTAGTGGGTCTTGCAGCACAGACATGATTGTATTATTGCAGACAGCGGCAGAAAGTAACAGTAGAAAGAAGAATTAAGGCTCAGTTATATAGAACATCACAGTATAAACATTGGTAGAGTAATGAACGTGACAGAAACCCCCCAAGTTAGAAAAAATAAAGAAAGTGAGAGTAAAGTTTAGATAAGTTAGAAAGAATGATATAAATTTGAAGAGCAAGATGTTCTAGGGGCAAAACACACATCAGATGTTGTTGAGAACTTATATACTGTAGCTTATACGTTACGATAGAACTTCCCTTCCCACCCCTCAGCTCCCTCTAGACACAACCTCCCTCATCTTCCTCCCTTTGGACTGAATAACTTTAATTAATGGAGTCTGTAGTTTTTGTTCTGTTTAGGTCTCGTAACCCCCTTAATTAACTAGCATCTCCCAGTTAATTAATCCCCCTCAAGTCGAGTTAAGTAGAGTTTTATATATACAGTATAATTATAACTTTGGTGTTTACATGTGTGAATATATATATATTTTTTTACTACTATATATGAGCGAATACACACTTTGCATTTAGAGAGATTTTGAATGTATGTATAATAATAAAATTAAGAAAGAGGGTCAACAATTTAAAGTATCATGCTGACGGATTATCATGCACGACAACACATGTTTAACTCCCTTTATTTAATTCACTGAACCTGTTTATCTTTGAATGTAGAACTATGCTCAGTATATATATGTATTTTTTTTTTTACCTATGTCATTAATGTAGTAGGACACATTGAGAGAAAAAAAAAAAGTGATGACGAAAGAGTAATATTTCTATACATAATTGTAACTGTATTTTATGAGTTTATGTAGACATTTAGCCATTAGTATGGTTGACTACAGAACGTGGATTGTAGAATTGTAGGATGTTTTTATGTATTTTCATTTTCGTATTTTTTGAGAGTATAATTACAGTAGGTGATGACATGAGTCTGTGATATTATATATTTACATTTTTTTGTTTTTAATTTGATAATTAGATTAGTTTGTAGATGTAAACCATACCTTGATTTTATGTATGTATAAGCATTGTAAGTACGGGGGTAAGGCTAGGTAGAAATTAGAATGCCTTGGTGTGAAACTGAAGATAAGGTTGTAAACGAGTGGAAAATCTAGATGGAAATGTGTATACAAGAAGAAGGAAGCACAAAAAGAGAGAGGAGGAGGAGGAGGAGAGAATAAGTCAATGATGAAAACAAAAGAAAGAACAAAAATAATCAAATATACAAGTTTAAAGTAAGTACCATTCCAGATTAAGACCATTGAATGCCTTTATAGTGGTTGTGATTACAGTATCGTAGTAGTCGAGAACTGCAAATGGATGAGAACCCCTCCCCACCACCACCACCTCTCTCTTTCTCTCTCTCTCTCTCTCTCTCTTTTTCCCACTCTTTCTCCACTTCCCCTACCTCCCTCACTCCCTCACTCCTAGCACCACCACCATTTCCACCACCACAACCACCTCCACCATCTCTTCTCTACTACTACTACTACTACTACCACCAATACTACCACCACCACCACCACCACATCTACAAACTTCCCCCACCACCACCACCACTACCAACCACCATCCCTTAGACGGAGCCGATACTAGGTGCAGCTGACGGTAGAAGAGACTGCCAACACTAGAATAACGCTGAGGTAAAGCCAGAGAGGACCGCCTGCTAGAGTGGACAACGCAAGATGCCAGAACATAGAACTGAAAGAATTGTCGTCTCCTTCTAGAAATTTTAGTGTTCTTCTGTATTAGTGTCTTACTTAGTTCTTTATAGGTCCTAGACTCTCTCTCTCTCTCTCTATACTATTATAGCCCATGTCTCATTAGGTTCACTAGAGGACTCTTTAGAAAGTGTTTATAGAAGGTGTAATAGTCATAACTTACTAGAGAATATCTTTAGAAAAATTGTATGAAAAGAAATCGTGCTCACTTCTCCTGTCTGTCAGCCACTGGAATTAACCAAGATTAGACTAACATTAGCTAGCCATTTCTACTAATGTTCCTAGGTGAATGTACACCAACTAGTCTGCTGCGGTGTGATGATTACTAGATACAATATTGTCCTTTAGAATAACAGTATTAGAATGACAGCGAGCAGTATTAGAAATTGTTACTACTACTACTACTACTACTATTACTACCACTGTTACTACTACTACTACTACTACTACTACTACTACTACTACTACTTGTGCCTTCAATAGACGCCTCTCTCAACTATCACTAACTCCTTCCTTCCTACAGGTGATGAAATGTTCTAGCTCACAAGAGAAAATTTTTAGTGAACGTAGAAACCGTGACTTTTCTAGAACGGCCAATTTTTGTAGTGTTACCTAGAGAGTGAGAACGGACAGCCTACGTAGTTTAATGGATCGCGACATTAGTGGAGTACAGTATCTATCTTAGCGTCGCCTAGTTTTGGGCTGGCATGCAGAAAGTTTGAGAAATGAAAAAAAAAAAAAAAAAAAAAAGTATTGTGGTTTACTTTATTAACAATCCATCCCGAGAGGAGACGGAGGTCAATTTTTTCAGCGAGGCGGGTCACTCACTATATTTTCAGTGACCCCGTCTGTCCCACCCACACCCTCCACATGTTGCTTTATCGATGCTATCCATTTCTTTGTGATTTTGGATATATATATTTTTTACAGATATTATATGTGCTGTATCGTATATATCTAAAAAAAAAAAAAAAAAAAAAAAAAACACAAATCCCCGTTCTTCCTCGGGCGAAGCATTGCACAGAATTTTCACAAAACTAATCTGTGTACTAACAAATTTTTTTCACGGTTGTTTTCATGGGTTTGGTTTGAGTGTACTAATCCGGCCCGTGTATTACAAACTAATGCTTTTTTCTCCCCTGACAAAAACACAAAATGTACACCAATTTTTGTAAATGTCCCCTTTATCATGATACCATTTTTTATTTGACTGGATTTGTTAATATATTTTTATACATTCACACCCCCACCCCCCTGCTGTACTTCGATTGTTCTTTCCTGTGACCTCATATTATTATACCCTATGTGTGCTTTCTCTTCAGACACCATGACCTCTTTGTGACCTCGCTTTTCTCTTCTCTCCCCGCCCCCCCTCCTCCAGGCTTTCCTGCCGGCTGCGGTTATTTCCCGTCGGCCACCGGGGCTTCCATAACCGGCGTGTCCCCCCAGACCCCCACCCCAGCCGACGGCTTCAAAGCAGCAGCAGCCTACTACGACTCCGGAGCTGTCGCCACGCCCACACTCACACCCACCGCGCCCATCACACCCACGCTCACGGTAAGCTGTCATTTCCTCCACCCCATGAAATCCCCCATTCCTATATTTGATGCACTTCAGTTATTGCTGTTATATATAATGGAACTTTGTAAAAGTAATTAACTGTTTTAGTAAGAAAGCAGGAGTCAACAATTTTCCCTGTACAATACAATGTATATTGGTATAGTATACTATTATGTAACACCATGTATCGGTGCCTTGTAACTTGGAACGTTAGTATGTACGAATAGCTGCCCTATTTATAGTTATGTTAAGTAAGTGCTCAGTTTTCTTATGTCAGATATAGCTGTACAGGTTGACAGAGAATCTGTGACATAAAAGTATGGTTTAATTCTGTTAAATTCCTAAAGTTTGTGTTTTCAAATGTTCCTAGTATATAGTGAAAATACCATTAATGAATTGAATTAGTTCGTTGACGTAAACTTAATACGTTATTTACTGACAAATATTTGAAAAACGCGCTAGGCGCAATCACAGATTTATGTCCAGCTGTATATAGTCAATAACAAGGTTATTACTATTAGCCTGTGATTCAGTTAACATTATTATTTCAAATACTGAAGCTACGACTTCGTACTAGGCAAATGTATGACTGTATACTCTAATAATGTTTGTTTTATTACACATATGGGTATAAACCCACCCTTGGAATGTAAGTAACACAACAACCTCAAGTGATACTCTCAACACCTCAATCCCCACCACCACTACAACCCGCCCCATCATCATCTCAGCTCACCCTCTCACATCTCAATCCCCACCACCCTCACCACGACGCGTCTTCTCACTTCTTCAACCCACAACCACAACAGGCTGAGCGTCTTGCAGCGGCAGGGAGTTACTACGACTCAACCGGGCTGGCGGGAGGGGTGAGCATGAGCGGGGCGGGGGGCGACCAAAGGGGACAGCCCATACAGGTCACTGCCGCAGCCCCACACTCACGTGCTGACCACATCAACTCGTCACCCATGCTCAGGACTACAGGTACTTAGCAGTTGGTTTGTTGGTGTGTGTGTTTGTGTGTGTAAGACAGTTTAGCGGACTGTGTGTGTGTGTGTGTGTGTGTAAGACAGTTTAGCGGTGGGTGTTCGTGTGTGTGTGTGTGTGTGTGTGTGTGTGTGTGTGTGTGTGTTTTTTTTTTTTTTTTTTTTTTTTTTTGCGTATGGCTGGATTTGACACGTGATAAGGTGTATGTGTGTGTATTTTATATGTGTGGTAGTGACATAAGTGGTTGTGGGTGTCTTGAAAGGCCTTAGTAGAGATTTGGTGGCAATCAACATTAAGATTGATTTTAAAACATACAGTAGACACTTATCTTTAATTAATGCATTATAATATATTTCCAATTTTATAGGGCTGTGTATATATAGATTCAGGTAGGAGTTAGATAGGATGTATTTAGCATTATTTGTATTTCCAGTTCTCACAGAAACATGAAGGAAATTAATTAAAACAACTCACTTATTATTGTTATGTATATCGATAAAAAAATGACAGTTATTTCCATGTTTTCTGGGGAAGGGAGGTGTTATTGGTGGGTGGTAGTGGTGGTGTTGGTGGTGTTGGAAGGTGGTATTGGTGGTGTGAGTAGGTGGTATTGGTGATGTGAGTAGGTGGTATTGGTGATGTGAGTAGGTGGTATTGGTGGTGTGGGTAGGTGGTATTAGTGGTGTGGGTAGGTGGTATTGGTGGTGTGAGTAGGTGGTATTGGTGGTATGAGTAGGTGGTATTGGTGGTGTTGGAAGGTGGTATTGGTGGTGTGAGTAGGTGGTATTGGTGATGTGAGTAGGTGGTATTGGTGGTGTGAGTAGGTGGTATTGGTGGGTGGTAGTGGTGGTGTTGGTGGTGTTGGAAGGTGGTATTGGTGGTGTGAGTAGGTGGTATTGGTGGTGTGAGTAGGTGGTATTGGTGGTGTGAGTAGGTGGTATTGGTGGTGTGAGTAGGTGGTATTGGTGGTGTGAGTAGGTGGTATTGGTGGTGTGGGTAGGTGGTATTAGTGGTGTGGGTAGGTGGTATTGGTGGTGTGAGTAGGTGGTATTGGTGGTGTGAGTAGGTGGTATTGGTGGTGTGAGTAGGTGGTATTGGTGGTGTTGGAAGGTGGTATTAGTGGTGTGGGTAGGTGGTATTGGTGGTATGAGTAGGTGGTATTGGTGGTGTTGGAAGGTGGTATTGGTGGTGTGAGTAGGTGGTATTGGTGGTGTGAGTAGGTGGTATTGGTGGTGTGAGTAGGTGTTATTGGTGTTGTGGGGAGGTGGTATTGGTGGTGTGGGTGGAACTGTACCAAACTAAATACTCTTTGGAAATAATGGCTTTCTTTGTAATGGTTTGCTGTGAGAACTGTGCTATGAATAATAATCTATTTATTAAATGTTTTACTTGTAAGGTACTCTTCAAATTTTGTAACATTAACACTCATGTTTATAATTCAGAATTTCATCAGAACGATTTTCATTGATAGAGTTTTAGGGACACTATATGTTTGATACAGTTGAAGAATACATAAAGTCTTTGGTAACTGAAACTTTGAAACAGTGAATAAAATATTGAGATAGTTTGGTAATGTACAGATCACATGTTTGTGAAACCAAATATTTGAAAGGAAGATGAAAAAAACACTGACTTCAAGAAACACGACTTTTTTTTAAGTGTTGTCCTCCCGTGCATTGAAGTCTCTGGCAGGGAATAATCACGTCCTCAGAACACAGGAAGTCGATTGTGGTGCAATTTACACTTGTGCTGCCTCTCCTTTCACCTTCCTTTTACCTTCCACTGTCCTCCTCTCCCTCCTCCCTTATTTATTTTCTCAACTTTACCCCTTTCTCTTGCTGTAATCCTTTCCCTCCTCTATATCCTATCATTTCAACTATCTCCCTTTCCAAAATTTCCCCTTCTCTCGTACCCCTTTAGGAGTCCCAGCACATCTCAATCCTCCCCCCCCCCCCCAGCATACGTTCCCCGAGGCTTGACTGACTGACTGACTGACTTACTTGGCCCCGTGTGGTTAGAGACAGACTTAAATATTAGGCTACAGCTCATTCCATAGGTTTCCCCTCTTTATGTCCATTCCCTCTGCTAATGTTACTTCCCTCAACCAACACCTCAGGGATCAACTCAGTCAGTCTCTCCCTCTCCCTATCTCGTTCCCCCCATTTCTTTCGTTATTTTTCCCTAGTCTTATTTCACATCATTATCTTCTCGTCCCTACTTCTTTCGTCTTCATTCCCTAGTCTTATTTCACATCACTATCTTCTCGTCCTCACTTCTTTTTTTCTTCATTCCCTAGTCTTATTTCACATCACTATCTTTTCGTTCCCACTTCTTTCGTCTTTATTCCTTAGTCTTATTTCACATCACTATCTTCTCGTTCCTACTTCTTTCAACATTATTCCCTAGGCTTATTTCAAATCACTATCTTTACGTCCCCACTTCTTTCGTCTTCATTCCCTAGTTTCTTTTCGCATAATTATCTTCTCGTCATCCACCACTCCTCTCTCTTCATTTCAATCTTTTTCTCTCACAGTCTGTATCGTCACTTTCTGGTCTATTCAATTCACGTCAAATCTTCACTCTTTCCTTCCCGTTCCCTCGACTTGCATCACTTTCCTAATTTTTTCTTAATTTCCATTTTTTTCTCCATGATTCCAGTTTTTCCTACCATCACTCCAGACATTGTTCCCTCTACCCAGTCATTTCTTACCAATTACATTATTTACCTTTCCATTCCACTTCTTTCTCTCCGTGTTCATTTCTCTCCTCATCTTTCCCCTTTCCTCTCCCATTCTTGAGTTTTTTTCCCTTTAGTTTTTCTCTCCTCACTTTCCTTCCTTCCATCTCGTTATACCAGCCCCCCTTACCTCTTACACCTACCTCCCCCCCCCCCCCACCCGGCGAGGTCAGCAGCGTGTACTTTGTTAATTAATTGGCAACATTATCTCACCTGTTTAAAGGTTATCTCAATTAGCCTCAGTGTTATCTCAGTTAAAGATCATCTCAATTACATGTCATCTCCATTACAGTCTTCCTCAATTAGACGTTCTGGGTAACTACTCCTTGTCATAACTCTAGCTTGGGGTTTCTTGATGAAAATACTCATGAAAGGGCGCATCGTATATTTCCATGATATTGCCAGAGGATAATGAGCACATGATTTTTATTCAAGTTTTCATGATAAGTATAACTTTTCTTGTGGACATGAATGCCCTGGTCCAGATTACAGCAGGGTTAGATATGTTTGGTTTGTGTGGCGATACTAATTTAATTAAACACGGACAGTTACTAATGGGACTCTGCTAGTTTACAATACACACTTGTTTTTCTATCATGATAGAAGAGTATAGATCTAGATAGTATAGTAGGATATAATTCAATGTAGTGATTTGTCCACCACTGATAAACAAAGTCTGATGAGTGTAGAGTAGTTTATGTAATTTAAGACATTAAGCTCCATATTACTTCGTACTAACGACACCCAGAATTCTCTTCCAACTTCTCACCGGCAGTGATGAACAGCTTCCCCCAGGGGTACGGCCCCCCTACCTCCCCTGCCACAGCAACCAGTAGGGGCTTCGGGCCGGCTGGTTCCCCTGGACCAATGGATGTTTTCTCCGCTGCCCCTGGGGACACCGCAGTGGGGTATGTGCAGGCCGCCTCGCCCCAGCCCTCCTCCTTCCCTGTGGCCGTCAATAGGGTGAGTACCTGGAGTTAACTCTATAAATTATTATTTCATTAACTCTTCAAAGCCTAAATCACCCCACACGTTTATCTCACTAACACACTTATTTAATTTACCATATTTATGAACCCACAGATAATCACACATATAAACACGTACTGTATATCCTACCCCCCATAAACTTTAACGTACTACTACATGTAGATTCACCTCTTTTCACCCCCCCCCTCCCCACACACAATCCTCCTCCAGACACACCAACACCCTCCCCTCACATATTCATCCATCCCCCACTCCATCCCACACTAAACCACAGTTGCCACTTTCCGTCCCCAAACATTAATATGGAAACAGTCTGTGTTGGCGTCGCACACATAATGACATACACAAAGTTATTCTCCTTCACACCACCATTCCTCCTCCCCCACCACCATTCCTCCCCACCACCATTCCTCCCCACCACCATTCTTCCCCACCCACCACCATTCTTCCCCACCCACCACCATTCCTCCCCCACCACCATGTCCCTCCACTACTTCTCTTCCCTCCATAGTTCCTTCCCACTTCCCTCCAGTACTTTGCTTCCAACCAATCTCCCCACTTCCCCAATTGCTTACCTGGTACTGTACTTCCCTCTCACAGCTGCACACACTGTTTTTATTAATTGGTGAGACAACAACAAGGGCACATTTACTCATTCGTGGCTGTAACTGGAAACATGAACATAGCACTAGTCTGCATTAATTCAATTAAAGTCGATACACAGCCTCTTGGGGGTAGTAAGGAGCTAATTAAGGGGTGATATAGAGGTCTATAGGTCATCATTCCATATTTATCCAGCCGTCACATCCCTCCCCACCTGCATTCTTTCTCTTCTCTCTATCCCACTAATACTGTACATCCTCTTTATACTTAAGTGGGTAATACACTTTTGGTACATTGGAGTACCTTCATTCTCTCAAAGGATGTCAGGAAACAGGACCAGATGAACAAAAATAATTGTGTCCTATTGCTTGGAATAGTTTGGAGGAATCAGTTGCTCCAGATTTACCAACACTGTACCCTTAACTCCCGTTCTTTTCCCTTTGGTTCCCTCCTCCCCTTCCCCTTTGCTCTCCACCTTCCCTGCTTCTTTCCCCCCTCTTCCCAACGGCGTCACACTGACTCTCTTCGTCTTAATGCAGTGAGCGGGATCATTAGGGTGGTAGGGAGGCAGATGTGCTTCCTTGGGGAGTGGAGAAGAGGGTTGGGATCCTAAGGGAGTGGGGAGACGGGTTAAGGGGGAAGGAAGTTTTATGTTGGTAAGTCTGGAGCATCTGAATCCTCCAAACTATTTCAAACAACAGAAAACACCATTATTTTTGCTCTTCTGGTCCTGTTTCCTAGCATACTTTGGAGGAATCAAGGCACTCCAGTGTAACAAAAAAGAATTACCACCTTAAACGAGTGAGAATGGTTAGGGGATGGTTTCTTATCTCGGGTTTTCTCTTCTTCTTCTTGTGCAGGGTCCACTCATAGCAGCCTACGCAAACGGATACCACTGAGGATTACATGATGGTGAGTGTTATGATGTGTTCCTCACTTGTACTTAGCCTTACTTTAGTCACTTGTAGTTAGCCTTACTTTAGTCACTTGTAATTAGCCTTACTGTAGTCACTTTTATAGGAGTTTAAGCATTTCAGGTTATCGGACAGCGGGAGTGAATATTGGATCTACAAAATTTAAGTGTTCGTTTTGGAGTCATTATTTGTTTAGTGTTTTATATGAGGGTGATACAGGACTGTTCACAACATATTTTTATTATATACTATATGGAATTTTCTTTGGTCATCGCTTTCCGCACCTTATTTGTCCTACTAAAACCATTCAATTATACAAATACAAGAGGTTGGTAAAATTACTCTTATTGTTGTAACTCTATTTTATATTACACTGAATATAGTCGGACAACGTCAACTATTGGATGTTGTGGGAACGGTGTGTTGTATCTGCTGGGGGAGTGTTTCGATGTGTGTCTTCCTTCACTTTGACTCTCCCTCTTGGCTCCAACACAACGTTCACTCCACGGTAACGTTTTCTCAAAGATTCCGTCAAGATTCAGGCGAACTCGCTTCCTGTTTTCTCTCCCGGATCTTCACGTTCATTACCTCAGATGACGTAAACCCAACCTGGAAAGAAAATGGTGTGAATCATGATTGAACTTGGGAAAATAACACCCAGTCCCCGAAAGGATTATAATTATTCCTGTGGTCGTTCTTCCATCAATCCAGACACAAAACTTCAACGTTGCTCTTGGTCCTCAACTAAGACCAGACACAATTATATCAGTATTATTGTCGAACCCTCAACCTCATATGAACAGTTCAACCTCATATAAACAGAACAGGAAGTCTAAGAAATTTCTGAATGTTACCGATATCACCTGATTCTATGCACAGTTGGGAAATAATGCAGTTGAGTTGTACACTTACCTAGATGCCAGGTTCTCTTCTATCATCCTTCTCAATAAGATAAAGTTATGCAGTAAAAGATATATTAATGGAGAAGTGACTTGCGCACTATAGTTTGTGGTGATGCATATATTATAACTTATTTCATCATTTGTATCACTAATTGGATTACAAAGTACCTGCTCTGCCTCCAGTTAAGTGTACAGATTCTTTGTTTCCCGATCGTGTTTTACGTTGCACCAAAAATCTTAACGGGTGAACGATTCTAAAAGGAAAAAGTTACACAGGCCATTGTTGTACTCCCGCTGCCAACCCCTTCTCAGTTTCATGGCGACTTTCATAGTTATAGTTGCTGCTTATTGAAATAGCGTTGTATATTCTTGAAGTGGTGAAATGCGTTTGAGTGTTAAGACCTTGGTAAATATACAGAAAAATAATTAAGTTTGATACATTGCTTCCCTGCATGCTAGTGGCAATATTTACTAGCATAAGGTTCTGTAGTTCATAAGATTCTATACGAGTAAATTTTCCCACTGTCTTCCCCAGATATGGTGCGATTTGAGTTTTAGTCAAGTGTAATACCGTGGGAGCTTGTTTGGTGGTCAACTCCCCTCCCCCCACTCCCACACAACAACCCCACCACAACTTTCCCCCTTCCCGTCTCCATGCAGCCACCAAAAACAACCCCTACTCTTTTTCGCGTTGGGGTCCAGTCTTCACGCCACCCACCACCAGCAACATCACCACAACTGAATCACCACCACCACCACCACCACCACCACCACCGCCATCACCTTTGAAAGCGGCACTGGATTTGCCCATCTCTGCTGTGGTGGTATTTGGCATAAATCCTTTTTACCTTACCACCACCACCACCACCACCACAACCACCACCACACATCCTCTACCACCCCTTCACCACCACCACTATCACAACTCCTCACCCTCACTCACTCACTCGCTCACTGTCGCTCTTGAAAGAAAATTATACAAGGGACCGATTTTTTTCGCCCAAGCACTTCGACAGAAAGGTCTTCGTGTTAGGCCCGGTGGACCACTGAAGAAGGCCTCTCCTCTCCTCTCCCAGCGCCTGCGACTTACGGAACACGAGAGAGCACAAGCCTCGGGGTGGGGAACACGTCTAGATATGTAGCAAAACTCCCCCATGCCCCTTTTTGATCCCCCTCCCCACCCCTATCTCCTTCACACACACACAGCCTCAGTTCGCCCTCCTCCTCTCTCCACCCTCCACCCCCCCCCCCACCACCTCACCCACCACCACCTTCACTTGAACACGCAGGCTTCCCCCACCCACACTCCTCCTGGACCTCTGTGGGACCCTTTATAAGATGTGTCGTGCAGTGTTGTCAATATGTCAAGGGTCGAGTTAGTGTACTCGTATGTGTGAGACTCAACCCTTCAGACTGGACTTAAAGTGAAAGGCTTTACCGCAGTGGTTAATAATAATAATAATAATAATATTAATAATAATTAATAATAATAAAAACTAACAATATACTCAATTATAATCTTGTTATTGCATGTGAAGAGTGACTTGAAGTTGGTATTTATAAATATATATAAATAATGAGTATGTGTGTATATGTATGTACACAGGTTAAGAAGAAGCATTTACATATGTACACGTATGCAGTACACATAGACGACTGTGGCTAAGCATTAAAATACTATTGTGTAAATAGGTCTACAAAAATAATGATA
Source organism: Petrolisthes cinctipes (assembly GCA_033782935.1). NCBI lineage: Eukaryota > Metazoa > Arthropoda > Malacostraca > Decapoda > Porcellanidae > Petrolisthes > Petrolisthes cinctipes. Next base: position 64,968 of record JAWQEG010002172.1, on the reverse strand, counting down.
ATTGGGTTGCATCCTTACCCAAGCGCTTCTAGGGTTGGCCGACGCTATGAGACGAGGCTTGTGACAGTTTATAGGAGTAGGAACGTGGCCCCGATAGCGACCCTCAGTGGCAATCTCTCAGCAATTTTTATGGGGAAGTTAGAGAGCGAAAAGAACAAAAAAAAAATATATTAGACAGCTTTTTTTTTTTTTTAACTAATTAATGATGAGTAGGACGAAAAAACAAAAAAGAAAGTAGCACGTCTTATTTTGTTTGTACCCAGAGAAATCAGAGTACCCAATTCAATTATGCCTGATTGACAAACTTTTTCATTTCGAGTAGGTCAGAGTGAAACAAACAAACAAACAAACAAAAAAGAAACAGTAGAAGGCCACGTTAATGAGTCGGGCTATCCGGGGTCATTTCAAAAAGTAGGATTGTATATTTTTTCCCCTTGTAGTCTCGTCAGATGGAGGGACGAGATCCTTAAAAATATAGTGTGGCCACGAGAGTTTTTTCAAGAGTCAAAATAAGTAAGTAAGTAATGGGTGGTCACAGTTCTTTAACAGATTCAAAATAAAAATGGCATGACAGGGTAAAAGCGTAGGAGACGTTTTTTCAACTAATAATTGTTATCCAGGCTTGGTTTGTCCCTTTTGTTTTTAATGTTTGTTGGTTACCTGAATGCGCTTTATAAAACATACAACTAGACAAAAGAGTTGATGATGAGTTCTTTCTGCTAAACCACGGAGGAGTATTATTGTAAACCTACAGAAGAGGCTTATTATATAAAAGTAATTTTAACTCTTAGTGTATGGTTAATGGAGGTGTTTTTGTACTTACAGCTAATTGATGTCAAAACTTGTTCCTTTTTTTACGGTTAAATGATTACATTTAAGTCTACCTTTTAAGTCGAGGCATTTTGTACTTTGTTGTCTTCTGTTTTCGCATTGTTGTTTTTTGATGTTCACAAGCTTATGTTATGCTTTCATAGTTATTGTCTGGAAGTATTAGCTGTAGGTGTGTTGTTTTGTTTCCCTTTCCGCTCGTACGTTATTCCCATATTAATTGTTTAATAAGGTGGCAGGCAGTGCAGTGGGTTGGACTGGTTAAGGGACCCTGTGATGTAGTCAGAAAATTGGAGGTCAATGAGTCCTTCAAATATTGCCATGAATCACCACCTGCTGAATATGGAAGGAGCGTGTTTCGTGGCATGGTCAAGAGGAATCAGAAGCCTCCAATTCTAATACACGATCACAGGATCCTTAAGGGGAGAATATCTTGTTGGTGAAATGGAAAGTCATATTCCTTCAAATTATACATAGAAACAAATCCACTATTTGTACGATGGAGGTCGTCTGTTTTCTGGTATAGTTTAGAGGAATCAAAGACCTTCCAATTCCCAAAAAATAAGAATCTCCCCTTACATTATTAGGGAGCGTTCGAGTGAGGGGACGTGGCTTTAGCTTACTTCCTGGGTCTTGAATGATCTTTGTCGTAGTTTATGATATCTTGAATGCAATTTAAAATATACACACACGGGTTAAATCTTTTATGGATGCATTCCTCTACCGTTGCAGGACAGCCTTTAGTTTCTGTATATTTGCCTTGGTGCATGTGTTCGTGTGGTGGGTGAACGCATGGAAAAGATCATTACAACAGAAGTCGTAGATTCATTCATGTGTGTATGTATGTATGTAAGTTTTAGTCGTGCGAGTTTGGTATATTTGTGTAAATCACTCACCAGTACATTTAGGGACCCTGTGATGTAGTCAGATAATTGGATATATATCAGTTCGTCAAATATTGCCACGAAACACCACTTCTCTGGGAGGAGCTTGTTTCGTGGTATGGTTGAGAGGAATCAGAAGCCTCCAATTTTCATACACGATCCCAGGGTACTTAATGATTGCTGTAAATTGATGCAAGTAACGGATGCACATCAGCTGTAACTAACTCCCTTATGTGCAATCCTTAAAAGGTCGTTGATGGTTAGTTCGGTAAATTCTCCCATTAAAACCATAGATTATAATTTCTTGCTCGCTATTCCACCACCATTGAATGACCCAGGTTTGGTTAAAGCTAAGGCCCCCCCCCCTCCCCTCCTCAACGATGGTTCACCTCGACTCCCCCCAAGAAAATTGCAATCTTAGTGAAAGTAGATATATATAAGGTTAACGTATATACGATTTTCTTGAGGGGTGGAGAATGATGATAATTATTATGATCTTATAATTATGAATGAAGAGAGGCCGCCACCACCACGCGTTTTTCAGTTCGGTATGATAAATACAAATAATGCTGCTGTTGTATGTTTCGTTCAGTTTTCCTCAACTGTATATGATTTTCACAGAACGTTTTAAAAAAATCTATCAGGCGTATTTTTCTAAGCTCGAGAGGGACTTTTTGCCTGTCACGCTCATAGTTAGTTCTCGCTATATATATTCACCTTTTTGATTCGAGCCGCCCATCACGCGAAGAGAGGCGTGGGGAGTGATTGTCTTTCATGTAGAGAGTCTGTAGTCGAGGATGCAGGTAGTCTACGTAAATACTTGAGCATCTTATTCACCAGTTGTTCATTTGTTCATTTTTACGACCATATATATATATACACACACATAAATTTTGTGTGTTTTGTTTTTTGTGTTATTTGAGCTCCTGCTGTGTGTATGCGTGCGTGTTTGTGTGTGTGTGCGCGCGCGTTCCAATATAGTTTTGTTGAATTTAGGCATGATGCATATTTTGACCATACTGAGTTAGAGTGTACATGAGAGTATGCACATCTGTTTATGCACACCCATTTAATTTTTATTTGATTTTTCGAGTTGGTGCAGAAGCGGTGTGTGTGTGTGTGTGTGTGTGTGTGTGTGTGTGTGTGTGTGTGTGTGGGAGTGAGGCCTAGGCTGCTGCTCCCTACACACTCGTCTGACTCGACTTCTTTTATTTGGAAACGCAACAGTGGTGTGGAGAGTGTCTGAAACTCAGTTTAAAATATAAATATAATTATATAACACGTGTTAAATAATCAAACAGCATCTTCCTTTGTAGTGATGTCTTGCTGTAAACCTTTCCCCTCCCCCTTTACACCCCCCCCCTCCCTATTCCCTTTTGAATCACCTCATCCCCCCTTCTTCCTCTTTCCCCTTCACCAAACTATCCACCCTTCCCATTCCAACTGAAAATGAACTCTCTAAAAAAAAAAAATTTGAGGATGGTTGTACTTCGATCATGTGTGTATTTGGTGGCCTTCAATTTATCACCTTAAATAATATAGAAAATATGAGATTGACACAACACAACACCCTCGACTAGTTTTCATACGGTGACGTAACGCGAACCTGCCGCCGGATACCTATAATATCCTCGCTTGCTTGCCTTGTATTCCGTATTCCAAATCAGAAGCAAAGGACACCAGAACGGCCGGAAACTGAAAATTACCAAGACTCTATCTGTACTCTTGTCTTTCTAATCCGACGGTGTGCCTGACAGTGTGACCAGCAATACTACTAAAACTCTTGCTCGGTCAGTTACTCTCTTACGGTTGTGTTTGAGTGTTTACATCTCAATTGACTGACGTGTGTTGCAAGAGATGCCTGCCTTCCCCGTCATACCCTACCATACCCCTCCCTACTGAACCCCTCACCCCAGCCTACTCTCTAAGCCCTACTTGTTCCACCTTATTCCTCCTACTGTGTTACCTTACCCCAGCCTACTCTAACTTACCACAGCCTATTACTTTTCCTTACTCCAGCATACTCTAACTTATAAATCAGCCAATTACTCTATCTTACACTAGCCTACTCTTACTTACCACATCCTAATTACTTTGCCTGACACAAACCTACTCTAACTTACCACAACCTATTACTTTACTCCAGTCTATATTTTCTCTACTGTACCAAAAACTACCCTACCATATCCTACTCTATCCCGCTTCCTCTTGCCAGACACCACCAAGGATGACCTGAACCATATGTGTGTCGCAATAGGCTTACATCAGGACCATCATAAAATAATATCATCAAATATGCCTCAGTAATAGACGAACTGTTGGCCTGAATTGCTGTTATCTGTATGTTGTTTTTGTTGTGGTATTGCCAGTCACATTGTCAGGGTCACCATCGGGTTTCGTCTGACAAAAGAGTAACTACCGAGACTGATGAACTATTTGCGACCTATTCCCAGTCCTTTGCCTTTGACTCGTAATACGTGCCAATGTGACTGATCGTATGGAAGGTCATGTCATTACATCAGTTCGGTCATGGCTTGAATTGGATGTTATTTCCCGGGTACATCACGCAACCCGGAAGTCGTGCTGTATTTGTTTGCATATTTTAGTCGACTTGGATGCAGATGGCCTATACACTATTTCTTTAAGAATGTTCAACCAAGGTGTTACATTCCCTGAGCACTTATACTTCTAACGTCACTCCCCATAGTATGCTTCATGGGAAACACTAGCAATAAGTTTAAAGCAGTGAATAATTACAGTATGCCTAACTTGTTTTACGAATCTTAGTTTTATTGGTATCACACACTAACTGTTGATATTATACAGACACACACACACATACCAATATTAGAGGCGCCGTTCACCAGATCCTTCCCTACGTTCACCGGCTAAAGGAAACACCCATCTCGTTCTGTCTGGCAACACATTCACCAAATTTCCCCACAAACCCTTACGATCGCCTTCCAAGAAACACAGCCTCATATTTACAGTACTTCAGTTGGACAAGAACAATGTGTAGGGAGGAGATACATATTGATGGCCCGTCGCTCTGCTCCTCACCAGTACAGTCACCATTCATTCATTCATTCATTCATTCTTTTTGGCCACCTGTGACGGTAAAGTAGAGGTAAAACATTGATGTATAGTGGTTTACTGTTGCTATACACGTGGTAAACCTCACTCATTTTTTTTTTTTTCAGTAGCAGTGTAAACGAACAACACATTAGTAATTGTAAAACAGAATACCTTGTCTAACTTGTGTTGTAGGTTCTGGGTGGGAAGAAATAATGAATGGATTATGATTCTACAGTATAGTTGCCTCTACACCCACTGTTCTCACTCAGCGTTGTCAGTCCTCCCTTCCTGTTAACAATGATCTTGGTGGCTCAGGCTCTGGTGATTCATACTTGATGGGAAAGGGAGACTGAGAAGGGTGTGTGTGAATGTGGTCGAGTCGTCTGTACTGTACACTGAGGAGACGAAGGTGGCGAAATCTGTCCTCATCTTAAGTTAAACCGTTGTAGTTGATTATCTGTTTGCCTTAATGACCCTCAAGCAGGTCTGAATCAATTGCTATACTAACCTCATTCACTGGACATAACACACACAAGGTGGTAGGATCGCGTCACGTCACTTTCGGGGAAGCTTCTGAAACAAAGTAATATTGGGATAACTTGAAGCTGCTGCCTACCGGGGCCGGGCATCCATTCAATACTAACCTCTGAACACAAGGTACGAGTAAAGGCGAAGTAGGTATGCCTTGGGCTGTTATTTTCGCCCTTGCGTTGTAAATTCAGAGCCTCCATGGTGTGTTAGTGGACGTTCGTGTTCGGTAGGCGGCGCTTCACTTGATATAACCCGAGTGTGTTTCCTTCCCTCTTTCGGCACTGCACACCTCTCGTTGCTAACTCTGTGTTGCTTGTGTATAACTGAGAGCGTGTGTGCTTGCGTGCGTGCGTACGTGCGGTGGCTGCGAGGCTTGGAAATGAAGAGGGGGTCATTGTTCACCCTATTCTTCACTCCTCACTCACCTTCCCTCTCAAAACTCATCCACTCACTTCCTCTTCCTCCCTCTCAAAACTCATCCACTCACTTCCTCTTCCTCCCTCTAAGTTTATCAGCTCATTCCCAAAACTTCGATCAACTTCCTTCCATATCATAATTCTTACTATATTTAATACTGTTTTGAGTCAATCCTTCCCATATTTATTTTCATTTGACATGATCCAGTCTCACTCTTGTTTCCGTTGTTTCTTCACCGCCTCACCCACCATTTTTACAACATCCCAACTCCTTCATGTTTCCCACCTTCCTTGCCCACTGCCTTACTCCTACTTTCATTTACCTCCTCAAATTCTACATCTTGCATTTTCAACAATGACCCACCCAGCTTCAGTCTGCTCCATATAATTTTGTGTCCACACTATTTCACTGTCACCACTTTCACCCAAACGTACGTACTTAATTTTGTGCCCACCAAATTTCAGCTGCTTTCTTCCATTTCCTTCCCCCACTCTGTGTTAAGGGGAGATAGATGATTTTGTTGGTAATTTTAAATGTCTCTGATTTCTCCAAACTGTGCCATGAAACATATCCCCCACCATTGAGGGTGTCTTGTTTTTTTTTTTTTTTGGTATAGTTAGGAGGAATCAGTAGCCTTGCAATTTACCAACAAGAGAATGTCCCCTGAACCACCTCCCTCTTGTCCACCTTCTACCACGTTTCCAGTTCCAAGGCAGTCACCGCTCGTCGCCTAGTCCGGATCGACAGAATACAATGCGTCGTCATTTATAATGCTCCTATATGCTGCGTTCCATCCTTATCGACCTTCAGTTTCCCCTCGTGAGAGTTGGATGCCACCCTCTTGCCTCCGTCGCCTTCTGCCTACGTTAACGAGAACCCCTTCCCTCCCTCCCCACATCCCACTTTCCCTCAACTCCTCCCTCCTCCAGCCTTCCCCAGCCATATAATATCTCCTCAGTTACTTACCTCCTTCAACCAACAAAATCCCCAAGTTTCCCCCCTCCCCCTCACCAACAACATACCTACCTACCTACCTACCTACCTTTTATCAATCTATATTTTTCGACATATTAATCATCCATTGCATACAGGTTTGTAAAAGAATAATTAGCGTTTACGATGATGATATAGTGAGTAGAATGCGTTTTTTAAATAGGGAAAAGTTTTTATCATTAATTTCCTCAAAGCGTTTTCTCGGAAAGGCTTTTTCGAAATATATAAAAAAATAAATATATAACGTCAACAACTATCCTTACTGTTGGAGATTTTCTATGCAACTGTTATTGAGTATCGCCATCATTATTTTGTTTAACGGAACTTTGTATCTGACCTGTAGAGAGAGGTGCCACACTTAGGCCCCCTAGTAGATCCGTTGTAAATAGACCTAGGGAGGAAGTAAAAGTAATAATAATTATAATAATAATAATAATAATAAACACGTAGGCCCACTCCCCTCCCCTTATAAGTAAATAAAATAACAGGTATGCCCCGCCCCTCAAAAGAGCCCCCCCTTACCCCCTCTGAACAGACAAGAGTGGTTGTTTGTTAGTGAACTTAGCCTGTATCTGACCAATTGTGGCCAGTGATTTTGAGGTCTAGTTCAACTTTGGTAGTGTAGCGTACAGGAAGAACGTTCTTTGGGATGCTGTGTATGCAACTAACATGGTTACAAGTGCGCGTACACGTAAAGCAATTTGAGAGGAAGATGATATTGATAGTAGGCAATTACTGTAAAATATCACACACACACAAGATAGGAATAATGTTCTTTGATGTGCTGTACACAGATTTTTTCTGACACAAAAGAATAAACACAATTAATATGCTATTTTTCCAACTTGTTAATGTGAATACAAGTATGTGGGTAGCGCCGGTGAGAGAGGCAGGAAGAGGAGCGCAGTGTACGGAAGGTTTGCCGCGCCGTCTGTCTGTCTGTCTTGGCTTGCCTGACTGGGGGGCGGCCGGGGCAGGGCGGCAGACTACAGGTGTCAAGGTATGCGACAGGTGGGTGGGTCTGCGTGGCCTCATTATGCTTCTTGTCGGTATTGGTGTGGGTGATTGGCGGTGAAGGGTCGTCACTGTTTGTTTGGTTGGGATGAAACTACCTGGCCTTGTGGCATTACCTGGACTTGTGGCACTATCTGGCTTTGTGACACTACACTAAATTGGCTTCGTGGTACTATCTGGCTTGGTGGCAGTACCTGGCCTCATGATATACTACCTGACCCCATGGCACTACCAGGCCTGGCGGTATCCCATGACAAAAGTGGTGGTGACAAGAACACAGGCTGACTCAGACACCAACCACCTGTCTCTACCTGACATCTCTATATTCTTATGTATTGTACATTATATGACAATGTAAACGTAATATTAAGGACAACCCCAGACAAAAAAGTATGTCAAGCACAAGAGTTTTGAACAAAGCCATGTGAGCAGTTTTATTACGGTTGTAAACTTTAGTATATATACATATAACACAGACATCTATATATCTATATATTTATCATCATAAGCTACTACATTGTTGTTGAAAGGCACACTGTTCAAAACCCTTGGCATTGCTGTTGTTACTTTATACTTTAAGGTGGGTGAACTATATTACTATTATATGACTTAAGGTTTCAATGACAACCACGTATATTCTTGGAAAGGAAAATAAAATATGGCTCATTTATGTCACGGTTTCCATGGCAATCTGTGTGGTGGTTCATTTTGCGTTGAACAATTATTGCGTCGAACCAACAAAAAGTTGCCATTGGTAACTGGAGATGAAAAGAAACATTTATAGTCCCGAGCTTTGAGGAGAATGTTAGACCACTTGTGTTTGTTTCTCTCCTGTGTTTGTCTGCCTGTTCACTTCTGTTTCCGGGATATCCCGATATAAATAAGTTGAATGGGGCACTTTGGGGGGAATGGGAAGGAAAGGGGGAGCGTGTGTGGTTTTGGAGGTGGGGATCGGAAATGATACTAATTAATTCCCCTTTCAATTTCTGCTTAAATATCAATCTATGATTTTTTTCTTCATGTTCTACTACGTTCATCTTACCGATGTATTATGTACCCATAATAACGTTTGTTGTTCGCTGTTATTCAGAATTTCTCAACAACTGTAATTATAAATCGGTTAATGAAGTTGTACTTTTTGGTTACTTTATTTATTCCTGGAGTCCATTGATGTTTCTCTTCCCTCCCATAGTTTAGTTTCTTCCCATATTCATTTCCTATACAGAAAGCTTCTTTTCCTTTGATCGATTTTTCTATCGTCCATATTATATCACCTCTCTCCATAGTCTCCTCCTCTTCCTAAACTTCCTTTGCATTGTCCTTTACATATATTATTAATTCCTTCCGTAATTCACACCATAAATCCCTATCTTTAGTGTTTATATTCTCTCTCCTCCATCCCTCCATCCTTACCATTCTCTGGGCTGTTCTTGTTTTCCTCTAATTGTCCTTCCTTTCTACACCCCTTTCCCATCACTCTGTAAATCCTCTCTGATTTCCAATCCTTTTTATATTTTATCCATCCAACGAAACCCATTATTTCCCCCTACGTAATACATCACGTGCATTGCGCCCTGAAAAATATAATAGCAAACACCCCCCCCCCCCACCCCCCCAACTCTCGTAGAACCTATTGGTCAACTTTATTGGTTTTAGATAACCCGATGGTTTGGGGTAATGGAGTTATTTATTTTTCATCATGGACTGTTCATCGAAGTTTTTGTTTTTGTATTGTCGGTATAAAACATTTTACATGAAGTCCCTGTCCCCCTCACCCTCAAACCTCCAGTACAATACACCAACCAACCTACGTAAATGTTCTGTTTTTAAATCGTCTCACGTTTATATAACCTTAAAACCTCCTCACCTCATAATTATCTTCACCTCTCCCCTCATAAATTCGCCCCTCCCTTCATACCTTCACCTTTTCCCCTCATGCCTTTTATATATATTCTCCCCTGGTATCTTATCTTTCCTTCCTATCTTTCCCCCTCCAGCTTCGTCTAAATTTATAACCAAGAGACTTTATTCTTCGTCCCTCCTCCACTATCCAACCCCCTCCCCCCCTCCAACGCGCCCCACCACCCCCCACACACTGTCCAGGACGCGAGATGGAAGGACTATCGGCGTCGCTAACTACTGAGGTACAGTAATGGACCAATAAGTTGTGTGTCTCCTTCAACAAAATTTTAATACGCTTTTGGAATTTCTTGTGTGTAACTAACTAACTATAAGCAATATTTTCTTGTGAGCACCATTGGCAGATAAAGGATTCGAACCCACGCCTAGCTAGGTTGGCTGTATTGCATGATTAAGAGCCGAAATATTTTATTCTGACTTTTTATGTTGATCGAGTTAATAATGAGGATATAATGAAAATCTACCGGTGTTGGTGAATTTTCGATAATAATTGCTGGCTGCAGTGATTATATTTGCTTTATGGATTATATGGTTGTCTGTTTTAGGGATGGAACACTCTTAGACCGGTGTGTGTTAATATATTTGTGTTAATTATGTATAACTTATTGTCAGAAAGCATGTGTTCAAATCTTTTTATTTATGTAACCTTAACATTAACGCAGTGAAAAAATATGTCATTGACTGCTGAACACGATGGATGCTTCTGTTGTCACGGTACAAGTTAAAAATGTTTCATATCTTGAGTTATTTTGCATTACTTACAAAATGTATTGATAGCTTCTCTTACCTGATCATAACAAGGCCACTAAATATCATAACATTTCCCCTCTGGTATTATTACTGGTACTCAGTTCATTTCCCTTGTCCCCATCTACCCAGATAATATATACCTGATTTGGACTTCTTTTCGGGCATAAAAAAAAAAAAAATATGTTCAGAATAGAAAGATTAATTTATTGTATATTATCTCTTAACTTCCAAGACGGATACGACAACTTTTAATCCTAACTGTACCTCAGTTACAGCTTCCTTGAGATGTAAACAAAGTGAAAACAAACAATAACTTACAATAAACATATATACACACATGCAAACATACGTACAAGCAAACATACATACATACATAGGCTACATATATGTCTAAGTATATTTAAGGAAGAAATAAGAATGATGAAAGTGAGTCCCTTAGTTAGACAGTCACCGATCTTCTTTTTATATGGGTAATTTTAATCGTATTTTTGTAAAACAAGTATTGTACAGGTTGAATAGATTTTCTGATTACTCGTTTCGTCAGCGAGGTCAACAAACAATTAGAGACAGATTTAGTTAACTCTGATGATATTTTAAAAAGATGGGTGAATTTAGGTAGAGCCACTTGTTGGTTGGAACAATACGGCCAATCACCTTTATTGTAAATGAATGACTATATAATGTATACCGTATATAATGTAATATACAGGATATGCACACGCTTTGTCCCACACCCCACGGATGGAAGGTTTTCATAAATGATGGGCAGAATTCTACGTTCCCCCAAATGACACGCGCCTGTGAAAAAAAACAAAAACAAAAACAAAACGTGGTCAACCAGTAATCTCAGTAATGTCCAAGTCCTGTGTTGTTTGTTACCATTGGGCCAGCCTGTGTTCCCATATTGCCAAGGTGTTTGTATGCTAAATGGCCAGATATCTTGTGTTCCGTCGACGAACGAAACAACTGCTGTGTTCCCCGTACAACCCAAATCCGTTCACCCGTATGGCTCCAAATCCTGTTTTCCCCCAAGTGGACTAAAGAAAACTCGTGTGTTACCCTCGTGGCCAACTTTGTGTTCCCAGATGGCCAGTATGTGTGTTCCTCATATGAATATGGCCAGGTCTGGTGTTGTTTTTCCCTTCCAGCACAAGACACTCGTGCTGTGCTGTTTGTGTCCATTCCTTCATCATGTTCTGTTTCAATCAGTCCAGTACTAACTTGTCCCAGCTGAAGACTACCTGTGGGGTAACTTTTGTGAATTTATATCATTTTTGTACGATTTCACCTCCATCATATATATTATACAGTATATGCGTAGGAACCCGTGTATAATAAATGATATATATATAGTTCCTTTTTATAAATATATATATTTCAATTTACTACCAAAACATTATTAGTTTCATCGTCTCTGCAAGTTACAGGTTTGCATGGTTAGGCGTGCAGAAGTTTGTGTGGCTTCAAGTATCGCTCTATTGACAGTACAGTACTTTTGCGATAATATGCCGTAGTTTGTCGGTGCTGTTAGGCCATTCCTCTTCCTCCCCCTCTTGATTTTTCACTTCTATGTCGACTTTGTTTGATGGTTTTAGGTTTTAGGATTATTATTAACTTGTTTATAACTCGTACCTGCCAGATACTGTCCTTATGACTCTTTTTATTCACATTTATTTATTTAACTAAGCATTGTGAGTCCTAGCCAACATATTTACTTAGCCATCTTTGTTATATAGGTTTGTATGTCCATTTTCACTCCCCTCCATTTCCCCTTACATTTCCTCGCGGTGTAGCTCAATAATACTTTTCCGTCAGTGGAGTCGGCCTTAGACTAGGTTTTTTCCTTCCTGAGGACCCCTTGTGGTTTTTTGCCACCCACACCTCCACCTCGAGCTACGCCCCCTCTAAAGGGACCCTGTGATATATTCAGAAAATTGGAGATAAATGAGTCCTTCAGATATTGCCACGAAACACCGCCTATATTGAAGGTGTTTGTTCGCGACATGGTCAGGAGGAATCAGAAGCCTCCAATTTTCATACACGATCACAGGCTCCGTAACTTTTGTGAGGATTCAGTCTCCCTTCCCTGTTGAAGTCTCATCTTCCCACACTAGGTAAACTCTCTAGTATCGTCGTTCCATCTCTTGAATTAATTAAGCTTCTTCATCTTCTCCCTTACCCTTGGCCTCAATCCTCCCTGACTTCACGAGTTGAACGCCGCCCTCAGTACACGAGCCAAATCATAAAACAATCATTGAACATATCACTGATCCAGTTTATTAGTTTTCTTGTCCGCCGCTCATGATGCGCTCGCTCACTCTCTCCCCACAAACCCCCTAAACGTTTCTACACATAGCATGCAGCTTGTAGTAACACAGTCCGAATTTATAGACATCAAGGTGTTTCGGAAGAGGGAACGTGTATAGAGTGATATATGAAATTCCTGTGAAAGAATCCACATCTAAAATCAAACAACACGGATTTGTGGACATGTGTAAAGGAAAAGGTCTGATGTATATATGGATCGTGTAGTAGACTTTGCATGGAAGGGCGGTATGTTGCTTTTTGTAGCCACCAATGAAGATCTTTTCGGAATGCATAATTATGTGGAACGCGTGAATATATATAGAATCCTTAGATAGTCAACAAACAAACAAACACTTAGAGATGCCACGGACTTCTGGTGGCACTGCTTACATGGAGGGGGTCAAAAGTTGATGTCATGGCAAGTTGAAGCTATTGATTCTTACAAATTGTTCTCAAAAAAAGATCATCTCTGTGTAGGTGGTCTTTTCTTTGTACCACAGTTTGTAATCAGTAGACTCGACATTGCCCACTGTACACTTCACCCTTGCATGGGCAGTTCTAAATGGGTTTTATAGGAATAGGCGAAGATTTTTGGAGTACAGTATTAGTGAAGAAATATATTGTAGGCGTTTATGCTGTGCCAGTACTCGACCGATAGCTGGATCTTTTGTACCCATTATACTTTCATTTTTATTCTTTGTTACGTACTTACTAAAAAAAGGAGACTATTATATGTCTTATAAGTTAGGTTTTCAGAACTTACTTCCATCTACCGCCGCCCTCCTTCCAGTATTAACCTCCACCCAGGACTTTCTTCCCATCAGAACCTCTGTATTCTATTATAATTTTTGTTTTTATAGGATTCATGGGTCCGTTGTTGTCGTTACTGTTGTATACATCTTGACTGACCATCTCCATCATGACGTCATTCACTCAGTCACCCAATACTAGGTTCAGGAAGTATCAGCAGGGGTTTAGACAAAGTAGTGTCAGCGTTTCACTTCTGCCGCTTCTTGAGGCCAGATGTAAAGTCGAGTTCAGACGTTTGCCGACAACCATGTGGTATCCTTACCTGCTAATATAGGGTACAAATATCACTGCTGTAGAAAGTGTAGGAAGGGGAGTTAGGAGATATGTTAGGAGGAGAGGGAAGAGGTGCTAACGTTTGGCATGGTAACTGAGACACCAATTATTATCAAGGAGGAATATCACAGTGTTGCTGATGAATGTCTAAATTAGATTGTACAGCTGGACACACATACCCGTGGTGCCATGGCTGCCTGATGTGTGTTGTGTGACATGGTAACCGTATATATATTTAAGGGGATAGCATATTTTTGGTACATTAGAGCGCCTTGATTCCTCCAAAGTATGCCACGAAACGGGACCATACTAACAAAAAGAATGGTGGCCTGTAGCTTGGAATAGCTTGTAGGAATTGGTTACTCCAGATTAACCAACACTGTACTATCACTTTCATATTCATATCAAGGACTTAATGGAGCCTTTTGAAGATGTTACCAAGATGAAAACAAACACATACCTGCCATCCCTTCACCAAGATTTTGTCTGTCCAGCGGTACATTAAAAACAAAAAAACTTGACTTTGGTTGTGGACTGTGTATGTACAGTACAGTACGTGCCTTTAGGAAGCAGGTGTGAAGCGTCGACGGTCAAAGCTCTTCCTCAATATCTGTTTATTTTTCATACAGTCCGTCTTTATATCGATATGACAGAATAATAACAGGAGTGGTGCTTGCTTCTCGTCTTGTTTCCCTTTCTAGTTTCTTGTCCGTTCGATAGCCTTACCGGTACCAGGATGGCGAGGCTAAATAGGACCGAGGTTATACGTAGGTCGTTACCAGGAGTCAGAGGAAAGCATAGGTCAGGTCAAGTGTCTTTGTATCCCCCAGCACAAGTATATGAAATTGCAATAATAGGTCACAGCTGACGACAAATAATTATCTTCTTGTACACGAGAGAGAGAGAGAGAGAGAGAGAGAGAGAGAGAGAGAGAGAGAGAGAGAGAGAGAGAGAGAGAGAGAGAGAGAGAGAGAGAGAGAGAGAGAGAGAGAGAGAGAGAGAGAGAGAGAGAGAGAGAGAGAGAGAGAGAGAGAGAGAGAGTACCTTCCTCCTTATATTTTACATAGGTATACATAATCATTACATATTTACCCTTATTACGTGTATGGGACTTGTATGTGTAGGACTTCAAAGTAGCGAATAAAGTTGAATCAAAGGTACAAAATACACTTCCCCAGCGATTGAGAGAGAGAGAGAGAGAGAGAGAGAGAGAGAGAGAGAGAGAGAGAGATATTTGCCTCGTGCTCAGGTATAGTGTTTGCGAGAGTAGTAGTTATACTAACAATACAATGCTGCAAATATTTAACGCAAAAATAATCATAATCATAAAATAAATGAACCATAACCAACAAGCCACCAACAAGCGAATGATTATAAGAACATAGTAAAAGATTAACAATGACTGATCTGTTAATGATACCCAGATGCCCAAGGGTAATAAAGTAGGGTGGGTGCATTCTGTGATACAAGTACAAAGTTAGTTGAGAAGAAAAATGTTTTAAAGTATATAAAAAAAAAATTCACACACACACGAGATCATGTTTTCATCAAAGAATTCTTATAAATCGCGTCGTTAACCTACGAATACAGGACGGTGTGTCAATGCTAGGAAAAAACAGAGGCTGGTATTGTTAAGGCCCCTGTGATCGTGTATGAATGAGACTTGGTGGCTTCTGATTCCTCCTAACTATGCCACGAAACAAGGTCCTTCAATGCGGGTGGTGTTTCGTGGTGGCAATGTTTGAAGGACTCCCGAACCTCCGATTTTATTACTGCATCACGGGGGTCCTTAATTAAACTACATCTTCGAGGAACAGGCTCATCATCGCTTAATTCGTCTTGCAATGTAATACAAAATAATCGACGAAGAGAAATTTTTCCTCGAAGTAGTAGTCAAATAATAATAATAATACCAACTCTTTGAACATCAACCTGAAGCGGTGGTACAGTAGAGGTGTGACTGTGTATTTAATGTCGCAGCGTCCGTTCAGTCATGTTCAGCGAGCAAGTTGTTAGGGTATTATTAAAAAACATCACGTATACAGTGCTGACACGTGCTTCAATCTGAGTACTCACACATGACTTAATTAAGGACCCTGTGATCGTGTATGAGACTTAGTACAAGGCTTCTGATTCCTCTTGACTATGCCACAAATCAAGCTTCTTCAGTATAAGTGGTGTTTTGTGACAGTGTTAAAAGGGCTCACTAATCTTCAATTTTCTGACTACATCACGGGGTCCCTTAAGGGTTTAATATCATACAAAATAATACCATATATAATCTACTTAAACTGGCATGGATTCGAATTCCTGCCCTGCCAATATTTCCCCTAAAGTTTGCATTTGTCAAGTACTCGTGTAATTATATAGGCTGTACAAAGTCATAGCACCTGTGAGTGGTCAGCGTTTGTGGTATAACCTACTTATTAACCCTCTAGACTCGTGTTTGGGGGATCAGATTGCGTGCTGAAGGGGGTAGAAAGAAAAAGAGAGAGAGAGAGAGAGAGAGAGTGAGAGTGTGAATGTGTGAATGTGTGTGTGTGTGTGTGTAGCGAGTCACTAGGGTTTGCAGTACGGCCGGTGTCGTGAATGAGGGTTTTGCTGTAACGAAGGCGAGTGTTTAGCAGCGGTTAGGCTATTCATGTGAAGGATAGGGAAGGCTTCGGATGGCCAAGTTAGTTAAATACAATTAATTTTATCCTTTTGTGAATGATTATATTACGCTAATGGTATCGGGAGGAAGGAAGCATAAAACATCATAATGTATTTTGAGTTTGTGGAGCACATGTTTAATCCTAACACCAGCCTGTACTAACAACAATAATATCAATGATGTATGTACCTTTGGACACTGGAAAAAAGAGAGCAATTATATTTATTCATTAGATAATAACATTGTGTTTATACGCGGTATTATATTTGTTTGTATTATGTAAGTATTATTATCATTATTATAATTTGTGTGGTTTAGAACTACGCCCCCATAAGCAGTACAGTTGGGACAGTGTGTCATTATTTTGCCAGAAGAGTAAATGAGGAGTGGGTTGTTAGGCAGTGTTGACGAGACTGGAATGATTATAATTATACACATACTTATAGTCTTCTGTGTCATTAATTCGTTACCTGCCTCCATACCTATCTATATAACCCGTGACTCTCCTTGGCATCATTGAGACCCATTCATTTTTTTTTATAGGACTGTCCCGTTTAAATTAAATTATTGCTGAACACGTCAAGTATAAAATAACAAGGCGCCGTGAAACAAAACTGACCCACAAGAAGCGTTTGAACAGTAAACTTACTTGTACTCGCTGATCTCCTGTTGTTGTTGTCATCGTCGTTGTTGTTGTTCATTTATTAGTTTTCCCAACAGTTCCTTATTTCCGTTACCTAAGTAGTTAGTTTGTTGTCATAAACGATCGCTATTTTTTTACATTGACTAATTAGTGAACGCTAGAAGACTGACAGAAGCCGATGACGGGCGAGGTGTTTTCTATACGACTCTTTCGGTGCCGGTGCTTCCTTCAGTTCGGCATCGGTATCGGTATGTAGGCGTAATGATAGTTTGATACACCTTTGTAATTAAGTAAATCGCCGATGCATTTTTGTAAACCGATATTATTGTTTTTTTGTTTTTTGTTTTTTGTTTTCTCTAGAGCTCCTTGGTAATGTCTGCCATGAACAAAATGTAGTAAGGGTTATTTAGTTGATAATTTGTAAGAAATAGTTATCTGACTGTATGGATTTATTTTGACAGCGCCAAATTGTAGAAAAATTTGAAATATACTTAATATGAATAAGTGGAGGGCTGAAGTTGTCCCCTTTACACACACACACACATACACACACACACACACACACACACACACACAAGTATACATAATCATACACACACAAGGACACATGCACTGACCAACATCGCCATGCAAAAAAAACACACATGCAAGAATACCCACACACACATATACATAATGTAAACATCTTGACATGCACATATTATCACACAACATAGACTGTACAATTTTACACACACACACACACACACACACACACACACACACACACACACCAGCCAAACAACCAATCAACAATAATTATTCCCTTTCACACACACACACACACACACACACACACACACAATAGATTGTTGATAGTGTCTCCCATTTTACCAGTCCGTTCAGCTTTCAAAGAGCTATCACTTTCATTTTTGTGTGATATGTATGCATTTTTCGTCCGTTTTTTAATATATCTAATATATATATATATATATATTGGAAAGATGTTGACAGTAAGGCACACAGAGTAGTAGTTTGTTGTATTGGGTATTCGCCGGTGTACATAAAAATAGACAAGGTTTATATTAGTATATATGAGGGAGGCGATGCGGGAGAGAATAGGTCAACTGGAGTTATAACAAAGTAGGTCACGAGAGAGAGTGAGAGATATAGAGAGAGAGAAAGAGAGAGAGAGAGAGAGAGATGTTGCTGTTGAGGTGACCACTTTCCCAACACGTCCCTGAAACACTTATCATTAGTTTGTTTGTTAGTTAGTTAGTTTGTTTATTAGTTTGTTTGTTTATAAGTATGGTTAGGAATGCACCACTACCATTACCTCCTTTCATCTCCCCCCCCCCAAAAAAAAAAATTATAAGTTCATAATTATAGACGATGATGGTGATGGGGCTGCTTGCTATTTTCGTCCTCATTAATTAAAGGTTAATTAGATATAATAGACTATGGGCGAAGATAGTCAGCATTAATATTATTATTATTATTATTATTATTATTATTATTATTATTATTATTATTATTATTATTATCAATACTATTTTTTTTTTTTTTTTTTTTTTTTTTTTCGTCCATACATCTTGCTTGTGACTCATGAAAACTTGGGATAGTGTGTGTTGATGGGACGTCTTGGGTCAGATCGGTTCTTCAGTGACAGTCTTACCTCTCTGTACTCTGTCTGATCACAAGGAAGGACGGTCCGGTATTCGTGGTCTCTCCCGCGCTGCTCCTCGTTATAATATATTGTAATTTTTCAAGTTAAACACTCTTTGAGACACGGTGCTCTTAAACATCTCATTATTTCTTCTAGTTAAATGTTAAGTTCAAAATAAATAAATACCTTAGAGTACTTCACTGCAAATGTTGACCCGAAAGCAAAAGAAGAATTATTTATGTATGAGAAAGAGAAATTGTTACTTAAAGTCTATATTGAAGATTATTATTATTATAGATAGTTTTTCCCATTTTGTTTTTTTTTAGAAATCGTCGTAGGGGTTTGTTTACAAGTAAGAATAGAGAAAAAAGTGCTAAATATCTGCTAGAACCCCTTCCTTGAGCCTAGAGATGAGAGGGTTAAAGAAGAAGTGGAATAGGGGAGAAGAGGTTGGGTAGTTGGTCCCTTCCCTCTTCCCTACTCTTCTACCTTCCTTTCATCCCCTTATTGATTCCTTGGGCGAAAACGGAGAGAACATCTAGAAATGTAAAAGAATTAAGGAAAAAAGTCGACCACACCCAGACAGTTGTGTTCTGCAGTTATAAAGTGTTCCTCAGAATCGATTTTCTTGTGATTTTGCCGAGTCTTTAATTAAGTTACTTCACATAGTATTGAATAAATTTTAGGTGTGGTCTGGGTAGTGCTAAATCAAGCGTTGTTAAGAATTAATGCCCGTATTCTTCTAACATACTGTACATGAAGGAGAACATGAATAAACATACATTCGATCGTGTAATTTCCAGAAACATGTTCACTGATGATCAATATTTTACATACTAGCAGATGAATATATATATAATAGCAATTACCTTCGAGTCGAGCTATCCTATTCGAAGATGCAGACTAAGAATAGTGTCATTAATATATAAAGGGCCTTTAAAACAACCAGCCCACATCCAGTCAAGATTCTTCGTCTTATTCGGAAATATTAATTTATTTACCTTTGTAAACGGATTTACTCTAATCGACTGAATTATTACATGTTTTTGCTGTTGGCATTTTTTATATCAATTCTGTTACGGTCTGAATTACCTTTGAGTTTTGTTACTTACAACTTGATCAGTAGTTTCATTATATTCAACCAATTAATTGTATACGCGTCGTGGAAGAGATTTAATTAGAGAACTAAAGAGACAACATTTGGAAGCGAACACGTGGGTGAAGAGACAGTCATGACCAGTTTTCGAAAGACCAGCCATTTATCTATTTTTTACAGGAATTTTTATCTGCTTTACCGTGGGACACAATATATATCTATATATATTCTTCTTAAGATCACTGACTCCTGTTTTGGGACTGAGTGGAGGCAACACAGTCCACTAGTTGACTTGATTGAGGACTTTAACAACGGAGAAACATTGTAATGTGTATATAACATCATGGTGGTCTTGTTTATGATGCGTTAAGCGTGTTGAATATCAGGATGTGTCTGAAAATTATCCAATGTTTGTATGGTAATAGTGGCCCCCTCCCCCCCTCCCCCACACCTCAATGGATGGTGGAGTAGAGGGGGCAGCATCTTTTTGTTACATTTGTTTCTTTTAATACAGGGATTATACAGCAAAATGTTTCCCCACCTCCTTGCTGCTAGCGTGGCCACCAGGAGGCCAGGCACACCTCACTTCCACACAGTTCCAACCACCATGTCTGAGTTCACTGATAATGATGATGTTTTGCTGGCGTGTGGTTGTGGTGGTGCTGGTTGGTGGTGGTGGCGGCACTAAGTGGCACCCCGCCCTGTCGTCGCCGCCGCCGCCGCCGCCAGTGCCATGACCCCACCGCCTGGAAATTCAGGTGTCGCTTCCGACGACTGGCCGCTCCGGCGGACTTGTGCCAAAATTTGTGAGCGTGCCGGCAAGACGAGGCAAAACTAAACCTCATTTTAGAGTTCGTTTTTTAATTGTATTGAAGTAGTTTTTATATGTTGATATTACATGGTTGTTCCCTCCTGTTGACCACTTTGTTTTGTGTTGGTTTCTTAACTTTATATATACATTTACATATTGTATATCGGCCTGTGAGTACTCACATGTTGGTCCCCTGCACACCAGGCCAAGGCAGGCACCATCTCTAGGCGCCTGTAGTTTGTAGAGTAATAGTTGATTTGCGAATGCTCATGTGGCGTCCAGCCCCGCCCCGCCCCACCCCAACTCCACCCCTACGCAATGGCCCCCACCTCGCCCGCCGACTGTCCCTCCTCTCTCTTTAATTGCGCGCGCGTGCGTGTGTATATGTGCATGTGTACTTGTGTGTGTGTATTCATATGTGTGTGTGGGTGTGGACGGGTCTGGGCAGGGTGCCATGTGTCTTGACGTGCCCCCAATCTCAGGTGTTTAGCCGCGGTAGTGTTGCCTGACCTTCTGTGCCAGGGGAGGTGTTGTCCCTGCAATAATATGTGAGCAATAAGTGCAAGCGGCCCGTCATGCCACCACACCCGCCACTTTGGCTTCTCACTCTACAGTTTTATTTTGTGCTGGGGTACTGGCGCGCGCACGCCCGCCAGAGCTAGGAGGTCCTGAACTTTTGTGTTGCTGTGGTGAACACTGCGGGCGTGCGGGCGGTGGGCGGCAGTCAGTTGACTAGCCGCCTCCCCACTAAAGTGGCGTGGACACATGGCTGCGGGCGTTTATATACATGGATTATTAGCAATAGGTTGTACATATACAGTAATTATATTCATGACGCAAAAAGGATTCCTCATAAAGGGGAAAATAATTTTAAAATGAATAAAAAACTTATAATATTTAGCCGGTAAGATGTACCACGGTACAGTTAGTACTCTGCCAGGGGGTTGGCCGCGCGTCACGGCTAACTCTCTTATCTTTATTTATCAAGCTGCCTAAATATTGTTGTGTGAGGCTAAGCTGCGAGTCGTATGTGCATTGTATAAACCTCAGCCCCAGCCCCCCCTCCCTCGCCCCCGTCCCCGTCCCCGCCCACCTGCCCCTTCCAGCACACTGTAGCAGGTCACGGGGCGGGGCAGGGCCGGGGCGGGGCAGGGCAGGGGGGACGGGGCAGCTTTGTGAACTAAAGGACGCTCGAGTTTCGGGAGTCCTGGGGTGTGTTCTTATATATGCTAAACGTTAAGGTTAACACATGGTAATACAGTATGATATTAAACATGAAGGAAACAAATAAAGATGTATTGTCCACATGTATTGTCAGACTTTTATTTATTTCCTCCAACCTCAAACCTCTTCATCTGACCCTCACTGGACTCACTTTAAGGGATTTAATTCACTTTGGATACATTAGAACGCCTTAATTCCACCAAAGTATGCCAGGAAACAGAACCAGATGAACATAGATAATGGTGGCCTTCTGTTGCTTGGAATAGTTTGGAGGAATCAGTTGCTCTATATTGTACCAACACTGTACCAACCCCTTAAAATGTATTGGTTAAGTTTTGCATTTGAAAATACATGAAATTCCGCCATTCAGACTATAAGTATACTTTAATATAAATTGCAAATCAGCTTCTTGGGAATTTCAGGTCTTCTCAATGCAAACTAGATGACCACTGTTTGATCTCAAGACACCGTGTATGACAACGGTGAGAGAAGGTGATAATGATGGATAAAATTTGTCTTTAATTACATGGTTTACACTGTGCTGAGCTCCTTTTATTCGCTCTTGGTAAAGTAATTTCCATCACACACACTATTCCTTACAAATTTAATGGGACTTCAAATTAGATTGCTACTTTTGTTTTAATTCGAAAGTAAATCAAGCATTACCTTGTGTACAATTCACTCACATCATTTGACTTTCCGTAGACAAGTGTACAGTTGTTTCTAAATGTTCTCCCACCCCTTCAGTCAGTCATCTGCTGTCAAAGTACTGTATGTTCCGGTTTTGGTACTCTATTGGATGGTTATAGTGTTATTCATTCCATCTATTACAAGTTGAACTTTACTGATAGCGAATAAATGTTGCCGCATAGAATTTGCAACTGGAGATCAGGAAAACCACATCTTACATTGAGTGATACATAATTTATCCAAATAAACCATAATACAGAAATCTTGTGAATTGCAGCAATTGTCATTGTTCCATATATCTTCAAAAGCAGTAACCACGACGACTTACACCTCACGTCGTATCGCCAAACTGCAAGAAGTCAATTTTGTCCAATGTAAAATTTCATAACTACTGAAGTATAAAGGATTTTGAAGATAACTGTTATTATCACTGAAAATTGTAACAAAGTGCATAGTACGGTAGTACCTGAAAGTCAGCTGTCACTTGTAACATAAAAATGGAAGGAACAATATGTTAAAAACCTAAAGGTGTGAGTCTGCAATAAGTGTGGTTATGGATTATCGATAACAGACACCTAAGGTAAGGGAAATTAAAGTATCTATTAGTTAAGTATATGTTAAGTGTGAGAGTCATCTGGAAGGCGCCTTGTCAAGTACTGTCAGATAAGTAACCACAAGAATTGACAGCATTAGTAGTAGTATACAAACTATTTGCAGAATCCATGCAGTCATTAATCCAACGTACACTCGCAATCCAAAATTTGTATCCAGGTCTTGTTGAAGTTTCGAATCATATAACATGCTAGTGACCAATTACAACACTTATACCGTTTCATATTTGATAGAGTTCGCCTAATACTTGATCAAGCTATTTGAAGCAGGCCTGGATACATATTTTGGATTGCGAGTGTACAGCTGCAGCCTGCAGGTGTATGGTGTATTTGTCTACCTTCTACCAGACATGTCCCTCATGTGGCACCGTCGTAGCGAGGGGTGAAGCTTGGCAAGTCTAATCAACCAGAATTAAACCAATAACTTTAACTAGCGAGAGGGTGAGGCAGTGTTTCGGTGATTAGAGGTTGACGAGTTTTACTGCTTCACCTTTCGTATCCATGGTTCAGACGGTACCACATGCCGGGGGAACCGCAGAATTGTTGCAGGTTTCTAAGGCATACCACTTTGTTGGTTTGATTTCACAAGACTTGCAGTTTATAGAGTAAGTTTTTTTTTTTAATCAATCTTCTATGGTCTCTTGTTCCCTGTTCCATCAATAATCACACACACTCTCCTACTTGCATTCCTCTATATTTCGGAGTTTTGGTTTCACCCTCTACTAACAAGGAATTAAACAGACTTCCTTATCAATATCGTTTATATAATTACAGACACCACCCTGCCAGCGAGACAGGTGGCAGAGGAAGTGGTGTTGGCTGGTGGAGGAGTTGCTGGGTTCATGGGCCATGGCTTGACTCGGTCTCTCTCAATACCAAATACAGGAGGAATTGGATAAGAAGAACCAGGAGCCACATTGTCACAAACTGACTCCCTATTTTGGGTAAATTTCGCCCTTACATAGACGATATTCAAAGCCCCTCTGCTTCAGGCGTAGAGTTTTCATGTTTCTCACGCAGATTCGAACCGTTCTGAACCTCTTCTTTGGTGAACTGACAAGGAGGTGGTTTGAAATCTGGCTGCCCAGGTCATTTGTCTTATAATTATATTGTTATCAATTTTGGCGTCCTTTCGGGCCCAGCCACTCCTTCTTTTAATTCTTCAGATGTCCATCTTTTCATTATAGTTCCTTTGTTCTTGCTGTCCTACTTACATACTGTACCTACCTACTTGCATCCCTACCTATTTGTATACTTTAATACTTACATACAGTACCTAACTATATGTATACATACATACTTTAGTATATATATATATATATATATATATATATATATATATATATATGCTTGCATAGCCTACCTACTTTTATGCTTAATTACTTACCTACATATAACTATTGACATTCTTATCTATCAGCCCTTTGTCCATTATTTAACTTTGTGTGATTCAGAATATTTTTTCTCGTATTCTTCATTCCCTCCCATATAAGTTCCCCCTCAGTATTTACCCATCAGTTATACCCACTCATTTATTCCCCCCACTTTATTCCCCCTCCCCCATTCATGTTCCCCCATAATTCTCATGCCTTTTTGAGTGACATAAGGTACTAAAGGGGTTTATGCAAGTCGTCATTAAATTAATTCATGAAATGATAATTGAAATGACAGAAGGATATGATAGAAGCATATTCTCGGTGTTGGAATGTGTTAGTCTGTGTGAACAACCCTCCAACACCACGCACCATTTCATTTTCTTCTACCACTTCCAGGCTTGTTTGTTTTCGTGTCATAGAATCATTCTAGACTTAATAATAATAATAATAATAATACCCTCTCTCTGTACTTAAGACCTGAATCATCCTAATTGATCATCAAGCTGTTTGCTTCAGGGGTGTTATGAGCTCTCCATCCCTCCCTCTCTCTCTCCCACCCTCCCTTCCTTCATCCACCCTCCCCTCCTTCTTCCACAAAGCGAATATTGCGCATGAGCAGTTGGAAATTGGCGGGAACAGAGGTGATGACGGAGGACCGGTTTGCTGGCTCACTCAGTTTACGTTCGGCAGCAGGTGTGGAAAGAAGTGTTGACCATAAGTGTTATAGGGACCGTTTATTGCCAGTTTAGTATCGTGCATAGTCTTTAGAATTTGTGATTTGCGGTTCTTTTCTATTTTATATTGATTTCTGGTGCAAGGCAGAAGTTTATAATGCATAACTTTGACAGTTAAACTCTATTTTCATTAACATTTTATTCCGTACGTCACTATATTGTGTGTAAGGGATGTATATTTGTGGCGTTTGATCTGTGATGAGAATTACAATAAAAAAAAAATAACTGTCCTACGTAAACGTACGTACGATAAGTGAAAGTAAACATTGAGTAACATTCATAAGTCATATTTATTAAATTTCATCTAGTTAGTGTAATGTAACTTTAAATTACTTGAGGAAACTGAAAATTCCTTCACGGTTAGAAATGAACCTGAAACACTTGCCAAGGTCCGTGATGCCAACAAGTGCGAGCTCTTGAGGTTTTATGATTACCTGCCCATAACTCCATTGAATCTTGATCCACTCGTTACTAATGTGTTCAGACTCAAGAATATAGACTTGTGGGTACTGCCATCGCCATGAATTTAGTACTGGTGTCAATTATATTATGAAAACCGACCAGGATGAAAATTCTGTTCCTGCTATCTGTGTATAGTGTGATTTCAGTGTTTGGATTTGGCATATAAGCTCTTCCATTACATAGTGGTATTTGAACTTAAATTGTGATATAATCGGTGATAAGTGATTTAAAATTGTGTTCAAAAGTTATCGTGCAGAGGAGAAAACAAGCCTAATAAATATTTATAGTTCGTGTTACCAATAGTTGTGAATGTTTTAATCATTGAAGGCATCAAAGTGAAAGATTTGTTGTTACACCTGAACCGTAACTACAATAAAAAGTGGTTAATCAGCGATACTAATGAACTGAATGATGGTTTGCTCAAAATTAAAGGTACAAATTTTGCATCATTATCTATCTGGTTTATACTTTACATTCCTAAAGTAATGAGTCTTTATTCTCAATTTAACTTTACTAAGATACAATTCTTGTTTTTTAAAGTTTGCTCAGATTTTAGATCAAACCCTTTGAAAGTTCACGGGTACCTCTAGTGTTACTATATTACTAAAGCCAAAAACTAAGTGATAAGTGAATGAGGGAAAACATTGTTCTACGCTGAGCACATCCTTGTAAAGAGTAAAATATTGCTTCTACGTTAAGCACAGCCTTGAGTGTAAATAGCAGTGAAGTGAGTATTCCCCCTGTGTTGTGTAAAAGGTTGTCTGTGTTATAACAAACCACTAGGTCAATGGAATCCAATGTTCGATAAACGACTGAACTACACAGATCGCTACAACTCTTGAGATTAAACGCACTCCACACCGCTGAAGTTACTTGCGTTGTCACTGGAAGATGAAAGGTGAGTGCCTTTAGATGTTTAGAATAATCTTTAGTAGTTATTTGTTTTAACGAAAGTCTGTGAAGGACACTGAGACTAGGTGATGTGTGGTTTATGGTGTTTGAGGTATTTCAATTGGTTAGGGTATAAATGGGAGTGAATTATGGGAGAAGGATGGGAGTGGCAGTGGTATAAACCTATTTTAGAGAGCATATGGTGACATAAGAGTGGAGGCGGGTGTCCACAGGTGGAGTATGTAGAAACAACCTGAAAGAGATGAGAGATTGCAAGGTGGTCACAGTTGAGAACAGTCTGACAGCATTAGATAGATGGTGGGCTGTAAGATTACTTTGGAAGTGAATAAGAGTGAATATTGAGCGAAGGATCAGATTGTGGATGAGAGTAACGGTTGTGTGAAATTAATGGGGGAGAAGGGTTGAGACAGGCACTTGGTGATGAGGCGATGGATGATTTGACAATTACTGCAAATGTGGCTAGAGAATCTACACAGATAGGAAAGTATTATCACTAATCAAAATTAATGAGTTTACTCCGGCCAAATTTACTCCCCTCCCAACCGCTTAGAACTATTAACATTGTAAACCTTAGTTGCTGAATGATTTTTGCCTGATTGTAAAGCTTGCCTCTGAAAGAGGTAAGAATGGATAATAATGATTAACGTTGTAATAATATGTTTAGTATAGTCTCCTCGTATTTAATGATAAATTTGTGAGATTGTAATGTCTCATTTAAGATACATGATCTACACAGTGGCTCCGATACATGTTCGATTACCGCAAGGAATAATTCATTGGTTTGGAAAGCATTACTCTACCTTAAGTGGAGTAAATTAGTGCAGTAATAAAACACTTCCACTTAACTAGCATTATTAAGAGATGTGTAGATTACCAACTAAAGAAATGCTGAGGACAGCACACTTAGAATTCATACAGATAAAATTGTTCATAACACAACCCAGGTTGTAAGGTCTACACTGTTACCAGATCAAAGTGATTGGGAGAACTGGCTGGAGGAGACTCTTCAACTTTTATTAGTGATAGTTTTTGATGAGACGGCTGGAAAGGTGAAGGAAAACATACTTTGTGGTGAATTTAATGATGCGAACAACTGTTCCCTCTCATTCCTTACTTTTCTCTCCCTTAAATGAGATATAATGGTCACCACTATAAACAGTTGTGTAAATACCTTGTTCGTTACGTTAGATATTTCAATATAAAAGGGGACTTTTCTTGTTGGTCAGCTACTGATTCATTGTAGCTGTGGCAAGAAACAGACTACCTCCATGTAAATTAGGTTTTAGTACAGAAGTGGACCTTAATGTATAATAGATATTTTACTGTCATTACCCACTATTTTGGACCATTCTAAGACACTTTTCTTCTATGGTTTTTCTTCCTCAAATGCCCCGTTTCCGAGATATGCCCCGTTCCCAATACCCATAGAAACATGGGGGGCCCGATGGGAATCGGGGGTTGACGGGTGGGGGAAACACTCATTTTACTATTGTTCTGCCTTTATAATACACTTCCTACCTTAATTTGCGTCGTATACTATATATTCACCAATTTATTTCATTTCATTACAATCTGCGAGATGATAATACGTTGCAACTCTACAAATAGCCCAAGAAACGGTGTTACCAAAAAATAGCCCATGAAACAGTGTTACCAGCAAACATGAGCCACGATAGCCCTACTGATTCAATAGCCCAATTGCATCACTACTAACTCGTGTGCACTAACCCACATTGTACGGATTATTCTTGAAAACAATATCACTCATTCAAATATTTATAAATCTATTGTATTCTTAAGGCAGAAACAAAATTACATGCGTCGTTTACCCCACGTACAGTCCAACCACATATTTCCAACGGGTTCTCCATGGTTCTAGGGTACTGGAAACGGGGCATATCTCGAAAACGAGGCATTTGAGGAAGAAAAGCGTCTTAGAATGTTCCGAAATATTGGGTAACTACAGTAAGATATCCATTATACAATAGACAAATACACCCATATCACGTGAGAGATTTAATAGCCCACGGTCGAGGTAGTACGCAATAGCCTAGCCCCAGCGTTGCCAACAATTTTTCACAAAGTACATATCATCGATTTTATTTTTAATGACTAAAATGTATTTTTTTCATCAGAACATTTTACCAATACTCTAACTCGTAACATACCTTATTGATATGATGTGGATGGTCTTGGATTGTCGAGATCAGACGAGATATTTGAGTTGTCTGACTCAGACTCTGACGATGGTAATGGCGGATGATCTGGGACACTACGTTCTCTATCACTAAGTGGAGGGTATAATTTTCCTGCCTCTATGAGAAAGGGACTATGGGGAAGATTATGAGGCTTTATGGAATACCGGAGGAGTTTGTGAAGGTCGTTACGAACATGCATGATGACACATTTTGTAAAGTTATGGTTGATGGTTGTATGAGTGATCCGTTTGAAGTCAAGTCAGGTGTGATTCAGGGTGGCATCTTGTCACGTTTGTTGTTCGTATTGGTCATAGATTACGTAATGAAAAGGGTTGGTACAGAAACTGGTGCAGGTATACTTTGGGGAGAGAATGGGAAGCTCTTGGACCTGGATTATGCAGATGATATAGTTTTGATGTGTGATGGGCCGGAGGAGATGCAGAGGGTGTTGGATTGTTTAGTGAGAGAGGGCTTAAGGGTGGGTTTGGTTATTAATTGTGGAAAAACTGAAACTATTAATATGAACATGGAAAATGCACAGGACTGTATGATTGGAGGTGTGGTGGTAAAGCAGGTTGAAACGTTTAAATATTTGGGTACCTGTTTAACGAAGGATGGTTCTTTGACCTTAGAATACGAAGAAAGGTTAAGAAAGGCAAATCAGGCAATGGGAATGCTTAAAACTGTTTGGAAGAATAAAAAAAATTCTGTGCATACAAAAATCAAAATTTATAAAGTAATGGTTAGGAGTATACTAACCTACGGTCACGAATCATGGTACAGTACAGCGAATATGGACCGTAAATTCTTGGTGTTTGAAAATAAGGTACTTAGAATAATATTAGGAATTAAGTGGTGGGATAGGATATCGAATAGCAGAATTAGAGAAATAACAGGGGTGCAGCCAGTTGATGAATATGTTAGGATGTCACGTTGGAAGTGGTTAGGTCATGTGTATAGAAGACGTGGGATAGTACGAGATACACTAGGGTGGGTAGCACATGGTACAAGAAGAAGAGGAAGGACTAGGGAGACGTGGGTGAGAACAATGAGGCGGGAGATGAATGTTGGGGAGATTTGGAGGAGTTAGCTCAGGATAAGGTGTGGTGGCACGAGTTCATTGAGGCCCTATGCATCCCCGTGGGTGCTACAGGAAATGATTGATTGATATGAGAAAGTGGTGCAGAGCCTTCTCCTTATGGAACTTCAGAAATAGGTAGCGGGCAAGATACTGACGCAAATACTTTGGTATAATACCTGGTCTTTTTACGTATTCCTTTACGTCTCTCCACAATCTCTCAATGTTTTGTGTGTATCTCTTTGTTCACTGGGTCGACAAAATTTACACTATGATTGACGCACCAATGTCTGTAACCTTCGTCGTTGAGAGAATTATACGCACGCCAAGAGTCTGAGTAAACAGTACTACCAGGTTTAATAAATTTCTTTATGAGGCACAAGATTTTCTTTGCTGCGTTGTATGGGCACACTCGTGGCGTCCATTAGAGGCACCAAGAACTTTTTCTTTGACACTCTTTCTATGCCCCCAAACAACCAGACCTGAGACAATACTCTACCAGCGTTCTGTTTTCTTCTCGCTACTAGAGTTTCGTCTATCTCGACAATGACTCCCTGTCCACCAATTGGGTCTTGATTGTGAAGCCAGTTTTCACAAACCTCGCTACAGAAACTTCGCCAATCTACTGCCGTGTTACTATTAATATAGAGGTTTCTCATAGCATGCCTTTTTGAAACGATCTTGTCACAAAACAAGTTCGTAAAGCACAACACTTTCCAGGGATCAATATGCGAATTGTCTAAGAAAGAGCCTTTATACATGAACACTGAGAATGAACAGACACGTCTTTTCTTACTGTGTGGTAGTCTAACACTGTGCTGACACCGAAATAAATGTTTCTCCTTCCTTAATGTACAATTGTTACCGCATTTTGGACACTTCACTTCTTTAGGTAATACACCATGAGCTTGGAAAAATGCTATACTTCGTTCGTTATTCTTAAAATGTTCACAGGCAACTTCGAGATAAGTAGAAGCACAGCCATTACAGAGGTCTCCCATGTTCTATTACAGCGCCAAAGAGGCCGCATGCGTTCTACCTCCACTTTATATACGCCAAAATCACGTGACCTAGCTTGGGTTATGGCAGTGCTACCAACTCAAAATATACCACAAATGTTGCCAATCAATAGCCCATCAACAATGAAATACGTATACAAAAACTGTATCCCACGCCAACGACGGATTTGCCATTCCCTTGGTCCGGACATATACAAGATTATTTTATGGGCAATTCAGGAGCGAAGGCTGTAGGCCGGAGCTCCGGCACGCAAAAAAGGAGTGGAAAGCGACCCGAAGGGTCGCTTGGAGCTCGACACGTTAGGGGAACTCACTTGATACCATATTGTTACTATAATTATCATTTGGCTATAAAACACAGATTGATAATACTTATAGTACTTCATGGACCAGCCACCAGGGGGCAATACTTTTTATACCTTGGAGATACAACTGTATATTTGGGCTATAAAACAGACATTGGTAATACTTATAGTAGTTTATGGACCAGCTACCAGGGGGCAATACTTGTCATCCCATGGTGATTTAGTATTGCCAACGTTATAGCCAATATACCAAAAATGGGCTAAATATACGCATTTTGACATTAGCAATACTGAAAACTTGTGATTTATAGCCAATACTACTACCAGTGTAAATAAAAGGCTGTGTATGCCCCCCATGATAGTACAATATCACTATATACATACAATATCACTATATACATACAATATCACTATATACGACGTTAATTAAGGTAGGAAGTGTATTATAAAGGCAGAACAATAGTAAAATGCGTGTTTCCCCCACCCGTCAACCCCCGATTCCCATCGGGCCCCCCATGTTTCTATGGGTATTGGGAATGGGGCATATCTCGGAAACGGGGCATTTGAGGAAGAAAAAACATAGAAAAGTCTTAGAATGGTCCAAAATAGTTGGTAATGACGGTAAAATATCTATTATACAGTAAGGTCCACTTCTGTACCTTTACCACAACTACTGTTCCCTCTCATTTCTTTCTTTTCTCTCCCTTCTTTCATTACGCATATATTATCTCCCTTCCACCCTTAATTAAATAAGTGACATAATGGTCACCACTATGAACAGTTGTGTAAATACCTTGTTCGTTAGATTTTTCAATATAAAAGGGGACTTTCTTGTTGGTCAGCTACTGATTCATTGTAGCTGTGGCAAGAAACAGACTACCTCAATGTAAATTAGTCTATCTGTTTCGTGGCATAGATTGTAGGAATTTTTAGCTCTCCAATTGACCAAAATGTCTGAGTGGATCTTGGGTAAGACTTGCAGATTTCGAGTCCACACTTGGGGCAGCTGGGTGTATATTTTCTCAAAAGTATCGGCCCTCTTTTTACAGATGCCTACAGATGCTTACAGATGATTTTCTGGAAGATGCTCTATTGGTGAGCCTGTACAGTCGGCAAAAAAAGTTTTGTTACCATCCTTTTAACAGTGTGATGTAAAGTTGGTACACCTGACTGGTTAGTCAGGTGTGACGCAAGTCTTTATATACCTCCGTCAGTGACCGTCACCATCAGTGTCTAATGGGCAGGCAAGTAGGAATGACGTACTTTCACCCAGTGCTACTTTTTCTGGGTATTTCACGGTTATTCTTGTTCTAAAATACTCAAACGAATATCCTTATGTTTAATAATGAATAGTTGATAAGTAATAGTTGTTGAATACTCAAAATTTAGTTTAAAATCAGCTAAACTTTTGATATAAAAAAGCTGTCACTGCCGCAGCCCGCATATTATCAGAGGGGCAAAGACTATACCCGTCTCGGATGACACGAGGCACGGCTGCCCAGTCTAGGGAGTACCAATCCTGCCGCGCTTAACGATATTAAAATTAACGTAGGGGTGGTAACTAAACTTTTTTTGCCGACTGTACCTCCAGCTCCACTTCATTCCTAATACTCATTTATCCCGTGGTGGTATGGTGGCTTGGTGCAGTGGATATTCGTGCCCTATAGAAGTATTTTTGTTCTTGATTGTCCCAAAACTTATCTAATTGTTTTTCAAATTAAACCACTGATTTCTGGTTTGACCTACTCTGGCAGAGAGTTCCACATATCTATTACTCTGCAGGGAAAAGAGTATTTCCTCAAGTTCATTCGTGATCTTTGTTTAAACAACTTTCTAGAATTTCCTCGTGTAATACTCTTCTTCCTGTTCTTGAAAAACTTTCTCGCTGCATTCCTTGTCATACAGTCCATTGATACTTTTAAATGTTTCAATCATGTCGCCTCTCGATCTTCTATATGAGTGTTGATAGATTAAGTGTTCTCAGCCTCTCCTCATATAACAAGTTCTTCATATTGAGCAGGAGTTTAGTTGCTCTTCTTTGGACATTTTCAACTGCCTCAATATCCTTAAAAAGATAGGGATTCCACACCTGATTTGCGTATTCCAAATGAGGGCGGACAAGAGCAATGAAAAGATATTTAAACATTTCTGCATTTAAGCTAGTGAAAGTTCTTCTTATAATGCCAACAATCTTGTTACCTTTGTTTATTTTCTCTGAGGGGAAACAATGTGAAAAATCAGCGATGTGATCTGAAATACGCCCGAGACCAAGTAGCACATGTTGGTAGCCCTGAAATCTCCGTTGCCATGGACCACTTATGCACACCCATTGGTTCACAGCATACTTTTGAACCATGATACTGTAACGAAACTGAAGCACCTTGATGGCCCATGTTGGTGTAGCTTTACTATTAAGTGCTAC
This sequence comes from Petrolisthes cinctipes, assembly GCA_033782935.1. Lineage (NCBI taxonomy): Eukaryota > Metazoa > Arthropoda > Malacostraca > Decapoda > Porcellanidae > Petrolisthes > Petrolisthes cinctipes. Next base: position 31,287 of record JAWQEG010002172.1, on the reverse strand, counting down.
AGTTCAACAGTGTAAGGAGTGTAAGAGAGTATTGATCAGTAGGGTCGAGGATTGTGTGGGTGAAAATGAAAGTGGAGTACAGACTTGGGTGACTATATGTGTGTATGCACCGACAGAAGAGTGGATAGAGTGAAAGAGAAATTTTGGATGAGTGTTGAGGCGTGCCTGGATAGGATTAGTAAGAGGGAAAGAGCGTTTGTTATTGGGAATCTAAATGGGAAGGTGGGGAGTAGATGGGGTGGTGGGAGGGTGAGGTGTGCAGTCAGAGGTGGATGGGAATGGTAGTGCACTTGTGGACGTGTGTGGGAAGGAGGCTGATGGTCGCAAACACCTTCTTCCAGCACAGAAGGATGCACAGATGGACATGGAGAGTGGAATGGAGGAGGGAGGGTGAGATGGTGGAACGGAAGGCACTGATTGACTATGTTTGTGTGGACGAACGGATGAGGAACTAAGTGGTAGATGCTAGGGTAGACTATATTGTGGGATTAGAGGGGGGGGGGGAGTTGTCTGACCACTTGTCGTTGCAGCGAAAATAGACACAGGAAGTGGGTGAGGAGAGCTAAAGTAGGGTGACAGGGAGGAGTGAGGGGAAGGGTTGCAGGAGAAGGAATGGAGGGAGGAGTTTAGGAGAGTAGTTGAGACGACTAGGAAGGTTTGACTTTGAACAAATGGAGTAGTTTAAAGAGGAAATGTGTGGGACGTGTGTGGGTAGAGGATAAAAGAGTGAAAAGAAATGCATGGTGGAATGAGGTGAAACGAGCAGTTGAAGAGAAAGTATCAGTCGTTGGGTAGTAGAGGAAATGAAGAATTGGAAGGATAGAAAAGGGAAATGTATGTGGAGAAAGTTGTGAAGAGAGTGAGAGTAAGAGTAGACGAGGAATTTGGAAGGAATACAAGTGAGAAGTGGAGTGTAAGAAAATGTTCTATAAAGAGGTCAAGAAAGTCAGGGAGGGTGACAAAGTAGTAGAAAGGTAGTGAAAGATAAGAATGGGCAGGTGATTGTAGAGAAGCGTATTTTTAAGAGTTGAGAGGTGGAGAGAACACTTGGATCAGTTGTTGAATGAAGTGAAACGCCGGCAAACATAGTTTGGTAGGGTATGGGAGGGAGAAGAGAGGTAGTGGAGGTGGTGGGGAACAGGAGGGCAGAAGCGAGTGAGGTGTTGAAGGTGAAGATGGGTAAAGTATCAGGAATAGGAGTGTGGTGAGATGCTGAAATGTGGCGGCGAGACAGTGACAGAGTTGGTTCGAAAAATATATAGACTGGCATGGGAGAAGGGAAGTGTGCCTGAAGACTGGTAATCAGAATTATAGTTCCTCTGTTTAAGGGTAAAGGGGAGAGAGGAATATGTGGTACTCGGTGGGATATACCTCCTTAGTGTAGTAGGGAAGGTATACTGTAGGGTAGTGATTGAGACGGAGAACAAGAGAAATGGGTGGGTGAGGAGCAGGGTGGGTTTAAGAAGGGAAGAGTATGTAGACCAAATTTTCTTCTCGAGGTGTGCTGTGGAGGTATATCTGGAGTAGGGACAGAAGTTGTATGCTTTATTTATGGATTTGGAGATGGAATATGAGAAAGTCGATAAAGTCTGAGGAAAGTATTGAGAATGTGTGGAGGTGTTGGAAAGTTTCTGGAGCCTGTGAAGAGCTTGTATGAGGGTGTATATGCAGCAGTCCGGGTGGAGAGGGAGCAGAGCGAGTTCTTTAATTTAAATGTTGGGTTGAAGCAAAGGTGTGTGATGTCCCCATGGTTGTTTATTGTATATATGGATGGAGTCATGAGGGAAATGCAGGGAAGAGCAGTGGATGTTAGTGCATTGTACCTCTGATAAGGGAAGGGAGTGAGTGGAAGTTTCCTGTGTTGCTGTTTACTGACGATACAGTTCTGTTCAGTGGGAGTTGCATGGTGAATATCTGGAGATGTGTGCGAGAAACTGAACATGAAGGTAAATTTGATGAAGAGCAATTTTATGATCTTTGAAAGGGGTGCAGCCACAGCCTGTGAGGTTGAATGGTCAGGTTGTGTAGCTGTCAGCTCATTTAAGTATTTTGGCAGTGTGGTGAGTAAGGATCGGAGTTTAGAGGATGAGGTGCGAGTGAGGGTACAACACGGGAAGAGCTTTGTAGGAACGCTGAAAGCGGTGACAAGGAATAGTGAGATGAGTATGGAAGTGAAGACGACTTTACATGAAAGTGGTAATCCCGACCCTGACATACGTGAGCGAAGCCTGGACGATGACGGAGACCTAAAAATCAAGAGTTGGAGGGGTGGAAATGAGTTACCCGAGAAGTGCGTTTGGAGTAACATGGAGAGAGACTGACGAATATAGAAGTACGTTTTCGATGTGGTGTGGATGTGCTGGAGAGTGAAAAGGAACACCTTGAGGTAGTTCGGTCATGGGGAGCGAGAGTGAGGTGGATGGACGGAGGGGAAGAGGCAGAGGCAGACAGAGCGAGGTGGAAGGATGGAGTCGAGAGGTATAGAGTGTGAGTGGCGTTGGGTATATGTGGACTGTGGGTAGGAGGGGGGACGTCAGTTGACGGGGGACAGAGGTGCAAGGAGGAGATTTATTTGTGGCCACCCCTTCGGTGATAGAGGAGTCTGGCAATTTTTCCATCAAACTGCCAATTTTTCCATAGCTTTAGTAGTTATTTGGTCAGTAAAGTGTCTGCTCCACCTATGTCCTTTATCTTTCATGTACAGTTTTGTTTTCATAAAGGAGTTTCTTTTGGGCAAATTGGAGCGCCTTGATTCCTCCAAAGAGTGCCATGAAACAGGACCAGAACAAAATAATGGTGTTCTGTTGCTTGGAATTGTTTGGAGGAATCATTTGCTTCAGACTTACCAACACTGCACCACGCCCTTAAGAGAACTTCTACAGTAGTTGTTTCAGTATATTGGGTGTTGCTTTTAGTATACTATAGTTTTCGCTCCAAGATTATAGCCTGCATAGAAGAATCTCCTATTTCCCATCTCGGTATAGCTACTGTACTGGTGTATACTTTGCTGCACTTTACGTCAGATTGTCTATATATTCATACTTTGTTCTCTGAAGTTTCGTTGTCTGTTTTGTTGTTCATGGTGTTTGTACAGACGTGGTCAATAGTAGTCATCCATATATAGGTATCTCAAACAATTTGCTTATTCACGTTAAACTTGTATTATTGTTTTAAGTAGTGCGTAGATGCTTGTAGTAAATTGAAAGATGGTAGGCCTACTTACCCTATTTATTGGAGAACTAAGAGCTCATTTTAGTTTTAAGGTTACGGTGCCCCTTCGGACCCTCGCCGCTCTTAAACTGTCCCTTCTTTCCATGTTTTTTCTGCGAGGATGTGGGCAGTACTATAAGGCCTTGGTTTTGGCGCCTCTTCGGACCCATAACCGTCATTCAAGTATTCTAACTTGTTCCTGCCTTCCTTTTTTGGTCATACTTTTAGGGTTTGGGCGCTCTTTTGGATCCGTGCTACTCTTTTTATTTGTTTGCCTGTTCCTCTAGATTGTATGCGGTGATGAATTCAGTACCATACTTTAAGGGTTATGGCACCCCTTCGGACCCGTAATACTCCCTTTCAATTAGACTGTACACACGCTCCAAAAACTATTGGTGCATATCTTTGAGACCAGTGACGATAGGTATTGGGAAAAGTGAATTGTTGCAGCCGTATGTTTGGCAGCCTTATAATCCTGATGAGCTGCGAGCGTTGATATATTCTGAAGTCGTCGTTCACACCATGCACAGATTATTTTTAGAGCTAGTGTACCTTTTAGATTAGCTGCGGTGATTTGAGCAGTAATTTAAGACCTTAGTAAGCTTTTGGCGCTCGTTCGTACCCCAGCCACTCCTTTACTTTCTTTAACCATGCCAGTTTTATGGTTTCGTTCGTTCAAGCTGTCCCACCTTCTCCTTAGTGGTGTATACAGGGTCTTACGAGGTTGAGGGGGAAGGGGCCTTTCTTTCATCGTCGTTCAATTTGTGTTTCCCCAAATTTTTTATATTACCGGAATTTATTTAGTAATCTCGTATAGAACAGTTATGGTAACTTTTTATATATTTTTATCATGATTAATAATTAAAATCGTTGTATTGATAAAAATGTTTGTTACCGTATAGCAATTTTGCTAGAATATGGAAGACTTTCTGAAAAATTTAATGTACAGAAATGAAGTAAATTAAGATTTTATTGATTGAAGAGATAATGAGCTTTGCGCAGTGGCATTATCGTAACCAATGAGAATATATGTGCGGCCATTGCGCTATAGATTGGGAAAGTTTCAAAGCGCCTCTGTGACCTACCCCACCCAGCCCAGGACGGGTTGGTCTCTCCCATGGAGGTAGAATAGGTCTCCCAGCCTCCACTTGGTAACATCGGGTGACGCCTCCTTTTTTAGTATGTCTTTTTTCTGACTGTCGGTAGTTTGAGTAAAATTTTAGGCAAGTGTAGTGTATATGGAGTAAATAATAGCGGAGAGGACCTGGTGGATGTGTGTACAGAGAGGGTTGTTCCTCTGTAACACATTCGTCAAGCACAAAATGATCTACAGGTACTATCAAAGACAAAAAGTCGTGTCGTTAAATTTGGTGGAAACGTATGGCAAAGAGTTAACCATACTGGGCATGGACGTTACTGTGGTGGTACTTTCATTATGTTTCACGAGTTGTATTAAATCATCGGACAAGACATTGACACAACTTTTGTCTCTGATAGTACACATGGAGGAGGAGAAACTAAAGGGGAAAACAAATGTCTCTTGATAGATTATATAGCTGTAGAGGAGACTAAGGAAGAATGTGAAAGTGTTGAGGGAAATATTCCAATACTCTGAGCATTATGCGGTCATGGCGAGAATTAGGGTCCAGGCTCAGTGGGTACATTGGAGGAATGAACCGAAGGAAAGGAAGTGGCAAGTGGGACACTAAGGACCTGGTGGGAGTACATTGTGGACAGATGACGTAATGGGTGCAATAGAGAAATAGGAAGGCATGTAGGACCCTTCAGAGGAAATGAAAGAATGGTGGATGAGGAAGTACAATGTAAAGAGGCTAATGAGAGGGTAAAACGAAAGTAGATGAGTTTTGGCAGGAAACTGAATGAGAAATTCAGTGAGAATAAAGAACTTTCTAAACAGAGGTAAAGGAAAGGAAATAATTAGTCTGGCAGTGCGAGAATGAAAAGCAAGGATGGAATTAGTGAGTGGAAGGTGAACTGAAAGTGTGTTAAAGATTTTGATAAATTGATGAGTGATGGGATGGGAGTAAAGGCAACAAGGATGACTGTGGTACCTATAGGAGAATAAGCCTCCTTAGTCTGCCAGGAGAGGTGTATGGCAGAATTCTTACGGAGACTGATTGAATTAACTCAGAATAAAGTCAGCGAGTAGCATGGAGGATTCAGAAAGGGTAGAGGGTGCGTGGATCAGATCTTTGCTATCAATAGTGGAGAAATACCTTGGGAAAGGTAGATAATTGTATGTTTCCTCATGGGTCGGGAAAACACACATGATAGGGTCGATGGGAGGGCTAAGAGGAGTGCTCATAATATATGGTGTTGGTGGGAGCCTGCTGGAAGGGGAGGCATATGTTCTGATAGAGGGTGGTTTAATGTAAGGGAAGGAAATTAAAGGTTAATGTTGATAAAAAGTAAGGTGATTATCTTTGAGAGGGTAGAGATTGTGATTGACTTTGCAACACCCTAGAGGGTGAGGGTGCCTACTGGGAAATGGCTAGATAACTTTATAAGGTGAGAGGATGAAGTGAAGGAATGCAAATATTTTAGGAACAGGGTTCTGTGCATATGGGAGAATGGAAGGAGAAATCAGAAAAAGCAGTGAAGGGTAGACAGGTCAAATTTTCGAGGGAGCATCGTGAATGGTAGAAGTGTGAGCAAGGAAGTGAAAGGGAAATTGTATAGCTCTCCCAACAGTAGCTTTTGAGTCCAAGATATAGAACCTGGCAAAACATTCAATTATAGGTGCGTTGGAGACCTGTTATCTGAGGAGCATGAGGTTTGAAGGTGTGATAGGAAAAGTAATGAGAATGTACGAGGCGTAGTCAGAAGGCAGTTGTTGGTGCTGAATGTGGGTCGACTGAGTGAATTTCGTTGAGAGAATGAAAGATCGTGAGTTTACAAAGGTGTATGTTGGGTGGTGGGATGTGGAATGAGAGGCAGACCATCAGGAAGGTGGGTGATTAAGTGGTCTACATGAGGGTGAGAGAAATGAATGGAAGGGGGTGGCTTGACTAAACAAGGAGGGAGTGCTGGAACAAGGAGATTGGACTCTCCTGGCGTGGCCACCCCTTTGGGGGGAGTTCCCATAGCGAGCAATGCCTCTGATATAAAAACAGCATTCTAAGGGGTTACTTTACTTTTGGTAACTTGGAGCGCTTTGAATCCACCAAATTTGCCATGAAACGGACCAGATTAATGAGAATAATGGTGCCATGTTGCCTGCAATAGTTTGAAGGAATCGGGTGCTCCAGAATTACAAACGCTTTATACTGCCCCCTCAGGTAGTGAAAATGAATCATGTGTAGTGCTTTAAGTTTTGTTGAGTGTTTAAGGAGAGAAATAATCATGTAATAATGTTTTGTTAATATAAAGCTAGAATAAATATATATATTAGAGTAAATATGAATGATGATAAATTATCAGTTTGATTTGAAATTGATACATATAAAGCGGTTATGTTTGTTGCCAAGGCATCGTATATTTTTTAAGGCGTTGTGATAAAGTATTTGAGAGGGAAATTGAAGTACTCCTGAGAATGTTGTCATATTAATGGACTTTTGTGTTTCAGGTATTTAAGGACCAAGACAACGTGTGGAAGGAGATTCAGTACTTACACGGTGGCTGAAGTATACTTTCTACATGTTCTGACACTGGACATAAGCTTCATCAAGCCCGTTACCGTGGCCCAGGTTAACTGCTACCCACACACAAACGTCACAACTTCCGAACTGGCACCCAGCCACAGAGGGAGAGAAGTGAGGGTAATTCCCAAATATTGCAGCTTTTATGGTACCAGCGAGGGTGTTTTACGACGTTGAGTGGCCTTATAGTTAGTGCCTGAAACTTTATTTGGCTCGAGTACTTGTACAATGGTGTGGAACTAAGAAAATATTGAGAGATAATGACGACTTATATTTGGGGCAAAATTTTCCTTGTTAATATAACCGAGTTTAGACGAGTTTTAGGTATACAGCAGAATTCACACCGGCGTGAATGTAAAGGTGAAAATTACCCACAAGAACACATCTATTTCCTAAACGGTTTCGGCGACCACTGTGGCCCTCCTCAGTGTTAAAGTTGTTAACGAAACTGGTTTGGATATAAATCTGTTCTTATACACGCTGGCTTAAGTACCTACACACGATGTCCTGGACTTTAAGTATATTTGTCAAGAATATGTCCACTTAAATATGCAAGGAAAAAAACAACTATACTATTAATGGATAGTGTTATTAGAGTTTGTATGTATTTCAGATACTTGTGGAGGGACAGGTTAAGTACTTACACGATGGTACAATTACATACGTGATGCAGTGAGGGCCCCCTAGTACGTACGTGATGCAGTGAAGGCCCCCTAGTACGTACGTGATGCAGTGAGGGCCCCCTAGTACGTACGTGATGCAGTGAGGGCTCCCTAGTACGTACGTGATGCAGTGAGGGCTCCCTAGTACGTACGTGATGCAGTGAGGGCTCCCTAGTACGTACGTGATGCAGTGAGGGCCCCCTAGTACGTACGTGATGCAGTGAGGGCCCCCTAGTACGTACGTGATGCAGTGAGGGCCCCCTAGTACGTACGTGATGCAGTGAGGGCCCCCTAGTACGTACGTGATGCAGTGAGGGCCCCCTAGTACGTACGTGATGCAGTGAGGGCCCCCTAGTACGTACGTGATGCAGTGAGGGCTCCCTAGTACGTACGTGATGCAGTGAGGGCCCCCTAGTACGTACGTGATGCAGTGAGGGCCCCCTAGTACGTACGTGATGCAGTGAGGGCCCCCTAGTACGTACGTGAAGCAGTGAGGGCCCCCTAGTACGTACGTGAAGCAGTGAGGGCCCCCTAGTACGTACGTGATGCAGTGAGGGCCCCCTAGTACGTACGTGATGCAGTGAGGGCCCCCTAGTACGTACGTGATGCAGTGAGGGCCCCCTAGTACGTACGTGAAGCAGTGAGGGCCCCCTAGTACGTACGTGAAGCAGTGAGGGCCCCCTAGTACGTACGTGATGCAGTGAGGGCCCCCTAGTACGTACGTGATGCAGTGAGGGCCCCCTAGTACGTACGTGATGCAGTGAGGGCCCCCTAGTACGTACGTGATGCAGTGAGGGCCCCCTAGTACGTACGTGATGCAGTGAGGGCCCCCTAGTACGTACGTGATGCAGTGAGGGCCCCCTAGTACGTACGTGATGCAGTGAGGGCCTCCCTAAGTCCTTAATGGAGTGGTCTGGGCGCATCAGTGCACACCTTGACCAATGGTAAGGTGGTCCAGCCTTCATAGCGGACAGTACTGGTGCGCGGGGAACCCTTCCTTACACCCTGGAGGAACCCCCTCCCCCCTGATGGCGTTCATAAGGGGGGGAAGTATTCACCCTGCCAGTTCCCGAAAGGCACCTGAAGGACCCCTGTGGGGCCTTCGGGCCCCCGTGGGGGGTCCAAGGGTTGTCCTTGGGGGAGCGTAAGGGTTCAGCCATCCACTTGTATTAAAGTAGCATATTTCTACTTTGATATGCCAGAAAATTTATTTTCCAATTTTTAGTTTTTTTTTTTTTTTTTTTTATTATTATTTTTGTGTGAATTTAGGCGTGGTTTATCTCCGGACGCTCTTTGAATTAAAATATTACCGGAATAATAGTTGGATGTGGGGAAGAGTATCAATAAACATTAGATAATTTTACAATGTGATTAAAAGTTGGGGGAATCCCCAAGATAAAATAAGAAATTAAGTTAAGTGGGATTTTTTTGAAATAAATTTGTTATTAATGACTAAATAATTGATGGGTCAATCAAGAGCTCCTACACCTTTTTAGGAAGTATGGATCAGTAATGGATTGTATATTGTAGTAGTATACATATTTGTTGAGAGCTTGTACAGTCAGGATAAATATCCAGGATTGCTTTTAATATCTAAAGTCAGGAGCCAAAATGAGTATTAAGGTTCCAATATATAAAATCAGACTAATGGAGTATTATTTGAAGTATTCCCAAGTATAGAGACGGGATAAGAGTTTTTAAGTGGTTCACCTTTATAAATATATCATCATTCCGAAGTAGAACACCTGTATGTCTCGTGACTGTATAATGGAGAATGTCGTATATCTAATGGACTTTCTTTTATGTTTAAGGACTGAAGCAGCAGGTGGAGCGAGTCAAGAGTACTTACACGCGATGGTAGATGTGGTGGATAGAACTTCGGACTGCAAGCAAGTTTCAAGGTCCCAGGATAGTCCACGTCAAAACATGCGGCCTTTTCGTAAAGTTTGCTGGCAACGCTGACGTCACAAAGATGGCCGACCTTGTTCAAAGATGCTGTGGGTGTTTGTGTGTAGCTGCACTTTCTAGACAGTGACATTTATAAATATATATTGTCATCTAGTGGGGCTAATGAGAAGGAAGTAATATAAAGAAGGTCCGTCAAGAGCCATATTATATATCCAGACTTGCTGAGGTTTCGAATACTGTTTGTTATACTTGGTGGAGCGAGTGTCATATTACAATAGGTTATTTGTAGCAAACTTTTATACTTATGGTTCATTACTGTACACTTATCAGCATGGACCCTCACACACACACACGCACGCACTATAAAGGCCCTTCCAAACGAGAGGCAAAAGACGGCGGGCAGACTGTTACCAATTTTGTGGGGGGTGGGCATTGCTTGATCTGGTAACATTGGTAAATATATCGCGTCAAAGCATTACGAAGGATGGATATATATAATATATCCGTGTGGTAAATCTGGAGCAAGTTATTTCTCAAAGGATATCATAATTTATTGGTAGTGTTTCCTGTCATACTATGGAGAAACATAACACTGTTTTGTATTGCCCCCTTAATGGAGTTTTAAAGACTCGTGTTTCGGGTATGCAGCAGAATAGGCTGACCACAATAGCCCTATCAGTGGTGTCAACATTGAAGAGGGCGATAGTGGCCGCGGAAACTACCATTGTGGGAATTGTTTGTTCAACTTGTTTCATCTTTTGTAATGATACAGTCGCTGGCAGCTGTTTAACTGGACACGAGGAGAGAGAATCCCTGGACTCCATGCCAAACTTGGATTGAGTCGAAATTATTTGTTGAATACTTTAAAGAAAGAATATAATCTGTATGCGTTTGTGTGCAATTCTCCCCCCCCCCCAAAAAAAAAAAAAGAAATAGGCCGTACAACCCGTATATATTGTGAAAGGGCATGACCCATTTCAATATTCTGAAGCTGTAATGACTATTAAATGCAAGAGGCAAGGTCAAACCATGATATATATATATAGTGCTTGATCTGTTGGAAAATCTAGGCTTGACACATGGGGCAGTTCGTTGCACTTTCACGTGTTGGAAATTCAGAGAACATGTATATATACATATATCAAACCAGAAGACAATAAAATGTTGTGTACATTGAAGTTGTCAAACCTTCAAACACTTTTGTATTTTATTTTTTTGTTACCCGCCACGCTACGACATCAGCTTAAAAAAAACCCTGTATGAAAACCATGCTGAAATAAAAAAAAACTAATTAAAATTGATAGTTGTTACTCCTCCTCCTGACACGGTACACTGTCAATCCAAACTTTGTATCCAGCCCTTGTTGGAGTTTTGAATCATTTGACGTTTATCTTGTTTCATATTTGCTTGAGCTCGCTTAATACTCGATCAGGCCTGGATACATAATTTGGACTGCTACCCTAATGTGGTTTTGCATAAAAATGAACAGGATATGTCTAGAATTGTAGGATATATAATAATACATATATAGAATGGGAAAATGATTCATATACATCGTATACACACACAGAGATTGATGTATTTATATATAAATACATCTATATGAGATAATATCCTATTATGAATGAACTGCATTAAACTTTCCAAACTATGCTTCCTATTACCGAAGCAACAGGACCACAATTGCATAAAATACCCAGTATCAATTAACGATACATTTCAAGGCAATGTTATCTACCAGCCTTCGAAGGTAATACAACGATTTGTACCAGTGAGATTTATTGAAATTAGGCTCCGCAACAGCGAGGTAATATAGCGCCCGATTATGAAGGTCATTGAGAGGTGGACAGTAAGCACAAAAACTTAAGCGCATTTTACGACAAACAGCGATACCTAAGCATTCGTAGCCCCCCTACCCCAGGGCTGTAATCCTGCCTCACCCTTAGATTTTCATACACAACAACAAAATATCACTTACACCTCCATCTTTAAAACAGTCCATTACACACTCCAGGCAACATAGTATACCGACGTACGCAGCATTGGTCAAATTCACCAATTTTACATAAGCAAAAACTATTCTCCAATAAATATTACACGATTAATTAACTCACGCTGTCTACCACCGCCAATAACTACTTCTTGCCTATCAAGCCAATCTTACATTTATAGAACCTCAGAACACTCATCACTTAAAAAATTAACTTCGATGTACAAAATTATTTCCATCGCATTTCATGTAAATACTATTAAACAAAAGATTGTCGCAATATTACTAATACGAGTGGTCTTTTCACATTAAAGCATGACACTTTTATTATGCTGTAGTAATTTCTCTATGCTATCCTTACACTCCCCGCCCTTCTCTACAACAGACAGAGCCCAATGAGGAGTAAGGTCAGGATAAGGGTAAGTGGTGTCTGGGGAAGGCTACAGAAAGGTCAAGTAGGCTACCTCTAGTACGGTGCTGGGGAGGAAGGGAGAGACAGACACACTAACAGACGATTGGAAACAGAACAAGAGATGAGAAACAGAGAAGGTGGAGTAGAGCTAATCATGAAGAAATCAACATATACAAAACAAACGGATGTGTACAGTTCATCAGTAAGAAATCTACAACAATACAAAGAGAGCTCGGTAAAGATGCGGATTACGTATAATAAATCAGACCTAATAATGTATGTACTCTACACTATTAAATATATATATAAATGACATACATATATGAATAAAATAGAACGGGAGTGGCGAGGAAAAATGTGAAAGGGACAACAATTGGGGGAGAATAAACATTTGAAAGTCGGGAAGCACAATGAGGAGGGGAAATGACGAAAAGGGAGAAAATGAGAGAGTAGGGAAACTGAAGAAAATGAGGGTGTTGTTGAGAAAGACGTGCAAAGAAAAACCAATATTATAATGATGGACAGAAGAGGTGAAAAACAGTAAGATTCGAAACACAAGGTAAGAAACTGAGTGAATATGAGGGAGGGAAAGGGACGGTGGGAAATCTAACTACAGTCCATGGAACAAGGAGAAAAGTTGAGGAGGGAGGGGTTAGTTGGAGAGGAAATGGAGACCACGGTACAATACATTAAATGATATTTGAGAAGAGAAATAGTATGGGGAATTAAAAGTACAGAGATGAGAGGGAAAAGAAACCTAACGAACAAAGAGAAGGTATTCTATGTGAGGAGAGAAATATTCAAGAAAGGTACACAATAAAGAAACAAAGTAGAAAGTAATAGATGTGAGGAGAGAATATTAAAGAAAGGAAAGCAACTGAAGGGAGAGTAAAAAAAACAAAACAAAGGGGGGGGGGGGTGATTCCATTCTCTTCTTCCCACCCTCCTCTCCCCAGACATCATTTTCTCCCGTCACGTTGAAAACTGGACGTGTAATTTTCCTCCCATTATACGTTCACTAGGAGGGAGGGAGAAGAGGCACAGGAGAGAGATAAGGAGGGAAATGGAAGCAGAAGGGAGGAAACAACCGAGGAGAAGGAGCGGTCAGATAAAGAGGGGAATACAAAGAGAAAGAATGAAGAAAATTGTTTGTTGCATGTGGAGGGATTTAAGGAGACGATAGGGTTGGCAGTCTCAAGTGGGAAAGGATGAAGAGGTGATAAAGAAAGGGGGATTCAAAATGCGTCTAGGAGCGAATAAAAACCAGAGGGGCCCACACAAAAACAGTACCATATATCAACACTGTACACACAAACAAAAATTCTTACGCAAGCCAGTACTCCATAGCAAAATTTTACCCACAACACATCACATATAAAATACACATGCAAGCCAGTACACTATATACCCACATCACATAATACTACATACACACATGCAAGCCGGTACACTATAACAAAACTATACACACACCACATCACATATTAACACAATCACACACTTCCTCACATACATACACATAAATTTGAATGAAACTCGCCTCCCACACACTAAATGGGTACACGCACTCTCTCTCTCTCTCACCATAATAATAAAGTCTGCAGCAACTTGAATTTCTAAAAGCAGCGACTCGGCGAGGGAGAGAAGTTGATGAATATATTACCATGAGGAGATACAACAATGCAAGAACAGCAACACCAAGAAACATTGAAAAAAACAACAATAAAACAAGTACACAACGAACAGTGAGATAAAGAACAGAAACTTGAAAAACAGAATGAACAAACAACACGTGCAACAGGGAGATAAAGAACAGAAACAGGATGAACAAGAACACGAGGAACAGTGAGATAACGAAGAACAACAACAGGGAGATAACGAAGATCAGGGTGGGTTAGCTGGGTGGAACGCAAGAGCTCGAGTGCATAAGGGAGAACACGGGTAACAAGAGAAATAACAGAACAACAATAATAACGGAAGAGGAAGAATGACAAAACAAAATAATAACAACAAGAGTAATAACAGAAACAAGAATAACAATAGTAATAACAGAACAACAATAACAACAGAAGAGGAGTAATAACAAAAACAAGAGTAACAACAGAACAAGAATAATAACAGAAGAGGAGTAATAACAAAAAAAACAAGAATAATCCCACGAAGTAAAAGGTCACGACAGATGAACACGAAGACAAAGATTCACAAAGGAGATTAATCAGCACTAAAAAAAAAAAAAAAATTATGATAACAAAACAAAAACAGGATATTGTATCACTTAAGGGACCCTGTGATGTAGTTACAAAATTGCAGGTTAGTGAGTCCTTCCAATATTGCCACGAAACACCACACACATGGAAGGAGCTTGTTTTGTGGCAAGGTCAGGTGGATTCAGAAGCCTCCAATTTTGTAACACATTCACAGGGTCCTTAAGAAAACGAGTGGCCCCTAAAGCCAAAAAATAATGTTGTTCTCACTTCTCACTTTCAATTTTTCTGTCTTTTCTCTCGTTATTTTTTCACTGCGTCTCTTTTTTATGTTAATTAAGTACTTCCTCCTCTTCCTTTTTCTTCACCGTTCTTTCGTCAACCTTAAATTTAGCACTTCTATTCCTTCTCATCATTTCTTTTGTCCATTTCCTTTCTCTCTCTCTTTTTACACCAATATTTTTCATTCCATTTTCTCTCTCTTTTCTCATCTCATTCATTACATTCTTTTTCCTTCCTCTTCTCATTTGTTCCTGCTGGCTTTCTTTTTTCTTCTCTATCTCTCTCTTTCATTATTCCTATTTCATTTATTATTATTTTTTTCATTCCCAGTACATTCTTTTTCCTTCTCCTCTCTTCCGCTGGCTTTCTTTTTTCCTCCCCCCCCCCTCTCTCTCTCTTCTCTTCCCTCCTATTGTCTCCCTCCACCTCTCTCTCTCTCTCTCACCGTCGTTCGTCCTGGGTGGTAAACATCTTTCCGTGTCTCAGGCTCGCCATTCACACACGTCCTGGGAGAAAATATACTGAAGGAGGAAGGATAATAGGAGGTAGGAACAACGATAGGAGGAGGAGGGGATAAGAAGGAGGGTGAGGAGAGAGAGGGGTATGAGGAGAAAAAGAGCGTGAGGGGAGAGAGAGGGGTATGAGGAGAAAAAGAGCGTGAGGGGAGAGGGATAGGAGGAGAAAAAAGAGCGTGAGAGAGAGAGGGGTAAAAGGAGAAGAAAGAGTGTGAGGAGAAAGAGAGGGATAGGAAGATAAAGAGCAGGGAAGGGGAGAATTAGGACGAGGAGGATTAAGGGCAAGTGTAAGATAAAATAACTGGAGTAGAAGATGATAGGAAAACATATATGAATAAATAACGAAAATTGGTGCAGAAAAGGAAATAAATTGGAGAAGATGAACATGATAATAATTGGAGGCATAAAAGAAACGCGAACGGGAAAAAGGATACAGGAAAAAAAAGATAGATAAAGGGAAATACAAGAGGAAAAAAACATAGATAAAGGGAAATACAAGAGGAAAAAAAGATAGATAAAGGGAAATACAAGAGGAAAAAAATATAGATAAAGGGAAATACAAGAGGAAAAAAAGATAGATAAAGGGAAATACAAGAGGAAAAAAACATAGATAAAGGGAAATACAAGAGGAAAAAAACATAGATAAAGGGAAATACAAGAGAAAAAGATAGAAAATAGTCACCCCTAAATTACCGTAACCTCAAATTATCCAACAGCTGAGGAAGTTACCCTAAACCAGCCTGACCTAATTTTAATCTAATCCATCCTAGCCAAACAAACTTATAACCTAACCTGACTATACGTAACTTCCCCTAAACCAAACTGACCTAATTTTAATCTAACCTATCTTACCAAAACAAACTGATATCCTAACCAAACTGACCTATTTTTAATCTAACCTGTCCTAGCAAAAAAAAAAAACTTATATCTTAACCAAACTGACCTAATTTTAATCTAACCTATCTTACCAAAACAAACTTATATCCTAACCAAACTGACCTAATTTTAATCTACCCTATCCTAGCAAAAAACAAACTTATATCTTAACTTGACTAAACTTAACCTCACCTTACTCAACCAAAACGTAAACAGTGTAGTCTCAGCAGGAAGAGAAAATACCCTGAACTACGAGATAATGAGGACAGGCAGGAAGATCAGGAGTGGGGAGAGGAGGAGGAAGAGTAGGATAGAAGGAGGAGGAGGAGGATGGAAGAAGGAGGAGGAGGAGGATGGAAGGAGCAGGAGGAAGAGGAGGAGGATGGAAGGAGCAGCAGGAAAAGGAGGAGGATAGGAAGAGGAGTAGGAGGAGCAGGAAAAGGGGGAGGATAGGAGGAGGATGGAAGGAGGAGCAGGAGGATAGGAGGAGGATGGAAGGAGGAGCAGGAGGAAGAGAAGTAGGAAGAGGAGTAGGATGGAAGGAGGAGGAGGGTGGAGCTGGGCGTGACGGGGCAGTCAGTACAAGGGAGGGAGCGTAGGACCCCCACACCCTACTCAGCCCCCCTCCTACCCCTTATCTTGGCTTTCTCCAGACGTCAACCCTATACTACCCCCATTCTTTACACCGGAATGAGAGGGGGGTGGGGGGTGCTTATGGGGTGGTGGTGAGCGTAGGGTGGGGGAGGAGGGGTATTTGTAGTGGTGGTGGTGGTAGGTTGTGCGGGTGGGGGTAGGGGGTATTGGTAGTGGTGGTAGGGAGGTGAGGTAGATAAGTAGGGATGGGGGCAGGGGGGGTGGGGTGATGGGAAGGAAGAGTCAAGAGAGGGGGAGGGAGGGAGGAAGGAAGAATCAAAAGAGAGGGAGGGAGGAAGGAAGAGTCAAGAGAGAGGGAGGGAGGGAGGAAGGAAGAGTCAAAAGAGAGGGAGGGAGGAAGGAAGAGTCAAGAGAGAGGGAGGAAGGAAGGAAGAGTCAAAAGAGAGGGAGGGAGGAAGGAAAATGAGTATGGAGAGAGAGAAGAGTTAACTTCATGAACACAAGGACGTGGAGGGAGGAAGAAAAAGTCAAGAAGGGACATAGGGAGGGAGGGATGGAGAAAGAGTAGATTGATAATTACCAGAAATGAAAAGTTGAGGGAGAGAAAAATACGTTGAGAAATGGATGGAGGAAGGAAAAGTGGAGGGATAATTGACTAAGGAAAGAATGTATGAAGGGCAAAGACTGGACGTGAAGGGAAAAAAACATACAGAATTGTGCCCAAAATTAATGGATAAGGAGAGAGAGAATTGAGACGACAAACGGAATGAAGGAAGATGCAGGATGGAAGGAAATACTAGAAGGAAGACAACAGATGAAAAATTGTATAGAAGGACTGAGGGAAGAAGAAAATATTAGGAACTGGGAGAAAAAATGAGAACAAAGGAGTGATAGAAAAAACAAATGGATGGAAGGAGGAAGAGGAGAGAGTGCAGCTGAAAGAAAAATAGTCGACATCAATTATTTACGTTCCATTTGATAGTAAGAAATATAGAAAAAAGAACCAAGGAGTGAAGGAAGAAAGGAGGATGGTAGGGAGGAAGTAAGAGAAATATGATAAATGGGGAAATATTGGAGGAATTAGGAGAAATAAGGAGAGTTCGAAACGTTATCGAGAAAGAGGAATGAATACTGAAGAATGAAGAAATAAAGAGACGAAATACAGGAGGAAGAAGGAATAAAGGTAGTGGACATTATGAGACGGGAAGGATAGAAATGAAAAGTTATATGAAAACAGTAAGGAAAAAAGGGAAAGATAGTAGAAAAAAGACGAACATAATTATAATGGATGAGGAAGAACGCAAAAAAAAAAAAAAATTGTAACGAAACACGAAGGTCAAACATGTAAGAACAATAGAAAATAACACAAAGAAGCAGGGAAATGGATAAGGTACGGACAATTAGAAGAAGGATTGGAAAGAATGACACGGAATTAAGAAGAAAGAAAATTGGGATAAAGATGAGAGGAAAAATTAAGCTCAGAGGAAAGTATAGAAAGAAGAGGAAGGAGTGGAGAGGAAAGTAGAAGAGAGGGAGAAAGGAACAACAAGCACAGAGGAAAGAAAAGAAGAGGAGAGAAGTGGAAAGAGGAAGAAGAAGCAAAGAGGAAAGAAAAGGAAGGAGGAGAGGAGAGGAAGGAGGAGAGGAGAGGAAAGTAGAAGAGAGGGAAAAAGGAAGAAGAAACACAGAGGAAAGAAAGGAAGAAGAGGAGAGGAGGGGAAAGAGGAAGAAGAAGTGTGAGGGTAGAAAATATGGCGGTGATGGATGGACACTGAGAGAGTTAAGAATGGAAGCGGATAAAAAGAGTGAGGAAAATTTGAGGAAGAAAGAGGGAGGTAGAACAAGATGGCGGAGAGGGAGGATGAAGGGAGAGAGAGGGAGGCGCTTAAAGCTGTAGCGTGTGAAGGAAGGAAGGAAGAACACAGCAATACCGAGGACAGAACACACACACCCACAGGAAATATAAATGAAACGAATACAAACCAGACTAATACAACCAAGAATGTATAGAGTGAAGAACTAAAGGATGGAGAGATGTGTAGATAGATAAATAAATAAATAAAATGATAGATAGATAGACAAATAGAGAGAGAGGTATGGATAGATAGACAAATAGAGAGAGAGGTATGGATAGATAGACAAATAGAGAGAGAGAGAGAGAGAAAGCGTTATCCCAAGTGTATAAATAGGCCTAACCATGAAAAAAATTGTAATTCGCAAATATTAAGTCGCTCTTTTTACCTTCCGACTTATACTGTACTAAAAACAAAAGAACGGCCTACAGAGCCAAAGGATAATTAATTGTCAAGGCAACAACAACTAAAGGAATTGTCCACTCTCTATACACCCTTTACCCCAGGAAGACTCAACCAGCCTTCACATTCCATATCCCATCAGTAAACAACATCTGTACAGCCTGACTCATACATCAAAGTGCATGTCATCACCACATCCAACATAACATTGGGTTTGTCCTGGTATACCTTCCTCCAGCACTTAATTTTTCACGATATTATATGGTTTCGTTGGATCATAATATATCTCACACATTATAATAGTCGTTTTAGTATTTTATATTATGGTATTGTTAATGGAATATATATATATATATATATATTTTTTTTTTAACTGAAGAAGAAAGGGAAGAGAAAGGGAAATGAAAGGAATGGAAGGAAAAGAAAGGGGCGGGAAGTAAAACGATAGGAAAGAGATATAGAGGAAAGAGAAGGGAAAAAAAGAGAGGGAAGAGAAGGAAAAAGAAGGGAAAGGAGGGGAAGGAAAAGGCAGGGAAGGATAGGAAGGAAAAGGCAGGGAAGGATAGGAAGGAAAAGGCAGGGAAGGAAAGGAGGGGAAGGATATTAAGGAAAGGGAAGGAAAAGGCAGGGAAGGAAAGGATAGGAAGGAAAGGGAAGGAAAAGGCAGGGAAGGAAAGGATAGGAAGGAAAGGGAAGGAAAAGGCAGGGAAGGAAAGGAGGGGAAGGATATTAAGGAAAGGGAAGGAAAAGGCAGGGAAGGAAAGGATAGGAAGGAAAGGGAAGGAAAAGGCAGGGAGGGAGGGAGGAGAAGGGTAAGGGAAGTTAGGGAGAGGAGGGGAGGCAGGTAAAGCACCAGACCGTGGCAGAGTGTCAATCAGGGTTGAAGGGGCAACACTGGTTCTCCTGGTAGTACTGCTATTGTTACACTACACTATACCACACTACACTACACCACGGTACACCATACTATACATGACTACACTATACCACGTTACACCATACTATACATGACTACACTATACCAGACAACACCACGGTACACCATACTATATATGACTACACTACACCACGTTACACCATACTATACCAGACTACACTACACCACGTTACACCATACTATACCAGACTACGGTACACCATACTATACATGACTACACTACACCACGTTACACTACACTATACCACGGTACACCATACTATACATGACTACACTATATCATGCTACATGACACTATACCAGACAACACCACGGCACACCATACTATACATGACTGCACTATAGCATGCTACACTACACCAGACAACACCACGTTACAGACAGCTTGAGGAACTTCAACAACAACACCACGTTACACAACACTGGGTTCTCACGGTAGTACTTCTATTGCTACACACACTAGACCAGAGAACATCACGTAACTCTACTCGTCACTACAACACACTACACTGTATCAGACTACACTACACTGCATATCAAAAGAAACTAGATGGAGCCATCGCAGAGACCTGCCTAGGATGCAACACAGCACCCCATTCTATTAAACACATTATGGAAGACTGCAACGCACACAATGACACTCGCCAACAACACAACATACACTCACTGAGGGCACTGTGGGAAAGCCCGGTTCAAGCCATAGCCTTCCTCAAGTGCTCGGGGCTGCTCGATCAGACAGCTTGAGGAACTTCAACAACAAGAACAACACTACGCTACACTACACCAGACTATATTACACTATACCACATCACAACGTGCTACACTCCGCCATACTGTATCACGGTACACTACACCACCCATGTCACATCACCAAACTATTCTAGTCACAATACACTACACTACAATTATTACACAACACACCAGCATCTCCACACACGAATGATATTATACCGGTATATACATGTATAGAACAAAACCATGCTTGCAGACTAAACAAGAATAAGAAACTGTGAACAATAGATAAATTCACACATAAAATGGAAGTACTACAATACAGCAAATATAATATATTAATGTTAGAGCAAACAATCCTAACAACTTCATTAAAAGCACCAACCTTGATAATGATAATTTGATTACATGTAAAATAATTACCGTTGAAAAAAATTAAGGTGCCTAATTAAGAGGAGTATCATTGCAGCACTAACAAGAACAACAACAGCAGCAACATCATCAACAACAATAAAAAAAAGGATGTAAACAATATGAAAGTTCAAAACAACAGCAATAACCACAACAACAAAAACAACATTATCAATATTCAAAACCACAACCACATCACTATCACACCAAGCATCATTCATTATCAGCAACAACAGTAACGAAATCAATGGAAATGTCACTATCACCAACATCCTACATAGCCTCATTATTAATTGTTGCAAAATTATTAATCAATCCATAATGAATACAACTTGAGGGAAATGGGTTACATGTCTATAGGAAAGGAGGAGGTCAAGGCAGAAGTGAACTACAGTAGGTCTTTATGAACATGACAACAACGGTAGGGGTTTTGTTGTCTGCTGATTGTTGTTACGGGAACCTACACACACTCAAGTATTGTAAGGCTTGTAAACTGATACCCAACTCAAGAAAACAACATGTGTGAGGGAAGGTGACGAATACTTCAGCAGCAGAGGTGTACAGTATGTGTTTGGTGTCCTGTGACTGAAACTTTGGGCCGTATGCAAGAACATCCGTGGTGTTGACAATGGTATGGTACTGTACCGCTATATACGATGGGTCTGTTGTATGTGTATGGAGCCATCGTACCGGTACCACGCCATCGTATACAAACACGATTGTTCTTGAATATGGCCCGTCATTTGGAGGTCACATTACTTTTTACCCTTTACAATCGACTACCAGATTTCGACCCCAGTATACATAGCCTACTGTTGGGCCACTTGTCCTCGTCTTACACTTGACAGGAGGAGGCAATATTGGAGTGTGGAGGGTTATACCAGAATGTAAGGGGCTGAACTGCTGTTGGGACGGGGTTGTATTAGAGAGACTGAATGACTAGTGCTCCAGAATCATAACCTGGAAATTGGGAGATCGAATCCTATTAAAAAAAAATATATAATAATAATACAAATGGCTGAGAATGTTTTGAATAATCCATATCGAATTTCTGAGCTAATTATAAAGCCATCAAATGTTGTCAATCGCCCTCACTGGTACCATGTTGCAAAGGGATTCATCTGAAGGGGGCAGAATGAGGGTAGGGTGCCATATAGAGGCAGGAGGATAATATAATGGAATAGGAAAACATACAAGGGAAGGGATATACACCGGGAAGGAAGTTACTGGGAGGGGCAGTCATGCTGAGGAAGAAATTATGATGAAGGTTACCGTGGGAAAACGATCATATTACTAACTAAGTAATAAGCAGGAAGGTCAAGTAACATCACATGATTCAAGACGGAGAAAACAACAGGGAAAAGAGAACATAGCGAAAGAAAACTGAAGCAGAAAATGCACTCTCAAAACATTAAATAATACAAGATAACTTAAGGACCCTATGATCGTGTATGGAAATTGGAGGCTTCTGATTCCTCCTGACTATGCCACGAAACACGCTCCTTCCATATAGGTGGTGTTTCGTGACAATATTTGAAGGACTCATTTAACTCCAATTTTCTGACTACACCACAGGGTCCCTTACCGACTCCCACGCACTGGCTGGACAAAAAAGAATCACACTCCATCACTACAACCATGATCCTCCAGTGTTTTTGTTTCCTTATTATAGGGGATGGATGGACCTGGTGAGTGCAAAATTCCCTTTCATATTGTGTGGTAGTTATTAAATGAACAAAATGGGAAAAGATGAAGAAGAAGCGTAACAATGAGAAGGAAAAGATAATGAAGGTGAAAACTGAAAAAAAAAAAAATATATATGCAATGTCCAGAGAAAGATGGAGAGAGGAACAGACTATGAAAAAAGAAGAAACAGAGAAAGTAAGGAAGAAAATGTAGGAATGAAGGGATGAAAAACCATTAACAACAACGTGCAAGGGGTAGTATAGAGGGTGTAGGGAGGAGTGAGGGTGAATAGGGAGGAGAAAGGAATGAGGGTGGATAAGGAGGAGAGGGTGTAGGACGGAGTAAGGAGTGAGGGGGGATAGGGAGTGAGGGTGGAAAGGGAGGAGTGAGGGTGGAAAGGGAGGAGTGAGGGTGGAAAGGGAGGAGTGAGGGTGGATAAGGAGTAAGGAGTGAGGGTGGATAGGGAGTGAGGGTGTAGGGAGGAGTAAGGAGTGAGGGAGGAGTAAGGAGTGAGGGAGGAGTGAGGGTGGATAGGGAGTGAGGGTGTAGGGAGGAGTGAGGGTGTAGGGAGGAGTGAGGGTGTAGGGAGGAGTGAGGGTGTAGGGAGGAGTGAGGGTGTAGGGAGGAGTGAGGGTGTAGGGAGGAGTGAGGGTGTAGGGAGGAGTGAGGGTGTAGGGAGGAGTGAGGGTGTAGGGAGGAGTGAGGGTGTAGGGAGGAGTGAGGGTGTAGGGAGGAGTGAGGGTGTAGGGAGGAGTGAGGGTGTAGGGAGGAGTGAGGGTGTAGGGAGGAGTGAGGGTGTAGGGAGGAGTGAGGGTGTAGGGAGGAGTAAGGAGTGAGGGAGGAGTAAGGAGTGAGGGAGGAGTAAGGAGTGAGGGAGGAGTAAGGAGTGAGGGTGGATAGGGAGTGAGGGTGTAGGGAGGAGTGAGGGTGTAGGGAGGAGTGAGGGTGTAGGGAGGAGTGAGGGTGTAGTAGGGAGTGAGGGTGTAGTAAGGAGTGAGGGTGTAGTAAGGAGTGAGGGTGTAGTAAGGAGTGAGGGTGGATAGGGAGGTTGACTGAGACTTGTGGGTAACTTGTTTCAACTCCCTCTTGTTGACCTTATTTCCTCCCCCCCTCATCTCTCTCTTTTGTTGACCTTGCTCCCCGTCTCTCTCTCTCTACCTATCTATATCTATCTACATATCTATATCTATCTATCTATATAAATCTACTTATCTATATCTAACTATATATATCCGTTTCTTTGTATGTTTGTCTGTCTGTCTGTTTTGCTTCTCTTTGCAATATATGTAATAATTGTATATAAACAAACTCTCTTCTACACCTATTTTCTTATTTACGTTCCCAGTATCATCCGTCTCCCTGTCATCGTCCTTTATTCACCCTATCTCTTCCTCTTACCCTGCCTCCCTAACTCACTTGTTCCATGTCTACCTGCCTCTCTCTCATCCTCCCTCTTCTCTCTTTCCCTCCCTCCCTCTCTCTCTCCCTGCCTCCTTGCAACGTCAACAGAGAATAACAGGACTTGTGAGGTCTTGTTATAAACGCTAATTTACTAGAGGGGGAAACAAGAGGGGAGAGGAACGGAGGGAGGGACGACTGAAGAGATGGAGGAGGAAGGGAGCGAAGAGAAATGTGAGGAAGGAAGGGGAAAGAGAAAGGAGCAAATGGAAATGAAGACAGAGAGAAGGAGAAGGGAAGGAGTGAAACTATGGGAGTATAAGAGGGGAGTAAGATTGGGTTGGAAAAATATGAGAACAGATAGTAAGTAGTAGGGTTGGGTAGAGGAGAGAGGGAGACGAAAGATGATTGTACAGATTAGCGAGTTGAAATAATTATAAGTTGTATTGAGATAGGTTAGCTAGATTGTCATGTAGGCTACT
The DNA here is from genome assembly GCA_033782935.1 of Petrolisthes cinctipes. NCBI lineage: Eukaryota > Metazoa > Arthropoda > Malacostraca > Decapoda > Porcellanidae > Petrolisthes > Petrolisthes cinctipes. Next base: position 7,074 of record JAWQEG010002172.1, on the reverse strand, counting down.
GAGGTTACAGGAGGGCGCTACCAATGCTCTAACCTGGTGTACTGGTGAGTCGAGAGTGAAAGGTCCAGTACAACGAGGAGGTGAGGAAGGACGGAGATAGGAGACGACGAGAGGAGAGGAGAATGTTGGAAGGGAGTGTGGGTGAAAGGTACAGTACGAGCGAGGAAGGAGACAGGAGACGAAGAGAAGAGAGAAGAGGAGAGGAGAGGAGAGGAGAGGAGAGGAGAGGAGAGGAGAGGAGAGGAGAGGAGAGGAGAGGAGAGGAGAGGAGAGGAGAGGAGAGGAGAGGAGAGAAGAGGAGAGGAAAGGAGAGAAGAGGAGAATAATGGAAGGGAAGGACCAGGAAATGGAATAATTGTAGCTTGCACTGGGTCCACCACAACCTGTCCACAACATGACGACGCTCACTTACCTGCCCAAGACACACCCACTGCACCCTTCCGCCACACACAGCATAGCACACCACTCCAGCAGCATCCCATCACTACAAACCCAAGCACCAAACTGGCACACTGTTATCCTTGTGTTGTCTATGCTCAGGGGGACTGTCCACTGCATAGAAATTCACACAGCCTCGATTTGACAGTTGCAATACCGTGTGTCGCTCCCGTGTCACTGTGCAAGTATCATAGTGTGTTAGGCATCTGTACACAAAAAACAGGAAAAGTCATGTCTGTTGTCGTTAGAGGTGAATGTAATCGCTTGGCAATTAGACCAATATTCGTCTGCTTTTCGTCACCTATGTAATTATGACTAAGTATGGAATCTTAGTCACCCTACAGTCCCCACTAGAGCAATACTGTATATGAGTGGTGAGAAGAATGCGAATGTACCACAATAGTCCCGTCTATTCCATCATCACCTCTATAATGGCATATCGGTAATAACATATCACTCAAGAAGGATGTATGTACAGTCACAATCAAATAACCACCAACACTTTCCTTCCATCGTGCAAATAAATCAATATCATATAAAAATATAAACATACAACACCTTACGTCAACTTAACCCCCTCAATTATTTTTATTAGGTGCTGCGAAATCATACACGTGTTGTTCTTTATTACCAAGATATTTACTACGATGGAAGGAAAGTATCGGTGGTTATTTGACTGTGGCTGTACACTGGTTTTGCGAAATAGTACATTCATACAATATAATTCATTTTATTTAGTGGTGAAAAATATACCGGTATTATGCAGCTAGTTTAGTCGGTAGGGACAGACCTGGGAAAGTGGGTGGTTGGGGGGGGAGGGAGAGGGAGCTGAGAAGGAGTATCTCATAGCCAAGGCCAGCCCTAACAAGCCCCGGCCTTCCTTCCCTTCCCTCCCACACCTTCACAGACGAGAGGCCAAAAAAAGAAGCCGGTGTGTGTGTGTGTGTGTGTGTGTGTGTGTGTGTGTGTGTGTGTGTGTGTGTGTGTGTGTGTGTGTGTGTAGGTTAGGTTGAGAAAAAAACTAGAGGGAAAAAAGAATGGAGGAAAAAGTAAGAGCAAAAAAAGACTTAAATAAAGAAACCAATGCTTGAGGTAGCAAGTGAAACGGAAAGAGTAAAGTGAAGGGAGGACGGTGGGGGCGAAGCAAAGAAACAAAATCAATGTTTATCTTTTCGCTCATGGACAATTCTCACATGTGCGTTTTCCTGTGGATGTGCACGGTTCATTCCAAGTTGTTTAGGATCGAGACTCTGCAACACTCACACTCATTGAAGCGATCGACACCTTTTATCATGATACAGGAGTTTAAGCCATTTTCAATTTCTAGAAGGTTAAAAAAATAGCAAGTGAATATGACGTACGAGAATATGAATCCCCCTTGAGAGAGAAGGTTAAAAGGATACTAAAAGAGGGGAAGAAATGTAAGGGTGGAGAAAAGACAATTGGGGCATTAATAAACTAAAATAAATGAAGAAAGGAGAGGCCGTGCTTAGCGAAGGATGAAAGGCATGCAAGATGTGGAGGGAGAGGAAGGGAAAAGGAGAAGTTTCTGAGTTGGGGAAGCGTGGGTGGAGAAAGAAGGGTTAAAAAAAAAATGAGTGAAGAAGAAAGAAAGGGTGATGGAAGCAAGAAGGAAACAGGAAGGAGTGTGTGTGCGAGGGGTGTGGATGGAAAGGAGGGTGTGGTGTGATGGGAGAGGGGTGTATAAGAGGGTGTAGAAGGAGACAAGGGTGTGTGTGTGTGTGTGTGTGTGTGTGTGTGTGTGTGTGTGTGAGAAGTATGGATAGAAATGGGGGGTGGGGTTATGGAGGTATAGGATGGGGAGGCAGAAGGTGTGAAAGGAGAAAGGGAGTGATGGATTGGGATGAGAAAAATAAAGGGAGTAGAGGGTAAAGGAAGAGGAAGAGAACAAGGGGAAGGGGGAGTAGAGAGGATAAAGAAGAGAAAGAGAAGAAGGGGAAGGGGAGTAGAAAGAAAAGGAAGAGAAAGAAAAGAAAGAGAAGGGGGAGTAGAGAGTAAAAGAAGAGAAAGAGAAGAAGGGGAAGGGGGAGTAGAGAATAAAGGAAGAGGAAGAGAAAGAGAAGGAGGGGGAGGAGGAGAAAGAGGTGGAAGAGAGGGGTTTGAATGAAAGTATAGGGAAGATGGATAAGAATAGAGGAAGGAGGGTAGGGAATGGAGGGGAGTGAAGTAAAGGGAGGGATGGAAGAGGGTGAAGTAGAAGGAAGGTGGTAGAAACATTAGAGGGTAAAGGGGAGCTCTTGGGCTAGTGGGGGGGGGGGGTGATGAAAAGGGTAGGAGGGTTTTGAGAGAAGGGCGTGGAGAGAGGCTAAGGGGGCGTGGGGATTGTTAAAGGGGCGTAAAGAGGGGCTAAGGGGGCGTGGGGATTGTTAAGGGGGTGTGGAGAGGGGTAAGGGGGGCGTGGAGAGGAGTAAGGGGGCAGGGAGAGGGGTAAGGGGGGCGTGGAGAGGGGTAAGGGGGCGTGGGGGGAGGGGGGCGTGGGGGGAGGGGGGCGTGGGGGGAGGGGGGTTTCAAGGGTAGGTAATTGCGCTAGTTTATGACACAACACCGTCTTGCACACACACACAAATACTCAGCAATAGTCTGCCTCTCTGTCTGCCACCGAGAGAGAGCAGAAGAGGAGAGGAGAGGGAGAAGAGAGGAGAGGAGAGGAGAAGAGAGAAGAGGGGAGAGGGAAAGAGACGAGGAGAGGAGAGGAGGAGAGGGAAAGAGACGAGGAGAGGAGAGGAGAGGAGAGGTGAGGGAAAGGGACGAGGAGAGGAGAGGAGAAGTGAGGGGAGGAGAGCGAACAGGGAAGAAAGGAAAATAATGGGGAAAGAGACGAGGAGAGGAGAGGAGAGGAGAGGGGAAGAAAGGAGAGCGAAAAGGTAAGAAAGGAAAATAATGGGGAAAGAAACGAAAAGAGGAGAGGAGAAGGGAGGGAAGGAGAGCGAACATGTTGGGAAAGAAAGAAAAAAAATGGGAAGAGAAAAGGTGAGTAGAAGAGCAATATTATCACAGAAAAGAGAGAAGATAAGATGGATAAGGAGAATAATAATAATGGAAAGGAAATGGAAGGCGAATGAACAGGAAAGAATAAAAGAAATAATGAGGAAAAAATGGGATAGTAGAAGTAGGAACATCATAATTATTAAAGAAAAAAATAGAAAATAAGAAAATGATATGGAAAATAATCATAGGAAGGAAATGCGGCAAAGAAAATGAAAGAATGGGGAAAGGGAAGAGAGAAAATAGGAGAGTAAGAAGAGCCTTGTGGAGGAAGAAGAGAAGGAGAGAATAGCTTGGATAGGGAGAGGGGAGAGGGGGGAGGGGGTAAAGGGGGGAGGGGAGAGGAGAGGGGGGTAAACGGGGGAGGGGAGAGGGGGTAAAGGGGGGAGGGGAGAGGGGGGTAAAGGGGGGAGGGGAGAGGGGGGTAAAGGAGGAGGGGAGAGGGGGGAAAGGGGGAAGGGAGGGGGAGTAAAGGGGGGAGGGAGAGGGCGGTAAAAGGAGGAGAGAATAGCTAGGATGGTGAGGGGCTGGGGTGGGGTAAAGGGGGGAGAAAGGAGGGGGGTAAAGGGGGAGAGGACCGGGAGTACAAAGAAGTACAGGGTACAAAGGAAAACAAACAACAGCAGACCTATTGATCGGGAAGAGGCTGCTGCTGTCTGTTGGTATATATGCTGTCTGATCTGACGTGGAGAGAATTACGATAGCAAACAGTAATATAAGAGGCTGGCTCTCTCTCTCTCTCTCTCTCTCTCTCTCTCTCTCTCTCTCTCTCTCTCTCTCTCTCTCTCTCTCTCTCTCTCTCTCTTTCACAGTAAGGCTCTCTTTTTCTCCCACCCACCCAAACGATAAGTCTCTCTCTCTCTCTCTCTCTCTCTCTCTCTCTCTCTCTCTCTCTCTCTCCAATGAATGTTCTTTGGAAATCTTAAATAAATTCCAAAGCAATATAAAATAATACAGTCAAAATCGAAATGACATGCTAGGTTAACTTATACATATGGCACCAGGTTAGTTTATTCAGATCCATAGAGTTTAGATGTTTTTTTATACCCAAAATATTTTATCAATTAATCAAATTTATATCATCTAAACTAAAGCTTCTTAATTTTAGCCACTGATGGACATTTACCTGGATACAAGTGTTTATCTTTAGTTACACAAGATTATGCTAGGCTTATTTTTCTCTATATCTATAATACTTTCTATCGTGGTAATATACAGCTTATTAGTATATTAGTAGCTGTTAGTGATGGCACAATCATCTATACAAATATAGCTACAAGTAAGCTATTATTTTGATGGTCAGTCGGCAAAAAAAAAAAGTATTGGAAGCACCCTTACATTGAAATGAATTATAATTATCCATAGGGAGGTTCCACTTCTTTTTTTCCCCGACTGTACATACATATTGTTTTACACGATGAGCTGCAATTCCACAGAGAGACAAGATGACAAACACAAAGGGTAGTTACAATAGCTTACCCAACCCAATACCTTACTCAACCCAATACTTCACCTAAACCATTACTACGGAGGGTGAGGAAGGAAACAAAATATGTGAAAATGCCATACAAATTCTATAATATTTGTGTGTGTGAGGTAAGGGTGGTGGTTGTGTTTTGTGTTGTGGTAACCAATGTTGTGAGCAGCTGGAAACTGTCCCTGCCTCTGGATATTCAAGACTATGGTAGTGTTGTCTGGGCCTCTTTGGGATGGTTTTCAAAGCAGTGTAAACAACTCATGTCAGGCGAACTGGTCGGTATTTATTTGTCTGTCTCTGGAGGGAGGGAGAGAGAGAGAGACAGATGAGGAAATGGGGTGTACGGAAGGAGAGGAATAGAGCAAAGAAGAAAAAGCGACTGGGTAGGGAGTGGGGGAGAGGGAACAGAAAGATCCTGAGGGAAAGGGAAGGAAGAGGAGGGGAAGATCGTAGAAGGGGAGGGAAGATCGTAGGAAGGAAGAGGAGGGGAAGATCGTAGGAAGGAAGGGAGGGGAGGGAAAGATCGTAGAAGGGGAGAGGGAAGGAAGGGGAGGGAAGATCGTAGGAAGGAAGAGGAGGGGAAGATCGTAGGAAGGAAGGGAGGGGAGGGAAGATCGTAGGAAGGAAGGGAGGGGAGGGAAGATCGTAGAAGGGGAGAGGGAAGGAAGGGGAGGGAAGATCGTAGAAGGGGAGAGGGAAGGAAGGGGAGGGAAGATCGTAGGAAGGAAGGGAGGGGTGGGGAAGATCGTAGGAAGGAAGGGAGGGGTGGGGAAGATCGTAGGAAGGAAGGGAGGGGAGCGGAAGATCGTAGGAAGGAAGGGAGGGGAGGGGAAGATCGTAAGAGGAAGGGAAGATCGTAAGAGGAAGGGAAGATCGTAAGAGGAAGGGAAGATCGTAGGAAGGAAGGGAGGGGTGGGGAAGATCTTAGGAGGGGAGGGGACAATGGCAGGAGGGAAGGGAGGGGTAAAAGTGTCTCTGGGGAGGAAGAGACAGAAGTTTAGGAGGAGAAATGTTGTTGGAGAGAGTTGTGGGATGGTGATAATGAGAACGATGGTGATGATTATGACGACCACGATAATGAATGTTGATGATGAGAAGCAATGGTGATAATAATAATAATGATAATGTATGTTCAGTCAATGAGGATACCGTAGCAAATGTAATAAATAATAATAGTGTTCAGTTATTTAACAGTCTATAATATATGGTACCTCACTTTCAACTCAACAAGAAATCCTTTTATTTTATTAACACTATTCGTCTCGTCTTGATGATGAAAATGAGCATGATTATAATAATATTAATAATAATAATAATAATAATAATAATAATAATAATAATAATAATAATAATAATAATAATAATAATAATAATAATAATAATAATAATAATAATAATAATAATAATAATAATAATAATAATAATAATAATAATAATAATAATAATAAAAAAAAAAAAAAAATAATAATAATAATAATAAAACAAATAATATTAATAATGATAATAATAATTCTATGAGCCTAACAATAATAATAAAAAAAAAATCAGCATCATCACACACACACACACACACACATAATACCTAAACTCCAACACACCCACGCACACAATCACATCACATCTCAAAACACCGTCATATTAATACAGTATACATTCCAACCACCCTTTACGTGACGTGTGTGTGTGTGTGTGTGTGTGTGTGAGAGAGGGGGAGTTAATGACCAGGGACTCGCTATCGGGCTTCCTGAAACCTATGTCCAGTGTCAGAACATAAATAAATAAAAATATACATGAAGCCCTAGCAACAACAAACCCTTACAATATATAGCCTTCATTGCTATCTATCCATCACACACCACACAAACCCATCTATTATGCCTCAACACAAACTATTATTAACATACAACCTCATTACATACTTAAAATTCCATCATTACACCACAAGTAAGTACTGTACAATTGCCAGCACTTATAACTGGTACAGGAAAGAAAAGAGGGCTTGCAACGCTGACTGTATCATTTATAAGTGTTGGCAACTGTACACTCGCAATCCAAAATATGTATCCAGGCTTGCTTCGAATAGCCTGATCGAGTATTAAGCGAGCACAAGCAAATATCAAACAGGATAAGCGTTGTAATTGGTTCACTAGTAT